>OY986437.1:88934164-89534164 GCA_963920525.1 Dichetophora obliterata
TTGAGGCTTGAAGTTTAAATCCTGAAAAACCCAGTCAAGGAAGATGATTATATAATAATATATTAAAAATATATACTACGGGTTCATCAAAATGTATAATAAACATCAAATGTCACAAATAATAAGCCAAGCCCTAGCCCAAAATGATGAAGCAACAATTTCAGCCAACTGTTGTTATCTATACCTTTGCACCAAAACCAAGCATCGCAACTGGAGCGTGGAGTGTTGAAGTCCCTGATAGTATATAACAAGGACAACGCTGTAAGAGGAAAAATATTAAAAAAATACACAAGGAAAGACACAAAAAAATAAACACACAATTTATTATAATGTGCAAAAAGTGGAAAATATATTTGAAACATAAATTTTAAGACCGCAAAAGAGAATATCAAGATGTTCTGCTATGAATGGTAACAGGGTTTAGGAAGGGGGGAGGGGAAGGAGGAGCACACGACGATGTTTTATGTTCAAGTTAAATTTACAGCAAACGAGTGTAAAATAAAGTGACGACACTTAAAAACACACTCTCACACTCACACATGCACCGACACACCAATGAGCACAGAGCGATAAACTGACAAAATGAAGGGATACTCTAAAGAAAACTAACATACACATAAAAGCACTTTAAAGTCGAATCCATACATGCTTACGGAAATGTGAAACTTTTTCAATTTAAGCAGTTTTTAATATGTATGTTTTCTGTTATTGTAGTTGCGATAGTTGTTGTGTGCTTATTGCAGGTTGTTCTTGATGTTTGTTTGATGAGGATGAATGACAAAGGATCATAACAAATTAATGAGCTTTTAACGAACTGTTAAGTTTTGTTCTAGAAATAGTTATCGTGTGAGTGCGTAAGTGTTTGTGCATGTGTGTGTGTGTGTGTGTGTGTGTGTGTGTGTGTGTGTGTGTGTGTGTGTGTGTGTGTGTGTGTGTGTGTGTGTGTTTGTGTTTGTGTGCGAGAGTGCTTAAGTATCTAGAAGAGCTTTAGCAAATTTAAGAGCTGGCATTTAATGCATTTTAAACAGTCTTCTTAACCTTATTTGAGAATGCTGCAAGAAGCACGTGCTTAATTGAAAGCCATTTAAGTGAAGCACTTTTTATTAAAGCTAAACACAATATTATGCTTGAAGTACAAAATAGCACTTTAATATACAAGTGTGAATGAGTGAAAGTGGGTTTTAAACAAATGCTTAAATATTTTTACTTCAAATTACTAAGTGTGCAGCACTATATCGTCGGTAAAATTGACTAAGTAACATATTTGACATTCCGAGTAATTGATGTTTTAGTGTTTTTTTGGTCTCTAAAAATTGCAGCTTCAATGTAAATACTTAATATTGGGATTATACTATACAAATTTGATTGCGTTCAAGTTTGATATTTTTTTTAAGTTTTAAACTTGAACCCCTTATTCACGGAGAAAGCCTAAGTTATACACTTATGATTGTAAGTACCAAAAAATTTGATAAAATTCTCTTCTTTTTACCCTTCAGCCCTAAAAACTGTTCAACAAAATGTTAAAGATTTAGTGGTGTTAATTATTTATGAGCTTTCAAAATAAATCACATTTATTACCAGCAAACGACAAAAATTGAAATAATTTCTTGGGAATTTTGCTTAGATTTAACTTTTAACGAAGGTTAAGTTTTAATTACACTTAATGGCGGTGATGGTGTGTTTTCTACAAATTTTGTTATTGTTTTTATCCGCTTCAAATGCGTTGTTTCAGTTCTTAAGTGGTTTTTATGGCACTTATAATTGTTGTTTTTGCTGCTTTAATTGTTGTTATTTTTATCATTTTCTTTGTTTTTTAATTTTCAGTTAAAATTTCTGAAACAAAGATTGAAGTACAATTTTATTAAAAAAAAATAATGACGGCCTCTGTTAAAAAATGTATTTTTAGGCTGCATACTTTCAGACATAACATTTAATTATATTTTAACAGCGAAAAAGCAAACTTATACAACAACGTTAATTCTATCCAAGAGCAAAAGCTTTAACTTATTTATGATGTTTGTGTGCCAGAAACAGCGAAAATAACCGCTCTCTTGCATATTCTTACATGTTCAACATGAGAAATTATTTACAACCCAGTAGTTCCAGTCTTGAAGAAATCTTAAATGAATCATGTACGATTTTTCTTGATCCTTGACGAAACGTGCTGATTTGGCCATACATTTCATTGACGAAAATTTCATATAAATGTTTCAAATTCGTGAGAGACGCAATGTAGAAACGTCGGGATTTATCATGCACGAACCCAATATCGAAATATTGAGGAAGCTTTGTTGACGAAAAGTGGACAGATATATAAAAATAATTCGTCAAGGAATTAAAATCGCAATGTGTAATAAAATTTCTGAAGGAATGTTATACCGAAATGTTGAAGAAGTTTTGTCAAGGAAATTTAACGGAATTTTTTGTCATTAACGAATTATATACGAAACGTTAGGATTTATCGTGCACGAAAACAATAATGAAATGTTGAGGAAGTTTCGTTGACGAAAAATAAAAAATATAGTCAATTTCGTTAACGAATAGACGACCGACAGGTATGTTCTGCATTCCATTTTCGAGTGGAAGTAAAATTGAATCAAAATTTAGTTCGCTATTAAGTGGTCTAAAATTACTTTTTTTTTCGTAATAATTTATTTATTTAATTTATTAATACAATTAATAGTATTGACGAAAAAATTATCTTTAGACAACCAAATATCGAATTGAATTTTTATTCAATTTCACTTCAACTGGGAAGTGGAATGCAGGACATTCCAGCAAAGCATTAAAAAATTTCATCAACGAGACTCCTCAACACAAAAATTCAACATTAACAAATTTTTGTCCTGTGTTATGATAAAATGTTGAAAATAACATGTTGGCTTCTTCTCAAAATAATTTATTAAAATTCATACCATAAAATAGTTCATAGAAAATTCTAGTTTTGTTAATAAAATATTTGAAAAAAATTAATTTGAATTTTAATTTCAGCTTAGTAAAAATAAAGATATTAAAAACATTTGTATTTAGAAAATACATGAATATGAACTATTTAATAGAACAAAAACATAACTGAAAAACTCTTTTAGAAATAACTTAAACATTTATTATGTACGTAGATATGGTAAAAATATAGATATTATTACATATTATAGATATTACAGCTAAATAAAAATAAGATTATTAAAAAGATTGTTACTGAGTTACTCGAAGTTTTTGTAAGAGAGTGGAAAAAGTTAGGCGCTGACAACCGCTGCTTTAGAATGAACTTTTTTTAAGTCCAGCAGCTCATGCAGAAACTTCCTTTAAGAAATCATCACGAAAAGTTCGAAAGACCTCAAACGAAAATGTTTACGCCACTTGATAAGCTTATCCACTGTCCAAAATGAAATCGTAATATGAATTTGATTATTTATTTGCACTGTGGCATATTGGAAGATATTTTATTTTTTTTTGAAAGGCTCAATAATAATAATAGAATTTATGTTTATGATATACAGTTCACATCGCAACTTTCTGAAATCGGAAATTTACGAAAAGTTCAGTGATATTGTTATTGTTTTTATATTTACGAAATTTGCTTAAATTTCACCATTTATTTAGTTGATTTCAAATACTCGTCGGAAACTTACGAAATAAAAATGTTTTCAGTACGCATAAGCAACTGTGAAAAAAAACAACATACTGAATGGTCTTCTCCAATAAAACTTAAAATAACTTAGTTTTTTCACTTATTTTCGGCATTTTTCACAGTTAAACGGCAAAAATAAAGATTCCAATAAATCAACAGCTTGCGCGTTGTCAGTTTGACAAATATTTCGGAAAAAAAAATTTTTAAGCAGTCTCTCACTTCAATTCGTCGTAAATTTGCGATTTCGGAAATTCACGAAGAGTACATATACCCTAAATATTTTCACAATAAATAAATAAATAAAAATATTACAATTCTTGCTTAATACCTGCACAACATTTTCTGTCAGCGTAGAGAGCGAGAGAGGTTCTAGTGTACGCACCCAGTAGTTCGCGGCATCATTGATGAATTTTTCGTGATGATTTCTTAAAGGAAGATTCCGCATGAGCTGCTGGACTTAAAAAAACTTAATACAAAATATGATGCAAAGTAGCGGTCATCAGCGCCTAAACTTTTCGACTATATAACGACAACTTCAAGATAATCATGATTGTTGTAATTCGCCGAATCATTCAGAGGCTAAACTGTAGAGTTCGAGAACTATAGATGACACTATTGAACTATCGATAATTTCACACTATCGTGACTTTTTATAGTTTTGGACTGACTATAGTCAGTCGATAGCAATTTCGATAGCTATCGATAGCTATCGATGATTTTCGATAGTGTTTAAATATTCATTAAGACCACTGTTTAGGTGTCATTGCCATTGTTGTCGAACTCGTTTGATTTTGACAATTTAGTATAACTTTTTTCTGTTTTGTAGAGTGAAAGCTCAGGTGAGGTTTCTAATAAATGTATGAGTATTGTGATGATTTGGAAGATAGGTGATAGTTAGTAAGAGGTTTGAAAAATGGAGTAGTTTCAGTGAAGATTTGTTTTAAATTCGCATAGCTCAAAAATGACGGGAAACACGCTCGCAGGGAGACTATTCCTCAACTTTACCGTACGACTAAAGAACGAATTATCACTACAACGTCAGGTTCTGTGTGGCATCAAGGCAATGGTAAAGGAATGGGCTTGGACAGCTGCCCGAGTGGACCGACATTACGTCGATTTCCAATAGAGTTGAAAGAGGATGAAAATTTGTATCCCCTATCAAATATATCGCAAAATATTTCGATTTTAATTTCTTGGCGAATTTTCTTTATATCCTTGTCTACTTTTCGTTAACGAAAATTCCTCAATATTTCGATTTTGGGTTCGTGCATGATAAATCCCGACGTTTCTGCGAAAATGTCTCCAAATCAGCATGTTTCGTCGAGGAGCAAGAAAAATCGTACATGATTCATTTGAGATTTCTTCAAGACTGGAACTACTGCGCACAAATTCGAAAATTGTAGTAGTATATACATGAAAAGTTAATTTATTTATTTATTTATTTAAAGGAACAATGTCGACATGTAAGACAGAGTCTTATAAATGCACTAAGTATGACATGATAACAACAGTTTTTAATACCATGAATGAAAATTAAAGCTAACTTAACAATGTATTATAAATGAATAAAATGTAGACTTAGCTGCTAATTATATTTTATTTAGATTAAAAGTGATAGACAAGAGATTTAAGAAAAGAATTTGAGAATTTCATGCTTAAAGATATGTTTATTTCGAATTATTTTGATTCCATAAGGCAACGTATTCCACAATCTGATGGCGTTCACAAAAAATAATCTATTGGAATTCAAATAATTATAAACTGGTATTTTAAGGTTGAAATTTCTATTAGATCTGCAGAATTGGAGTTTCACAAATAAGTAATTAGGTGTTTGTGAATATATTAAATTGTGTAAAAAAATACAGTTTCTAGCATTTAAATAACTCAAAATATTACAGCCCAGAATTTTATTGCTCAAGTGACTGATGTGATCAAATTTTCTAAGGCCATAAACGTACCTCACAGCATTATTAAATGCCAGCTCCAGCTTCATCCTGGACCTGGAATCAAGTTTACTGTACACGACATCTGAGTAGGAGATGATTGGCACTATGAGCTGTTGGACTAACTTCTTTCTAGTTTCAAGAGGAACAAATGACGCAGTCCACCTCAAGTTCCGCAACACATAGTAAACCTTACATACGACAGTATTGATATGGTTTTCGCAAGAGAGTGAAGAGTCAATGTGGTAACCAAGATTTTTTATCTTGTCAACAAAATTTAGTTGAACACTATTTATATAAATAGCAGGTATATTATCGAACGAGACCTTAGATTTAAAAATCGGTAAGACATATGATTTCTGGGGGTTGAGCTTGAGCTTATTAGTTTGAGCCCATTCTGAAATTTTATTTAAGTCATCATTCATTTTAATACATAAGTCATCAACAAGGTTAAGAGGTCTAGACAAGTACAGTTGCAGATCATCAGCATATGCATGCATTGTAACATGCCTGCATTTGCTAAAAATATCATTAATAAACATAGAGAATAAAAGCGGACCAAGTACAGAGCCTTGAGGAACCCCACAATTTAAATTACGAAAAGCGGACAGACTATTACCCACCCTTACTCTTTGAGTTCTTCCAACTAAGTAACTATATAACAGACGGACTGCCATGCTGGAAAACTTAAAATTATCTTCAAGTTTTTGGCACAATATAGAATGGTCAACAGAGTCAAAAGCCTTAGAAAAATCTAGCAGGCAAAGAAGATTAATGTGACCCAAATCATATGTAATTCTAATGTCATCGAGAATTTTTAGCATAGCTGTAGCGCAGCTGTGGCCTGGTCTAAAACCAGACTGAAGTGGAGTCATAAAGTCATATTTTTTTATGTGCTCCGAGATTTGTGCAGCCATGAGAGACTCAACTACTTTTGATAGAGGTGAAAGTAGACTTACAGGACGAAAATCAGATGGTTCATGAGCGTTGGATTTTTTAGCAATGGGAACAATTTTTGCTGCTTTCCAAACATCAGGAAAGCAGGAGCTTGTGAAACAGTGATTTATAATGTGGGTTAATGAGCTTAATATATGAGGTAAGATAATTTTAATGAATTTAATGGATATTCCATCTTCACCCAAGGCATTCGACTTTATTCTATTAACGCAACTAGCAACATCACTCTCACTTACAGCAGCAAACTCCAAACTAAATAGATTTAGATTTACAGGACTTAAAGATCTTGATATACTAGGCAACAGAGTATCAGTGGACGCAGAGGAAGCAATAAAATAATCATTTAAGATATTAGGATCAATGTGACAATCGTCAGATTTAACATTGCATACTCCAGCCTGTCTTAAGTTGTTCCAGAGTTTTTTAGAAGGCTGTGTAGAGTTTAACTTGTTAATGAAAAAAGCACGTTTTGCTAATTTTACAGCCAGGTTAGCTTCATTTCTTGCTCTCTTGTAATTATCCCAGTTTAATGCTGTGGAATTTCTTTTAAAGCGATTGTACATTTTGTTACGAGTCTTAAGGGCTAGCATTACATTTCTTGAAAACCAAGGACAACTTTTGTTAGAGACGCGACGAGTTACTAATGGGACATGATAATCAAATAGTGCTTGTATTTCATTAATGAAAAAATTTACCTTCTCATTTACTGTACTGAGAAACCAGCATTGAGACCAATTTATAGCAGATAGGTCATTAAACAACGAATTATAATCAACGGATTTATAGTCCCTAAAAGTGATGGTTTTTTCAGTGACAACTGATGAAAAATTTACATTTAACGAACAGAAGAGAAGATCGTGGTCAGATATAAAAGATATTTGGTCGAACAACAATACAGAAGATACATCTGAGACAACAAAAATATCTAAGAGACTCGGAGGGGCATTATTCGCAAAGCGAGTCGGGATGCTAGTATTTACAGTTAGCAAGCCAACTTCATTGAGTCTATCAACAAATTGCCTAACATGAGTATCATTAGTTAACATATTAATATTAAAATCACCACACAAAACAATATGGTCGTCGTCAATTACACAATTTGACACAGAGGAAAACAATTCATCTAAACAACAATTACGATACGGATTACATACACATGACAGAAAAACTTTAACACAATTACTGTAGATCTCAATATTTAGAAATTCTGCACCAACACCACTTGACATTCCCAACACTTTAACATTTAAATTATTTTTATAATATATTGCAACACCTCCGCCTTTTTTATTTGTTCTATCATTTCGAACCAGCTTATAATTTTTAATATTTAGGCAATTGTCATTTATATCCACATGAAACCAGGTTTCAGAGATACAAATGACATCGATGGAAGAATTTTCAAAACAATGACGCAAACAATCAAGTTTAACGTCATTAAGGCTTCTCGCGTTAAGATGTACAACGTTGAAACCAGGTGTTTGCTTGCATAGAACGCCAATCAGTGTCTTGTGGATATCTCTATTAGTTATGGACAATTAAAAGAAAATACATATCTATAAGCATAAAAGAAGTTACAAAAATATATAGAAAAAGGGAAGAAAAAATAAGGTATGAAACAATTGTAGAAAAAATAAATAAAAACATCAGTAAGAAAGTTAAAAAATACAATGAATAAAAATAAAACATGAAATGACTTATTCCTCATGAGTTAATGATGGCATATTTTAATTACAATATTGTTTTTAATAATTCTAAAAAAATAATATTTTTTAGAATTATATATAAGCTTAATGCCACTTAAGTTCATGAAGCAACAGGTTGCTACAACAACAAGTTCTTTGCAGAACAAGTATGTGTAGTATGTGTTTGGGCACCTCTGGTTTAAAGTTTTCAGTTAAGTTTCAGGAAGTCAAAGTGCCAGTTTTTTAGTAAGAGTTTAAGCTTTAGTCAAATAAAACCTAGCTTAACTCACCAAAATTGGACGCCTAAACTCGGTTAAACTAGATATTTAAGCATTCGTTGAAGTTAAATTATTTCTTTTTGCCTAAACTGAGTTTAAACGTCATATTTTGTTGAGTATGGCTCGGTTTAATTTTACTAGACTTTAAACTCGTACTGAAAAACTGGCCCTAACTACATAACTTACCTTTCTTCAATCAGCGATTTCTTTTAAAATAATTCGAATTTCGAAATATCGAATCATTTTACGGGAAGTTTTAGGCAGACAATTTTTTGAAAATCGAATTTTTTAAATTGTTTACTGTTGTACTTCTATCAAAGAATATGTAACAAAAGTAAAATTTCAAATTTCAATTCCGCTTATAATACAGATACAACAGCGCTTAAAGCCCGGTGCGAAATAGTATTTTTAACTAACCAAAGTAACTGTGAACGCTTTTTTTTTTGAGAAATATTGTTTTAATACGCGCCACACTACTGCAAACAACTACTGCAAATTGAAGAATTTAAATTTTTTTTTAATCGTTTGTATTGTAATTTTTTTCTCCACACTTCATAATATTCTTCATTTTTCATATTTTAATTACATTTTGGTAAAAAGTGGTGCAATCAAGTGTCTATTCTTGAATGATTTTTTTGCATACGTTTTGAAGCCGATCTATTGTGTGGATCGATTTTCAACTTTTTTTTAAGAACACAGAGTTCAGCGCCATCTTTACATATAAAAATTATATGTTTAGAAAAAAAAAAGCATTTTTACTTATACTGATGATGTAAAACTAACATGCAAATCAATTTTTTGTTTATATAATATAATTTTTTAGATAACATCTTCTAAAAGATGCCTTAACTTTAACCGCTTTGGCCTAAAACCTCTCTTACGGCAGTAATTTAGTATAGAAAATTGAAAAATTCAAAAAAATTTGTTTTAATTTTCGATAGTTTTATATTTAAAATTCGAATTATTGTAAAAGTTATAAACATTTCAGTGTCGTCAGTTAGACTGCCTGAAACTTTATTTAAAAATCTTAAACTCGCTTTTCTCGAAACTACTTTTTCCAACACGTTTGACAAGATATCTCAAGTTCAAATTTACCGATTAATTTAAAATTTGTTGTGGGCCTTTTTTATATATCCCTCTATTGCAAGAACTAGAATCATATACAACCTTTGCTTTTTAATATATTTTATAAAATTCAAAACTTTTAAAAACAGTCGCCAATTCGCGAAAAAAATTATTTTTCTCTCCCTAGTCCGGGAGATAGCGACATTCTTACTAATTAACAATCCTTGTTTTTCAGAAAGACTAGAAGGATTGAAATCGTGTTAAGATGGAGGCACCCTTTTTTTAGTACCCACCACTCTACCAACCTGTATTTTTTTGAATTTGAAATTTTTTTTTTCAATTTTTTTTTATCATTTTAATATTAATAAACACAAAGTAAAAAATGGACATGAAAAATATTAATAGGTTCTCTTTTATCGAAGGTCAAAAGAGGCCCGAAACACGAGTCTTTGCACCAGAACACTGCTTTAAGGAGATATTCTTGAATATATAAAGTATCGAAAAATGAAACAGAAAATGTTGATTTTCTTAAATTTTCTAGAGTAGGAAAACCCCTTAATAAGGTTTGTGAATTGGAGTTTTGGACTAAAAAATTAAAAAATTATTTCATTTCAAAAACTAACTATAGGTAGCGCCAACGAAAATAATATTATGTCAGGAATAAAAACAATGTATGTTTGTTTTTTTTTTTTTTTTTTTTTTTGATTCGCCCGGAGGTATGAAATCTTCGTGAAAGATACGTATACCCATCCTATACGCATGCACGATTTACATTCTAGATCCTGCTCGAATCAGCCGGGACAGACAGAATGTACCTACGTACTAAAACATACCCCCTATTGGTTATTAGGATTTTCCACTAAGCACATTAATTGGCTTTTCAGCGGATTTAAAAATTGAATATATATAAAACGCGTACTTAAATAAACTTGATTCTATATAAAAAAGCAACATCGAATTAAATAAAAGTAATTATCAATTTAAGGTACCCGAAAAAACAATCCTGATTTCAAAAACAATCCAAAACACGTAACTCATTTTAACTGGTTTGCGGCCATTGTCCAACCCAAGGACCTACGTGGAAATGAGATAAATCTCATACCCGCCAAATCAAAATCCCAATTAGTTGGATATGCATTTGGGCCAACGCAGGCATAAACTTGTGTGGAAAAGAAATATAATCTGGCACACCAATCCAGGTGATAGTGTGAGTTCAGTCTAATTTCAAATCAGGAAACCACGTGAGCACGTAAATCCCAATTCGATTTAAAATTATAATATTGAATAATTAAAAAGTAAGTTTTAAAAACGATTCATATTTGATGGTGCTTACTTTATAAAACATAATATCGAGACAAAAAGGAGAAACAAAACAATCTCAGTTACCAATATTACATTGTTATAAAATTGCGTTAGGTATAATAGAATGAAGTTAAATTGATTTAATTATTTAAATGTAATATAATTTTCCGTTTTAAGACGTGTACCGAATCAGAAAAATTAATCATGTTGAAGTTATCATTGAAATCACTGCACATACATCGTAAAGGTTCATGAAGAGCGTAATTAGAACTGCACTGACTCAACTTGAAAAATAGAAAATGTCTAGTCCCTCTCCTTGGGATGTTAAAATTTAGAGCTGAGATGAGATATTTCGAATAAATCTCGCCACGAAGTAAATTATACAGAAACATGACATTAAGCATCATTCTTCTGCTTCTTAGGGAAGGTAGTAAAATAATTTTAAGGCGTATTTCATACGATGGAAGCAAAATATTGGGGTTCCAACGACTATGACGTAAAGCAAAAAGTAAAAACTGTTTTTGAACGGATGGCGTCTATGGCGTCGATGTAGACATTATATTGTGGGTTCCATATAACTGATGCATATTCAAGAATTGGCCTTACGAGAGAGGTATATAATAATTTAGTAGTAAAGGAATCACTAAATTCTTTAGCCCATCTTTTAATAAAACGAAGGACTCCTCTTGCCTTATTTATCACCATATTAACGTGGAGATTGAAGCGAAGTTTTGAATCCATAATAACACCAAGATCGAGAAAACTGGAAACTATTTCTAAGTAAGTGTTATTTATGGTGTAATTTATGTTATTAGCAGATCTTTGCGAGGATGTCATTTGCTTACATTTTTTTAAGTTGAGATAAAAATATTTAAGCTACAACAGTCCACAAGTCTATTTAGATCAGATTGTAAAAGATGTCGTTCTTCGGGTGATTTGTAACAAAAAAAAAGTTTCACGTCGTCAGCGAACATTAAGACGTTAAAGTGTTTTATTACCGAAGGAAGATCATTAATGAATAGTAAAAAAAAAACCGGTCCAAGATGACTGCACTGAGGAACGCCAGAAGTGACCGAAATACTTTTTGAAAGAGAATTCTTACATAAAACCTTTTGAGTACGTCTAGATAAATACGAATTTATCCATGTTATTTATGTTAAGCAAGGAAATTGAGCTAACTGCTACCTTATTGAATACTAATAATAAGCATTGTTTATTTCCCGCAACGATCCAGCTTTGAAAAGCAGAATTTTGTTACATTTTTAAATAACTTGGATTAACATTCATTGTACACTTAAAAAACTTATTAGTAACATTTCTACGAATGATGTTCGTACATTCTGCATATATTCGTACAATATATATAGTAATTGTATTGTGATATCTTAACGGATTCATTCGTAATATTTTATTTTATTTCATATATTTGTTTTATATACTAATGATATTCGTAAACAAAAATACAAAAATTCATATTAGTGCATTGTACGAATGATTGTATACATATAAATAATAATATTCGTAAATTTCTCGTACGAATAACTTAGTAATTTCTTTCATTACACTCGTAGTATTTACTTATGCTTTCGAACTATTTACGAATGAAAAATAATGTTAGTAGAAACAATTCTTTCGTAGGTTCGAATTATTAGTTGAGTTTAAAAAATTTAACATCGAAATCGTTCAGCCTTGTTTGTCGAACAACTACAGAATATGAGAAACTGTATGATTTTAAAGTGACTGCCGAGAAAATCAACTGTATGATTTTAAAGTGCCGACATTCAAACCACAGCTCAGACAGAATATTTTTTTTTTCGTAAAAAGATATTATGATCATTCGTAAATTTAACAAATGTATTCGTACAATATACATTTGGTTTTTGACGAATACGAATAAAATATTCGTAATACGTACTAATATACGTCGATTCTACGAATCCAATAGGGGCTGAAAACTACAAATAAAATTCGTAGAATGGACGCAGTGATTAGTTATATTTACACACAAATATTTTTGAGTGTAGGAGAAGACGTTAATACAAAATATCCATGTTTTGGCTTTAGGCTAACTAAACCTAAAGGTAAAGAGCTTTATGCGTGCATATCAGAAAAATTTTACAAGGCAATCTCTACGAGGGACCTAACATGTTAGCCCAGTGACCTAAAAAAAATTTCTGATATTTCTGAATTTTCATAAGTAATGAAATTTAAAGTCAATCACTTGCCTTAACCGCATATAAATATCCAGTTGTTTCAAAATTGCATAAATGTTCACACAGATCTTAGCATTTTTGTTGAATCAAGAGCTGACATAGATGTTGCACTTAAAACTGTTCCACGCCTTATTCACGATGCAGCTTTTATCTCAACAAATACTACAAACTATTACAACTTAATAGAAATAAGGCAGCTAATCCAGCACAACAGATATTTTGAAATAGTTGGAAGCCAACTCAGAAGATTCAAGCATCTCTATGGAGAGCCACAAGATACCTTAAAAGACCGGCTGTCAGAAATGTTCAAATAAAGGATGCAATATTTCTATATTAAAGTGAAAGATGAGAGCTCACAGATTTACGAAGCACGAGCAGGAATACCAAAACACAGTGTACTCGGCCCTTAACATTACACACTTTATACATCAGATATGCCCTTATATACATCAGATATACAATAAGGTGCTTATTGCAACATACATATGCTGCTGACACAGCTGTAATGGTTCATTGAAGTCGCCTAGCATAGCATTAAGTTTGGTGCAGCAACAGCTGTATAAGCTAAAAGCCTGACTGCGTAGATGGAATATAAAAGTAAATTCTAGTAATTCAATGTATATAGCTTATACACTGAAAAAAGAATGCCCAAGACTTACTTTAAAATAAAAAGTTGTTCCAACTAGTATTTGCGTGAAGTATCTAAATCTTCACCTTGATAAAATACTAACCTGGAAACATAACATTATAGCCAAACGCATACATTTAGATATTAAACGCATACATTTAGATATTAAATATGAATTGCCTTCTTGGTAAAAATCTAAACTGAGTAATGAAAGCAAATTGCTTTTGTACAAAACCGTATTGAAGCCTGTGTATACTTGCTGTATCTAATTTGACCCAATTAATTGTAATTCTTTTTTTTTACTTGCGATTGAAATTAATTTATTTTATTTGCCATCTCTAAATGCGAGATTTTTTGGGAACAGATAACTTAAAGTTATTACTTTTATGTTCATTTACTTCCTTTATATGTCATATTTGATAAATTAATATGTATTTTGAAATGAATTGATTTTCTTTTTTGTTAAATTATGTGAAATATTTATTTTTGAACTCATAATAAAATATTAGAAAAATATTTTAATTGAATATTTTACCTTTTTTTAGCGCATTTATTAGAGTTTTAAGTAAATGTTATATGTGCATTAAACCGTCCCATTTTTTACTTTTTCTAATAGCACCCGGGACACGTTGATTTCTGATTCAACTCTTAAAAATATGAATTTTGGTATGTAGCACTTTAATATTAATTAACGGTAAATAGTCGCGCAAACGGCTTAAAGGGTTTTTGGCTAAAAATGCATTAATTCGAAAAAAAAAAGAAATTTCTGCTTCAGTGTTTTGCATATAACGAAAAAAACTAATGAAACAGTTTTTATCAATTTATACTTTTTTAAAAGCTAATAAAATTTTCCATCTTATGCTATAAGAAAAATTGCATTTTGTTCAGTACATTTTTTTTTTAAACTCTGCAAAGTGAAATTTTGATTAAAATTTTTTTGAAAAGTTGATAATTTCAACTCACTTTACCCCACGTCACAAGTAAAAATCGTATTTTGAGGAATTTTACAGCAAAAATTTTGATGTATAATTCGAAGATATATATATGATAAGGGTTTTTTTTTCAAAAAAGCAACACAACTGCACAGTGAATTTTTTCGAAAAAAATTCAGTTTTATTTTTATTAAACATACCCTGCAGTGTAATCAACTAGATTTATACCAGTCAACAACTAGTTGGAAATATCCAACAACTAGTTCGATTTATGTCCTATTCTCATAGAACCGACTGGTATTTTTTACGTGGTGATGTCATTGGAAAAGACAATTGTCTTACTATAGATAAGGTTTTAACTAGTTAACAACTCATTTTTTATGTAAAGTAAAATTCTAGTTGGGTTGTGACTAGTTTTTAACCAATATAGTAATTATCGAATTAAAACTAGTTCATAGGTTCATATTTTTTCAATAGTTCATAGGTTCAAAGAACATATATTTTTACAACAAAATATTAGCTAAAGGCTAAAGTTAAAGCTATTTGATGAAATACCATGTTTATGGTATATATATACTAAGTTCTAATCTACTACAAAGTTGCAATAAAAACATTTAAAAATGAGAGTATATGTCGCATTAATATAATTCAAGATAGTTTATCAACTACATGTTTTTAAATTAGTTTTTATATGTTTTAATTTGTTTATTATTAGTTTGTTCCAATGGGGTACCCAGCTCCAACTGGTTTTGGAACTGGTTGATTTTGATAATATGTAGTATAGTTTGATTTTGGCTAGTTTTACAACTGGTTTAATGTGACTTGACAAAAACTAGTTGAGTTTAAACTACTTTTGCAACTAGTAAATCGTGACAAAATATAAACTAGTTTGTTTTGACTAGTATAAATACTACTCATGTTTTAATGCTGACTAGTCTTACACTGCAGGGTAGCTACATAAGAAGGTTTGTAAAAGTTATATGTATATGATATTAGCTTTAATTGCAAGACATTCAACTTTACTTTTGTAATGTGCAATTATTTAAATGACTATTTCTGTGGTCACAGGGAATAATGAATAAACTCAATGTATCGGAAAAAATGATATTTCCCGAAATATATGAACTGTTACAAACGAAATATGTGCAGACATAAGTGATACTCTGTTATGTGTAAAAAGTTTTTCCTGCATCCTTCCAAAGATTGGCAATAAAGAAAATGGCGTATCGCTTTTTTACGATAGCTTCAGTTTAGTCATTCTTACTTGTGACCACGTATTTTATGCTTTTGATCTGCTCTTGATCATTCTTCGAAACAACAACAATCTAACTCAAGCACGGAAGTTAATGCGCTTGTTTTTTTAGCAGGGCAATTCACAATCTCGGGTATTTTGGAAATTTGTGCTTTTGTAAACAATTTTAAAAATTTCCTATCAGTTGTAAACGATCTTTTTGATATAATTTGCTCTAGTTGTTCACTTCACAGCTTATTGATGAATAGCAAAATTATTTTCCTCTGGAAATTTTGCTTAACTCAATTTCGTGTCAAAAAAAGGTAAGCACAATTAATTGGTTTTATGTTTGCTTATCTTCCATATCAGTTTTTTTCGCCTTTACTTATTTTTATAATCAGCAGTCAGTTTGCAATTTAGAATAATAAATCTTAGCTATGGATTTTAGTGTTGCATATATGCAATAGCGTAGTAAATGCATTCCTTTTTATTTTCTTAGTGTAGAGTAAATATATATTTTACCATTTTGCAAATGATGTGGTGCAAGACCATTTGCACTGGATTGTGAATAGCCCTAGTATGTTCTCAGCATTACTATGCATTGTATTGCATTCTACTGTTATTTTTTTGTTTTGTTGTTATACAGCTTTTCTGCTATGAGTTGGTCTTTGAGACCTTCGCTGGCTTTACTATACTATACAGTTTTTCAATATTTTTTTCTTGTAAGGAATTTATTGAGATGCATCCTTCCTTGTGTAGTACGAATAAAATTTTTTGGATATTAAAAAATTGTTAAAAATTTAACTATTTTAAAAGATCCAGCAGAAAGAGATATAGGGCTTCTAAATATAGTAAATAATACGTGGACAATGGATCCACGACAGCAAAATTGTGTTAACCAAGTAATTGAACATTACAATAAATGTCATCTGGACAACAAAAAACGTACAATTCTTCGCAACTAAAACTAATGTCGTAATTTTAACTTATGGTTATTTACATAAATACTTACATAGCTATGTTTGATAAAAATAAAACTGATTTTTTCGAAAAAAATCACTGTGCACGTGTGTTGCATTTTGGTAAAAATACCGTATCACATACTTACTTACTTACTTAGTTGGTGCTACAATCGTATGTCAGTCTTGGCCTCATCTAAGAATTTGCGTCAGCCATTTCTGTCTTTCGCTTGCTGGCGCCAGTTGGAAATTCCAAGCTTCGTCAGGTTGTCCTCTACTTGGTCTTTCCAACGAAGATGCGGTCGTCCTCTTCTGAGTTGACCGCCGCTGGGTACCGAATCGAATGTTTTCTTCACTGGAGCATCGTCTTTCATGCGCTTAACATGACCAAGCCAGCGAAGTCGCTCGATTTTAATGCGCTTGACTATGTCGATGTCAGCGTACAGCTCATACAGTTCATCATTCCACCGTATTCGGTACTCGCCATTGACGCAGATTGGTCCGTAGATCTTACGAAGAATCTTTCTCTCGAATGCTCCTAAAGTCTTTTCATCTAAACTACTCAGCGTCCAGGTTTGTGATGCGTAAAGTAGGACGGGCATGATGAGCGATTTATAGAGCGTGATTTTCGTTCATCGAGAGAGGGCTCTGCTTCTCAATTGCCTACTGAGCCCAAAGTAACACCTGTTGGCAAGAGTTATTCTTCGTTTGATCTCAATCTCCGTATCACATATCTTCGAATTATACATCAATTTTTGCCGTAAAGTTCCTCAAAATACGAAATTTACATAGTCAAAAATTTCTTCCTCATGCTCTCGTAACGCGGATAATGTGAGTTGAAGTTATCAAATTTTCGAAAAAATGTTAATCAAAATTTCACTTTGCAGAGTTTTGAAAAAAAAATACTAAACAAAATGCAATGTTTCTTATAACATCAGATGGAAAATTTTATAAGCTTTTAAATAAGTATAAATTGGTAAAAATTGTTTCATTAGTTTCATAGTTATATGCAAAATACTGAAGATAAAATTTCTTGTTTTTTCGAGGAATTAATTTTTAGCCAAAAACCCTTTAAGCACATTCCGCGACTATTTACCGTTAGTTAATATTAAAGTGTTATATACCAAAATTCATGTTTTTAAGAGTAGAATCTGAAATCAACATGAAAAAGTGGGACGGTCTAATGTGCATATCATCGGTTTTTTAGAGCATCAGATTTCTAGCCCTAATAATGGAACTTCATGGATGACTGACCATATCAAAGTATTTAAAATAAATTGTAAATAGTCTGACTTTATATATATAATAAGTCGGGGATTTGCCGAAGCAGACCACAGTGGGTCTCCTTTCGTCCCCTATCGGACAAAGGATGCTACTGCTCGGAGCAGTCATACGTGAGCATGCTTCTTGTATAAGCAGCCTTTATCACCTCAAGCATATCCTAGTAGGTCAGTTGACCAATCTCGGCTTCGCCAACAAATGGACGTCCTAGAGTGGTCAATCTTATACTTGCCAGCGCCGGACACTGACACAAAATGTGTGCTGCTGTTTCCGACTCCTCTAGGCATAACTAATGCTACCAACTCATGTTATTAAAAAATAAGTATATTTGCTACTTAGAAGACTGAAAAGTAAGTATTTGTAAGTATAATTTTTAAAAATAAGTATAAGTAATTATATCACCTTAGAAAAAAATTTTAATATTTTTTTTGATATTATTTACTAATATAAGAACCAATAGAACTCACAAGATTCCGTAAGTGTTGTCACGCCCTCTTTTTATTCTTCTCGAAAAGTTTTGTGTAGGCAATCTAACTAAAACCAAAACTCTTCAGATACAAACAATTAATTTTATATATTTGCAGTTCATATCCAAAATTTGCAGTTAACCAAAACTATCTTTTTTTAATTCATTTATGAACTTTTTCGGGTAGAAAAATTCATTTTCGACACTCATAAATGAACCCTTTTGAACTCATTCGTTGGACTAAAATGCCTCTCAAAAGCGAACCTTTTTTTCTTCAGAAATGAGTTAATAAAAGAATTATCAACTTTCTATTTTTTTTGTTCGGAAACGAGTTAAAAAAAACTATTGAAAAGTAACAATTTTTAACTTTAACTTATTCGCCGGACTGAATTGCCTCTGAAAAACGAACCTTTTTTTCGAAAACGAATTAAAAAACGAACTACAGAAACGCACTTTTTAATAATTAACATTTTGTTATGGAATAAATTTTCACGAATTTAATCTTTTCTAGCAAAAACATTGATCAAACAAATTAAAAAAAAAAATTTACAAAAAAAAAATTTCTTTCCGAAAACGTACTCAAAACTATCACTTTACGCAAAACATTCGCATATGGTTCAGTGGGTATATTTCATATATATAAAATAGTTTGAAAACAAGCAAAAGCATAACAAAAAGTTAAAAGTAATACGTACTTTCAAAGTAGTGAAATAAAAATAAAATAAAAAATCAGATTCAAATGAATAAGGCGGGGTCGATTTGCAAGTCTATGTTGACTGGGCGATAAAAAGGGGGCGATAGAGGTGCACTTTACCCTATCACATCTTCAATTTTGTGAATTTTTTCTTTAGGAATTTTTTTACAAAAACTTTTGTATATAAACGTGCACAGCTAGAACAAAACTGATGCCAGAATCAACTTAAAACCGGTCTCACATTGATACGTTTTAATACAAAAATTTATCGTTTTTTGTTTTTGTTTATGTGGCGCTGTGGTCAATTTAAAAAAAAAATTGTATTTATAAACCGCTAAAAATCGACCACAGCGCCACCTAGGGGGATCTAAAAAAGAAAAAATTTTGGAGGACCACACAAACACATGTGAATATACACTCAAGGAAATATTGAATTTTGTACACGGCTGCCATGAAAAGTTATAATATATGAAATGAAGACACCTTAGCTGAAAGTTTATTGCAAGCACTTTATGTAAGCTCTCATAGCCCTAATTGAATCTGCAATAATCATAAAAAAAAAAACAAAAATTATGTTGAGCGTCTTTTGAAAATAAGAGCTGTGGTTACAGTTGTGATACATTCAGTATTGTGGCTACTGCAACCAACTTTTAAATATTGCGTGTAGAGAAACTCTTATACGGCTATTGTAGCCTCAATACGGTTTTCACGCTTTTGAAGATACTAAAACCACAAAAGAAAAATTTCTCCATTTTAGTTTTGGCTTTGCAGCGTGCTTGTTGGCAAATATTAAAAAAATTGCTTTTAAAGTTAATCGGTATTTACTTTGATAATAGCTTTACTTTGATAATAAATATTATGCCTATTGTATTGAAAAAGGCATGGACTATTTTACAATTCCATTGTCTAGGACTATTTGTAAGCATGTTTCAGATGCATGCTAATGGTTTGTCGTTTATAATATGTGATTTTTAAAATTCCATAAAAAAATTTTTAAAAAATAGTTTGTAAAGTTCTATGAACAATTAAAATTTTATATTTATTTGATCAAAAAAGTAATATTTTTCAAATGATTTGAAATAAAAATTTAAAAAATATTTAAAAATAACACTTTTATTTTGCAAACGGCATTAAGAAATCGGTGATAACCTTAAAAGCGCAGAGGTAAGTAGCTTAAATAGAAAAAGTTCTGACAACCTCAATATAAGGATTTATGGCTATCAAAACCGAATTCCTCTCACCATTGCAAAAGGCGCTGTTATGACCCCTCCACAATTTGACTGTCAAAACCGAATTCCTCTCACCATCGCAAAAGGTGCTATTATGACCCCTCCACAATTCGGATGACAAAACTGAATTCCTCTCACCATCGCAAAAGGCGCTGTTATGACCCCTCCATATTTCGGCTGCCAAAACCGAATTCCTCTCACCATCGCAAAAGGCGCTGTTATGACCTCTCCACAATTCGGCTATCAAAACCGAATTCCTCTCACCATTAAAAGTTCTTGCAACTTTCTGTGAGGTTGTCAAAACCGGCAGAGCATCTCTTAAACAGGAATCTAACAGCCCTTATGGAAGTTGTCAGAGCCTCGCGTATTAAATTTTTTGAGAACCGTAATATTACGGCTAGAAGAAGCGAAGTTTTGATAGCATCGCCAGTTCTGTGAGTGTAAGGTGGATAGCTTTTGTGGTTCAGCCGTGGTGATCAAAAACCTTGAATTTTGTGAATTTTTTTCTTTAGGAATTTTTTACGATAATTTTTTGTTTGAAAACGCATAAATGAGAGACCGGTTTTAGGTTGAATCGGATACGAGGATTTCATTTCTGGCATCAGTATTGTTCTATCTGTGCACGCTTATATACAAAAAGTTTTGGAAAAAAATTTCTAAAGAAAAAATTCACAAAATTGAAGATGTGATAGAGTAAATTGCACCCTCATTTTTTATAATTTTTCATGCCCGATCCGAAAATCGCCCAGGCAACATCAAATTTTTTACCTCCATATAAATCAACTCAGCCTAAAATGTATACAGAGATCAAAGCAAATTTATCATTATTCACCCTCACTGTCACTGAATTGACGTGCTGCATTAACTGGTTTGTTTTCTTTTTGCTTGGAATCGTATTTGTCTTGGCTGTAAATGTTGTTTAATATCTCAAGTATTGACTTTAAGATCTTGTAACATTCGATACAGCTGTATTCAATATTATTTTTTACAAATAAAATTGACTCCAGTGTCTGTATTTTTAACGCTGTTGACTCCAATTTCCAAACTTTTTATGCTTTTGCAAGCAAAAGTGCAACCAGAGCTGAAAAGTAAGCATGAATAAGTATAAATCTTAAAATGAGTATACTTATAAGCATGGAATTTTAGTAAGTATATGAAGCTGAAAATAAGTATGGTACTTACAAAGTAAGTATAGTTGGTAACATTAGGCATAACCTACACGCATCGTCCTCGGTCAGAGTAATCTTCCCGAGATGGTACATGAAGGGACCGTGTCCTGTGACCAGTGCAGTAAGCCAGCTTAAAGTCCTTCGATTGTATCGGATAACTTTTGCTGCCTCACTACGAGACCACTTCACGGCCGCCTTTGATTGCCTGCAAATAACAGCTTCTTCCCACCTTGTACGGTGTTCCGAGTCCATCCATTGTTTAGTAAGGCCTGCCACCATGTTGTCGCCTATGGCGTTTCATGGTTCTGGTCCACAGAATTCTTCTGCTGATACTTCTCTTGCTAAGGAATCAGCATTTTCATTCTGTTCTATGCCAGAGTGTCCTCTCACCCACATAAGTGTGTCTGACCTTAGAAAAATCCGTAAAAAAATTAGGGGGAAAAAACCTTAAGCAAGAAGATTTGTAACAAAAGCGTTTGTATTCAGCGTTTGCTTTTCTTGAATTCGTTCTAGATTGAAATAATTGTGATATCATGGTTTCTATGTATATTGACAATAAAGTGAAAATAGTACTTGATATCAGCCGAATATTCTCCCCATGTAATAAATGCATAAAAGAACGCAAAATAACTGGTAAGATAACTGGTACGCTCCATTTTGTATTGTAGTCGACCGAAACGACCACTTGCACTTGGTCACTTTAAATGTGCATGAAGTTTAGTTTTTATTTTCTAACAATGTAATTTTTATTTGAAGCAGTGTTTGTTTTAGGGACTTTGTTACTGTTTTTTATGTTGTCTTTGAAAACAATGTTCAACCTTTTGTGAAGTACAAACATTGCTATGACCCAACTTCTTCACTCAATTTTGAAGTGAATGCTTTACTGTCGATACCTAGACTGAAGGCAAAACTAAAAATTTCAATTTCCAAATTCTTAAAATTGTAATTGTTCTTGTGTTTCCATTAAAACTACTATAAGATTTTTTAATGAAAAAAAGGCAGTCAATGTTGCTGTGAGTTGTTTTGTTTTCTCTCTAAATTGTAAGCAATAATAAATCATGGCAACTTTTCAAAATATCTCTATTCCAAAGGTTTTTCAACTAGGAAATGCTTTTGCTTTTAATACGCCATCAATTGCATTTGAATTCGTGCCACTCAAAGCTACATTTTCTTAAGACAAGCATCGAATTTCCACGGATCAAAAACAAAAAGAAAAGATGACAAAAAACTACATAATATCATATATCATCAATAATCTTCAAAATGACAAGAAAAGTGAGCGTTGGAGGAAATGAGAGGAAACGCTTAGAGCGTACTAAGTCTTGACTTGATCTTCTTCTTGTTTTTGTGTGTTTTTTTTTTGTTTTTTGATTTATGAGCAAAAATTCGCCTTAGTTTAACGCAAAAGCTGAAGTGGAAATTGCTGCAAATCACTACTGAGTGGAATCTACTACTGGCATTGGTTGTCTTCGCCAGGATGTTTCAGCATGTCACATGAGCATATCTGTCATTGTCGCTGTTATTTTGTTTTTATTGTTGTTGTAGTTGTTGCCAAAAAGTAACAGAACTTTTTGGATAACTTGTCAACGCGTTAAAGAAACGCTCGCAACGAACTCGAAAGTATTTCAAGTATTTTAATCAAATTCGAATTTTTCATCTGCAAATCTTATTATATAATATTGTTTTTGTTTGTTTTTGCTTTCTATTGTAACACAGTGCTTGTTTCAACATGACACTAGAAAATGTGGATTAGCGTTTAGTAGGAGAAATGCAAATAAGAAGACAAACTAAGAATTTGACAGCTAGAAGGTGACAGCTACGTGTGATGGCATTTTTAAGACTACTATCATCGAAGTCTAGCTAAAGAATTTCAGCTATTTGTTGTTGGCCTTCAGACAATTTTTAAAGGTTTTAAATTTTCATAACCATGAATGAGTCAGTCGTTCATACTAAAAAAACAATGGCTGACTTCCTAAACGCATGTTGCTTTGCAATGATACACTGTCACACTTTCCTTATCGCAACCCTGTGAACTTTGACGATGTAAACGGTTCCTAAATGCAACACTGTTGTTATCGATATGCAGAGAAAAGCAACCTGCGCATCCATAAAAAAGCAGATGCAAAGCATAAATAACAAGCAAAACGGCGAGTGAAGAAGATAATTAAGCGCTTTTTCTTTTAATTTGATATCGTTTAAAGTTTTTAATAAAGAATATATTATTATTATTATAGCAATAAAAAATGGACACATTCGTTTAAAACCCTTCTTTTAAACGCAAGGTTGGAGATGGAGCCTGAATTTCGTGCCTTTTTTTCAGAGTGAAGGAAAAGGACTCTGCTATGGGAGCGAGTTTTGCGAAACATAAAAGAAGCGGATGAAACATTCCGATTTTCACGTGACGATATCTACTGCAAGTTCCTTAATTTTATGGTGACATATAAGCGTATTAAGAAACGCAATAGAATGTCAGGGGAAGCAGAAACCGCTTGGGAATTCTACGACCGACTAGATGAAGTGTATGGCAGTCGCAGCGATATATCTGTACCAGAAGGCAATCTCGACTCAACAACTAATTTGCTGTACGATGATTTGACTGTCGATGATAGCGAGCTAGGCCACCGTAATTCAACCCCTGGATGTTGTTGATTTTTTAAAAAAAGAAAGCGTAGCAGATAGAAAACTTTTTTAAAAAAATGATAAGCTGTAAAAAGGAAAAATTTACACTCGAAAAAGAAAACATTGAAGAAAAAAGGAGATTTCGCGAAGCTTTGCAAGGAAGTCGCTACTGGGTACGTTGTGCAGGCTAGTTTAATGGAATGACTGGAAGATCAAAGTGTTGTTTGATACAAGGCTCTATTTTATGCGTAGATTAAAACGGTGTAGAAAAACAACCCGCCCTTGGCCAGGAAAAAGGTTTTATGTTAAAAAAAAACTATATTTTAAATTGGCCATAATTCCTTAACTACTGTACATATTTCATTGTAATTGACACTATGAAAAGGTATTTATTTATCATCTTTCTAATGATATATAATAATATTGGATTTAGTGCTTTAAATTTACAGAAATTTTTATAAAAATAAAATAACTTGAATTTTACTGCCGTTTCCGAAAAAAAACCTCCAATATCAGAAGAACAATGATCTGATTATTATATGTTAGCATTAAACTTACATTTTTATAGTGCCAATAATATTGAAATCCATACAGTAACTTACAAATTATGGCCAATTGAATATATAGCTTTTTTAACTAAAAACCCTTCTCCCAACAAAATTTAGGCAAAAAATGCTACCTTGTATCAAACAGCATTTGAATTTACTGCCTTTTGTGGTTTCTCTTCTTTTCGTTTTTTTTTTAGTGTTTTTTAAAGTAAATGTTTCCTGAATAAATTAATTATGTTAAGTTTTACATATATTTTTTAAACATCAGAGTATGATTTTATTCTTGTTAATATGCTTAATTAAAATTACATAAAAGTATATGAATGGTTTAAATATGTTTATTTTTCTAAGCTGATAGAAACTTAGTGAGTATTTCTCGTTTCAGTCTTGCTTCTTCCCTTTGATTTGCGTCATTTCATTTTGAATTTATTGAGACTTTTTTTACTAATGACAAAAGTGTAATACGGTATAATGTTTTATGCTATACATACTAAAGTTGTTAGACTATAATGTTTTATCTGAAATCGAAATGACTTAATAAGGGATACAAGCTTTATGCTTTGATATAATAGTTGATTAATACAGAATTACTGTTAGCATTTGTTTGAGTTAGAATTTATGAGTTTTGCTCAATACTAAAGATTGGCTTTTAGAGAAAATAATTTCCGCAACTTAAAGCTAACTATAAACATTTGTTTTCTTAAAAATAAATAACCAACCAACAACAAAATACAAAAAGAGGCATTTTTACTAAAATATCGTTAAGTGGATACTTAACCATATGATTGACACATTTATATGAAAAATCTTTAATGTAAATTAAAATTTTAAATGATTATGTACTATGAATATATAATATGATTAGAGTATAATATAATGTTAGCCTCTATGCGTATTAGGAGAAGTATTGGTATAAAAATCGGGCAGAGATAGGGTCACCCCTGAATTATCCAGATGGGTGATACCCACAGGGGACAAATAGCTCGGGTCGGTCCAATTAAAATCTAATTCCCGTCTGTAGATATCATTCATGAGAATGTTTTCGTGATATTCTAAACTGCTAATGAATCTTTTTTGAAGCTGAAAAGCACATTAGCAAAGAAGAGTTATGAGGGCTTTCCTATAAATGTATTTATTAGGAAATTTCTTCTTTCTTGTTTCAAAAGTTCTGTCAATACAAAGTCTAAGGACCTTTCTTTCTACTATATTGCTACTTTCATTCTTTCTCCCTGGCAACCGTTGGCGAGATCGTAAGCCACATTGGGAATGCATATAAGATGGAAGAGCGAATACTTACTTTGTAAATAAGAAGTTTGGTTTTTTCACTTAAAGATTTACTGTGAAACAATCTTGAGAATATGGCTTTTATTTTGTTAACTTTTTCAATAACAATTTTGGAATGCTCATTGAATTTAAAGAGTTTATTAAAAGTGATGCCCAAATATGGTATACTATTATTAAATTAAATTTTTGCCCCGCTAAGGGTAAGAGTAAGAGATTTGCTTTGAGGGACAAATTTTTTGCTACATTTACCAGAAGCGTTTCCGATGCAAATGGCTTGAGATTTAGAGATGTTAATATTAATTCCCCAAACTAAGATAGTAAATGCTAATAATATTTAAGTGATGATTGACTGAATGCAGTGCATCAATTGGGGATTTGTTATGGGCGTACATTAAGGAGTCATCGGCATTAAGCATTTGCTGTCAATTATCCCATGTGGAAAGTCATGTATAAGGATATTATACAGAAAAGGAGCAAGTATGGCCCCTTGAGGGACTCCAATTTTAATTACACCTATTTCTTAATTAACTTCATTAAGATGAATTTGGAAAGTCCTATTGAAAAGAAAACTAAATAAAATTTTTATAATGAAAGGATCGAAACCAATGTTTATTCATTTATATAAAATACCTTTATGGTATTCTCTTTGGAAGCTCTTTGGAAGGCTTTTTCAATGTCAAGAGAAACTATGACCAAAGATTATATAGTATAAAGATGTGCCACGTAGAACATTAAAAAGTAACAAATATTTTTCAGATCAATACGTAAGCTTTTGTAAGCGCGATGAAAAAGCTTTCTTGAGAGAAAAGTTTCCAATCCTTGCATGCACATTCTCTCTGCAATGCTCTTTTACTCTTCACTCCACAATGCTTCACAGCATAGATCCCCACTGCATGGTTTCTCATAGCTAGCGAGAGTCGTGAAATTTAATGTTGTAATTGTTTTTTCCGTTGTTGTTGTTGGAACCAAGCAGTTGAGATCTCTGCTTGACAGCAACAAATGTTTTTGTTTGTTTGCATTATTTTCCTTATTTTGTGCGAAGCAGATTTTTCTTATTCACTGCTTGCTATTAATATTGCCTATTTTTGATTGACTATCAGCCAGATCAGTAAAATCTGCATATATATTCAGAATCTTAAGGAAAACTGAATAACGACATACAAATCCATCCAATGAATTGAAAATTGTTTATAAATGAAATTTTTAATTCACATTGAATTTTAAAAAATTGATTAGTAATTAATTTAAAATATTTGTTTTTCATTATTCAGAATAATTAATTATTTTTATTCATATGAATTCTATTTACAAAGAATGCAATTCAAAAAGAATTTAAAATTTTTCAATAATTAATTTTTTGTACATTATTTTTTTTTATTCATAGGCAATAGGCACATGTGTTATTCATTATTAATTTTATAGTCATTATTAATTTTTTATTTATTATTATTTGGTTCCATACTCAAAAGTGAATAACAAGATTTTTTTTTCATTTTATTTATTATTCAAAAGTGAATGAAAAATTAGAAATGAATACAAAATTTATAAGGAATAAAAAATTAATAATGAATAAAAAATTAATAAAAAAATTACTAGCGAACATTTAATTCATAAAATAGTAATGAATAACTAAATTTTTTATTCATTGTATTTTTTATTTAAAAGTGAATAACAAATTAATAACAGTGGTAAACAATTTAAAAAAAGTTTTCGCGACAAAAACGACATTGCTAGTTCGATTGAGTATTTTTTCTAGATAATAAAAATTATTAAGACCAGGTTGGTTCGAATTTTTTTAGAAGAATTTTTCAACTTTTTTGAGTTTTGAAAAATATTACCCCAGTTATGATCCTATAACTCCAAAGGTATTCATTTATTTTACAAGTTTTATAAATATTTACAAATTTGACATTTATACCTTTTATTTAAGCTATTATTTATACGATTATTTGTACGATTTCTGTAGACATTTTCTGAATACTTCATTTGTGAAAGAGTTTAAAATATACCGTTTATTTAACATTTCCCATTTTTTTAACATTGTTAAAAAAAAACATTTCAACGAATATATTAAGGTAAAAAGTATGATTGTAGTAGGTTGGATATTAACGTATTTCGGTTTTAGTTAAAATACTCATAACTACCTGCATCAAAGTCGACGTGGTGAGTTCGTAATAAACAAATTCTTCTGACTTTAAAAACCAAATTATCATATATTTAACTAAAGATTTTGTTTACAAACAATGTTCTTAGCGTTTTTAGCTAAATTTAAAAATCCCTAAACCGCAATTTTACATTATAATAGGATTTGCAACACTGTAAACTCTTTGAAATGAGTCATAGCAGAATTTTTTTACAACATTCATGATTTTAAATTTTTATTTGTTTTCTTGATATAATCAGTTTTCAAAACTTCATCGATTATTTTGAATTGCCATGGAAATGAGTAAAATAACAGAAATAACGTAAACAAAGCTACGTCAAAAATAAATCAAAACAAAGCAACGAAATCTTCGCACCGGTATAAATAACTAGCTGAAACACTGTGTGTTGCTTCCACGCCCCCGTTGCCAAACGCCTATAACATGCTATCAGTGAAACGGCACGAGTAAATTGTGGTCGAGTACCGAATTCCGAGGCTGTGCAGCGACCTATAACTCCAAAGCTATTCAATATCAAAAAATCTCAGTTGTGTGGGAGGGGTAACGCCCATAAAATTTTATCAGTCAAACGTGTAAATTGTAGTCGAATACCGAGTTTCGAGGCTATGCGACCTGTAACTCCAAAGCAATTCGATACCGCAAATTTGGGTGGTGTAGGAGGTGCCACGCCTCCTTCCCCAACGCCCATCACATGTTATCAGGGAAACCTTACTTGTTAATTGTGGTCGAATACCAAATTCTGAGGCTTTTCGAAATATAATTAGAAAGCTATCCGATATCGCATATTTGGCCTGAAGAGGAGGTAATTTTGAGTATTAACCATATTTTTAAACTCTTTCACAAATGTAGTATTTAGAATATTTATACAAAAATCGTTAGATTGCAAATGATAGCTTAAATAAAAGATATAAATGTCTTATTTGCAAACATGTACAAATTTTGTAATATGAAAAAATACTTTTGAAGTTATAGGATCATAAATGGGGACATATTTTTCAAAACTTAAAAAAATCGAAAAAATCTTTGAAAATTCTTTAATTCTCTTCGAATTGCATTCGTTCTATAATACTCATACAATGTAACACAAAGTTTATATTAATATAATTTATTTTCTGGTTTGTTTGTTTAATTGACATTTGTACAAATCTAAATGACTTATCGGACTTCGCTCAATTTGAGTACACTTATTGTGTGCATCCTAGATGAGATTGTAACATACTTAGTTTTGTTCACGCTCATTCCACCCATTTCCACTTACGTAAAATTTGATATTGAAAATCTTTCTTTAAAAATTTTTTCGCAAATTAAATTTAAAAAATTTCAGTAATTTTAATACCAAAAACATTCACATATCTTTAGAATTTCAGAAATTTTTGGTAAAACGACTTTTTTATAAAACATCGTTCCCCAAGAATGAGAAAAGATGACATGAAAATCAAAACTTTGACTTTCGATGCAAATATGTCCGCTATTTTAAATATATTTAATTCAAATTTTTTGATCAAAGTTTAAATAAAAGCACTTTACAAAAATAGTTTCAACTGTAGCGTTAGGTCAGTGAATATATTCTTTAATTTTTTTTTTCAAAAACTGTCCAAAATATTGAAATTTTACTCAAAAAATGATTAAAAAAATGTCTTTGTTGTATAAATAAAAACAATTGAAAATTGCATATCTGAGTACTTTTCATAAAGTAAAGCATGTATTTGCAATAATATAATAAAAAAATTTATAAAAGTAGTTAAATAAAAACATTTTCTGCAAAAAAAACTTAAAAAATATTGCTTACAACATTATTTGCTGCAAAGCTTCAACTAATGGAATCGCCCTTACAATAATATAACACTAAAAATATCATGTGGCAAAACGGCAAAAAAACCAAGTTAACACACAAAATATACCTAGATTATGTCATCTTTATGATATTATATTCTTGAAATTATAAAACAAAAAGATAAGAGACAATGCAAAAAAATATAATAACTTTAAATTATATAATGTTCGTAGGGTAGTTAAGTAAAAAAATTGCCTACATTTTTTAAGCAAGACCTAATGAAATTCTGCTACATATTGTTGGCAGCTATATCGTTTATTCAGATGTTTCGTGCATCAAATCTTTACATATCATTTCTATTGCTTTTCAATCTTATGCTCACATTTGCTCACATTGTCGCTTACTTATTCTCTCGCTCTCAAAAGCTTTAAATCGTTCGCTCGTTGACTCTCATAAAGCTTTTATGTGGATTTATGATAAATCCACATTCAAATTTTACTGTGCCACTTGCTTGTATGGCGGTGGCACATCTTCCTATTATATTATCTGTGCTATGACGGTGCAGGATTGTTCTCTTAAGTTACATACTATATCGTCATGAAGTTTGAGAAGAGCATTAACAGTCGAATGACCTTTTTTAAAACCTAATTGTTGGTTAGGAATAAAATCAGAATTTATGTTTTCGTCTATTTTTAACTTAACAACTTTTTCAAGTAGTTTTCCAAAATTAGATAACATGGACATTGGTCCAAAGTTATTTAATTCGAAGGATCGTGATTTTTCTTTATAGGAATAATATAAGCAGATTTCCATTTTAACGGGAAATAACCATTATTAATACAATTGTTAAAGATAATTGAAAGAACCGTGCTTCAGAATTTATCATTGTTTTTTTTTTTAAAATTTGAAGATTTATTTATATGCATATGATCCAGGCAGGATTTCTGAAAGTTTTTGATTGCTTAATGTAGGTTTATGTGCATTAACCTGATTTTTGATCATGATGTTTAATAATTTTATTTGAGTTGAGATAAGATTGTATTCATTACTTTTACGATTAAAGTGTCGATGGTAAATTTTTTTCAAGTTATGTTGCTTTTGATGCTTGAGTTTGTAGAGGTTTTTAATATTATTTGGAAGAAGAAAATGGTTATCTTTGAGTACTATTTCTTCTGTGTGATCTCTGGTTACAGAGAGAATTGAGGTTGTAAGGATGTCTATTGACTGATCAATTTCAGAGTTTGACAGATTTCTGATAAAAGGGGGAGTAATGTTTTCTATAATTAAATTTATATCTTTACGAAAGCTGTCCCAGTTAGTGTTTTTATAAGAGGTGAGAGTTCTAGGAGTATTAATTATAAAGTCAAGATTAGGAACTTTAATTTTGAGGTATAAAGGAAAATGGTCTGAGAAGAGAGGCAGACTTGAAACTGAAAAATTTATATATATGAGGTCAATCAGATTTGAGTTTACAATAAAATTATCAAAAAAGGATGATCCGTTTAGGTATAAGGGGCTTACGTCACAGAATCTATGAAAGTCAAGAGCTGAATTCTGAACACAATTAATAAGAGTCTTTCCATTTATATTATCAAATAAGTCTCCCCACGCCATGTTTTTTCGCATTGAAATCGCCTCCAAAAACTGTGCCATCAAAATCACGGGAGAAATTTTTGATTAAAGATAGAGCTTGCAACATTCTTAAAGTTGGTGCACAGGAAGGAAAATATATGCTTCCTAGTAAAATTTTTTGGAACCGAGTCTACAGTTAGATAAATCATTATAAAAACATTTGGAAAGTTTAAATCTGGAATAGAAACAGGAGTATATTGCATGTGCGATTTAATTAAAATACCAATTCCAGGCAATTCCAACAATTCCCATGGTAAAGGTAAATAAAAATATTCCCACAGCTATTAAAAAATACCAAAAAAAATCTCACGATCATTAAAAATTACCACAAAAATACCACGCGTTTTAAAAATACCACCGAAAATCCCATATGCATTTAAAAATCCCATATGTATTAAAAAATACCACGAAAAATCCCATATGTATAAGAAATTTTGAAAATTTTTGAAATACCACAAATTTTTGCAATTAAATAAGCAGAAACAAATAAACACGTTCATAGTGAAAAATTTTGCATTTATTGTCGTTGTTTCAAAGCTATAACAAATAAATAACATACAAATTGTTTCACATAAAGTTAATTTTAATACATATTACATGTTTTAGTCCTATATTTGAGATCGTGAATTTTATTTGTTTATTTCCATTTAATAATTTCTAAAACGAAATTTTGCTTATAAAAATAAAATATTAAAAAATAAACGAAATAAAATAAAAATATTGTTTCAAAATTATTTGTGGTTTGTGAGGTGATAAGCAATTCATTTTAACACAATATGATTTTTAAAAAATGTAGGTACTTATTTCTAATATAAAATAATATACATAAGTGACTTCAGATATAAAAAAATAAACAAAATAAAATATATATAAAGTTTTCAAAAATATTTGTGCTTTGTGACTTCAGATATAAATATTTTTAATTCATTAAGAACGTTTTAGAATAATATTAGTTTTGTTTTTTTGAGTTTGTATATATCAGGGATGGAAAACGTGCGAACACATTTTTAACACTTCTTTCACACTAAATACATATTTACAACTAAAAAACCAAAGAAATAATAGTGGTATTCAATGTACGCCGTATTTGTGATGTTAATAGCTTAAGAGCGATATTTTTACAGAAGCTCATTTTCGGACATGTGCAGCTTACGACACAAAATCGTATTGTAAACAAAGCATATAATGTGTATAATGGCAACTGTGATTTAATTTTGATTTTAAAAGATAATTGCTGACCAATGGATAAGTAAACTTGCAAATATTTGGGTAATTCACAGTTCATTGTAATGTTTAAATATACTAATATTTTAATGCACTATTTTTTGACAACTGTGAGCACAACTTAAGTGAAAAGTATTCATATGTATTTTCAAAACAGCGCTGGAATCTTTGATATGCAGCTCAGGTGTTTGGGATTCTATTAAAAGTTAAACAATTCATTTTAATATTGTAGCCAACTCTTTTTTGATTCACGTAAAACAGCTGTTCATAAAATAACACAATAACACTCTACAAAAGCATGCCTTAGGGCATATACAAAAGTGGCAGCATTTAACACACCGGTTTAACTTGTGTTTGCATGAGAAACAAAAACAAAAAGATAACAGGAAAAATAGCACATCTCAGAATTATCACATAAAACCGTAATTAGCATGAACTGTGAATTGCCCAATTGTCTATTATTGTTTTTGAAGTATTTTTATATTTCACTTTTTTTTTAATTTAAAAATAATTTTTGTAAGCTTAACGCTTGCATGCAGAAATGTAGAATTTTCAGAAAAGGTCAGAATTTTAAGGTCAGAATTTTTTTCAGAAAAGAATGCGCTATTAGTTTTTATGCAATTTTGTAATGCCAACTTGTTCTTAAAACAAATATACAACTAAATCGCTTATATTAAGAGTAAGTTCGAAGAAATGTATGGCGTAAACTTATAGCTTCACTCTTCTGAATATACGTCGATCATCGAATACTATGATTAAGATTTTGCTTAATAAACGTAAAAAAAATTAAAAATTACCACGAATGGGATTTTTCCCACAATACTGGCAACCTTGATTCCAGGAGGTGAGCAGTGGTGAAGAAATTATAAATGTCCTTGTTGATTTTGTTCTTGAATGAGATATGTGTTTCTTGTATGAACGCTATATCGATTCGATTTCGATTCAGAGTTGAAAGTAAATCAACTTTCCGACTTTTATTTATCAAAGATCTGACATTATAAGTGAGAAAGGATAGTGAATTATAGACAATAACACATGAGCACTCCTTTGAGCAGCAAAGTATACTTGGATTTTGCGTCTTCCATTGGCAGTGATTTATAAGTAAAAATGAATTTAACAAAGTATACCAATCGAAAGAATTTTTTTATATACTATTTAATTTTGGTACCGGAATTTGGAATCAGATTTTTCCCATGTATTTTTCCAACCAAATTGTCAGTCTTGCCAAACACAAAGCTCTTTTAACATTGTATTTTATCTAATATATTTCAACACTAAAAAAAGTGTATACACAAACACTCAACTGCATTTTATTTTGTCTTATATCTACGAAATAAATTATCAATAACATCAGATCAAAACAACAAACACAAAAATATCCTAGTAGTAGGTAAAAACAATAAAAATTATGTTATCAACCGAAAAGCAGACACATGTGCCGAAAACAATATTGACAGATACAGAAAAACGAAATAGCAAAAAATTTAGTATATTTGCGTTCTATACGGTTATAAGATGGCTCGTTAGAGATTATTCGTATCACCAGTTAGCCAATAATCAGCCCAAAATTTCAATCGTCATGATCTACACTGCGTTGTAGCCAAAAGGTGGACAAAAATAGAAGACGCACTCCTTTGATAATGAAATTTGATATGTGTGGTAAATTTAAGCAACTTAAGCAGTTGAAGCATTAGAAATGGTTGAAATCGGGCAGTCACTAGGGGTAGCTCCCTTGGACCTGTATTAATTTTTCACACGATTTTTTATGGGAAGTGCATACAAAAGTTGGCCGTTCTTAACGAAACTCGGTCAGCAGGCTAGCCAAATAAATTAATAGATGTGTATTGGAAATATTCGCAAACCTTTGGGAAAAAACTTTTTTCAATACAATTTTTTTTTAATTAAAACTCAGTATTTATATGAACTTATATTATATGTTACTTTTACGCTAAGCAAAATATTTTAATTTACTCTATTACTTAATTTTAAAAACCTTAATTTAAACTCATAGTTATCTTTAAGAAAGTAAACACTTATTCTTTTCTAACACATAAAATCCATAAACATTTTTTGATGCTGTAGAGGTTGCGAATGTAATTTATTTTCGAAAATTGTTTTCGATTTATGTTAGTGGAAGTTTTACTTTAAAAAAAATTTGCCAATATTATTTCATTTTGTTGAAAAGTTATTCTTATTTTACAGAAATAACAGTTACTTAATAAAATTCAACACAACTTACAATTTTAGGTTACAATCAGATTGACAGACTCACAACAAAATATTACAATCTATATTCTTTTATTAATTAAAAACTCTACCCTCAGGAATATTTAATTTTACTTTTAATAGGTAAATAAAATTGAACTCAAGTTTTTCATTTAAAAAATGTTTAATTACATATAAAATAATAAATAAATATACTACTAAATATAATATCATTTGTTTTTTTTTATTTACTTTCTTATATTTGCTTGTTGAAACTGTTGCAAAAACCATACCAATAAAAAAAAACCCCTTTTTAAAACAACCCTAAAAACACGATATGTTTTGAAATAGCAACTATTAAAAGAAACAATTATTGCATACTTTAAGTAACATGCTATTTTAGTTGAAAGTAAGCTTAGATAATAAAATTATAAAAAAAATTACAAATATTCTTTGTTGTTTTCAATATTTTTAAACAAAAAATGTATCAACAAAACTATTAAAAGTGCCAAAAAGTTTGTTTTACTTTTTTTAAAACCCTTATTGCGATTTTTCATACAATTTTTCATAAAAAAATATCACGTTATAAATGTCATAAATGCAATTTTCTATACAATTTTTCACAAAAGATCATAATGTTAAAAATGTCATAACTTTAATTTTTGTAAAAAGAAGAAGATAAAGTTTAAAGATTTTAAAAGAGATAAAACAACAGATAAAAATCGGAATAAATTGGTAGAACCGACGATGTCTTTTTTTATGACCCTTTATGGACTATTTTGTGAATAACTAGAGGCCGATAAAATTTTAGAAATTAAAAAAGGAAATAACTAAAGGAAATATTAAAATTTTATGTAAATAGAAGATACCTTTTTTTCACCTCACAAAAATTGGCAATTTTTGAGTTTTAAGGTAGCTTTAAAAGGTAAAAGTAATTTCCTTTGCAAAATAATATTTTAACAAAACTAAAAATTTTGTGATCCACTCATCATTTCAAATATATCTGCGCACTTGTTTTGTTTTTTGTATAGCTTCTCAAAATTTAAAAATTTTTATTCTTCTTTCAAAATGAAAAATATTTCGTTTTCTTGATTTAACAGATAAAGTTTAAATATTTGACATTTCGTTACTAATATAGATATCTGTAAAATTCTTTCTGTTTTCTGAACGCTCTATCATTGGCTTATTTTTTACGTAAAAAATTAAGTGCGACCTTTTTTGAGCTTAGATTTTTTTCTATTCAACGCAGTGTTCGATCGACACAAGTCAATAACTCAAAACCAATAGCAGCGATGCCAATTTGCGAAAATTAACCTCTTTTGTGGGAATTTTACTTAACCATCTAAATCCCAAATTTCGTCTTTCACGTGTTGAGTTTAAATCTGATCTGGGAATTATATTTGATAAAAAAATGTCTTTTTCCAACCATTACGATTGCATAATTACGAAGGCTAATGCTATGATGGGTTTTTTGAGGCGTAATTCGAAGGAAGTTAAGTAACCACTAACAAGTCGAACTTTATTTTTATCTTTAGTAAGGTCTATCTTGTAATATGGATGTGTGATTTGGGATCCATATTTCGTTTTTGATTCTTTGCGATTGGAAAAAATACAAAAACGTTTCACTCGTTACATAATGTTTAAATTAAATTGGAATTTTATGCCAACGTACGTATCCAGGTGTGCTCTTCTTGGTCTTAATACCTTAGTCCCCTGGCGTAGATAGATAGTTAAGTGAGGAGGGAACTAGTCACCTGGTTACTCAACTTCGTAGATATGGGGGTTTCATGGTGCTTGCTCAAACCACCCTTAGCAATTAAACATTTTTTTTATGTATTAAAAAGCACATGTATTCCAAATTATTTAATTACCATAACATGAAGATATATTGAAAGTTGTTTAATGTACATGCTTAGTTTGTTTAGCAGACATTGAGTAAATATAATACAATATAAATGGTTTTCTTAATTGTTTTCCTATGTATTATTGCTTACGTACTAGCGTTTGCAGAACGTATACATATAAATTGAACAAAATTATTCTGAGCCTGACTGTAAAATTCAAATTATGATAAGCAATGCTTCATTGTTCGATAAATTACACTGTGGATAGATTTTCAACTTTTGAAAAGACACAAAAAAACGCTGAGACACGTGAACTTAATTTTCGGTCGTAGAATTTAGTGGCATATTCAGTTTTTCCAAATCAGATCAAACTCTCGAGATATTCAAATCTTTGTTATTTGACCATCATTTGACCTTCATATAAAACATTTTTTTATAGTACTTTAACAATTACTTTTTATTGTATTTTCGAAAATACCTCCAACGTGAAAATCAAGTTAGCCTTGTGTAATCTATAATTTTTCAAAGGTTAAGCAATTTTGCACTTCTCTCCATTTTGTCCAAACTTGAATGTTAAACGTAAAATCTTAACTCAATCTCAAATTAGTATTTTTATAAGTAAATTAAATTTTAAAAGTTTAAGAAAATCGGAGGTGGTAAAAATTTTTGTAAACCAAAAATAGGGAAAATATAACTAAAAATGGGTCTAAAAGTGACTAAATTTCAATCGCAAATATCTCGAGATTTTGATCTGATTCGGAAAAACTGTGTACGCCACTAAATTCTACGACCAAAAAATAAGTTTACATTCTCGGCATCTTCGTGTGTCTTATTGACGTCTCTACAATGTTATTATATGAACGTAAAAGTGAATTTCATTTGTACATTTGTCAGTTTCACGGTTTTTTAAGCTGTGTGTGACTATGGCAATAATACATAAAATATATTAATTACCTCAGCTTTGACTATACTGTTGTAAAAAATCGATAAAAATCTAATAGAATAATGTTATGGTTTAGCGCAATTAAATATTCATAAGGATATTTCTATGAACGAGAAAACTGTCATCGATAAATTGGCTTCGCGTTCCAAAAAAATTAATGAAAAAACGAAGTAAGTATCTACTACTATATATATTAAGCTGCCTAATGCTCCATAGAAAAGAAATAAGTTGATCGCGTCTTTCTCTCAAAATAAACATGAGCTTATGTTATGATGATTCACCAAATATTTCGACTCTACAGATAGCCATGCGTGAGCTGGAATGGTTTGAAATTATCTCTAAAAATCGATTTTTGTGTAAAAATATTGGCTGGCGTAATAGTTTAAAAAAAAACGAACTATCAAAAATTATAGGCCGGAAAAATTTCTTCCAATCTGCATGAAAAATTTTTTGATATCTTTTAGTTTATTTGCATACAAAAACTTTAAAAATTTAAATAACTTCATAACTTTTTTTAATTGTTTACAATATCTTTTCAGTGGGTATTTATTTTATAATTAATATTTTAGTTTTAATTTATTTCAGTTTAAGCAATTCTGGCCAGCAATTATGACCAGAGAGGATATTATTAGAAGTAATTAAGTTTTTTAAACTTTAGTGAAAATAACTTTAAAAAAAAATTATAAAAGTTCACGAAAAATATCATTATTTTTAATTCGAATTCAAAAATTTTAAATTTTTTGATGAAAAATATTATTTCAGATCATTTCGCTTTTTTTTTTTAACTAACACACCAGCCAATATTTTTATAAAAAACTCTATTTTTAGAGGTTATTTCAAACCATTGCAGCTCAAGGATGGCTATCGCTAGAGTCGAAATATTTGGGAAATCATCATAACATAAGCCAATGATTATTTTGAAGAACTGACCCGAACAACTTTTTTTCGTAAGGCTCCTTAATATATATGTTTTTCTTTTTAAAATGTCTGTTTTCGTTATTTTACTTAAATAAATACTTGTCGTCCTGCTCCAAATGAAGTGATTGAATCGATTTTTTTTTAGTTTTTGATTCAGCAACCTCCCCCCGTCCCCCCTACACCCATCAGAATCAACAGCTTTGTAAACAGCTCACATTAGTTCAAATAGAAATTGAGTAGGGAAACTAATCCCATCGTATCACAGTGGGCCTCATTAGCTTAAGTGTGTCTCTGAAAAGTGACAGCAACTTTAACCTTACCTAAACCCCCCTTATGAAACACCTATCTACGGCGTTGTTGTTACTGCATCCTCAAGGGCCTATTGTAACAAACATCTTTAAGTTATAGATCATCCTTAATCGTTAAGTTCGTTAGGAACAGAGCGATGTCTTTGGGTGAACTATACGCTATTTTGTGCGGTTCTAGCGACAATGCACCTAAATATCGAAGTCAGATCCTAATAAGACCGTTACAGTTAAAGTTTCCACTTAAAGTTAGGAATTGTTTCGTTCTTTGAAGCGAAGTGGTTGGCGTGAATGTTTTTGCCTGTCTGTTACCTTCGGTTTCCCTCCATTAGTGTAGTGCCTCTCTATTAAGCCACATATTAATGTTATTAATGTTAATGCCCCATGGTAGCCCGCAGAATGGTTCTGGGCCTATGAAGGAATTTGCAGCTCCTTTCCTGACTAGTTCGTCCGCAATCTCGTTTCCTAAATAGCCGCTATGGCTTGGTACCCAAATGAGGTTGACTCTGTTATGGGTAGACACTAGAAATCTGCATGAATGCATAAAAAGCTACCCAAGAGACACTCTCTGAAATTTGCGTCATAGCGTCATTAATTCTTTTGCGATGAAACGCAATGAGTTCATGAAAAAGAGGGATGAAGTTCATTGAGAATGAGAATAGTGAATTATTTGTTCTCACTGTGCTCGCATTTTCTATAGATTGCACTCAGCAAAACCCACTACACATTGTTTATTGCTTGTGTTGAATGAGTAAAGGTTGTACTGAAAAATGATGGCACAGGAGTGGCATGTTAGGGCCCGAGGGATGGGTGTGGTGGTTACATTCAAATGATTTGAATTATTGAACTAAGAACTCAAGAACATTGAATGAAATCTTGCATGAAAATGCATGGGCATACGCTTCAAATTTTAGAACTTGTCACTACAATCTATACTAGAATTACTAAGTATATAATAAAAATATTTTGGAACATTTTTTTTTGTCTTATATAAGTGAAAAATTAAGTTTCTATGTATTATAGTCTATCCAAAATAAATTTTATAAATGGAGTTAAAAGACAAAAAATTTGTTTTGTAGTTTTATCACAATAAATGTTTTAATTTGACCCTTTTTATTTTTTCCAACGTACAATGTAGAGCCTGCAATTTTGGGTTGTTTTAGCGTTTCCGGGATTTTTGGGACTGCAATTTTACCAGGAGACTCGGGATTGCAACTGACTGAAAAAAATTGTAAATAATTTTTATAATTGAAAGATCTTTTTTTTTACAATAAAACACACGTAAAAAAAACTAAAATTGATTTTAAACTATAAGTTTTTGAAGCAACCGGAAAAAATAACTTTTTTGAAAATTGCAATAGCGTCCTACAAATTTTAATAGAAACGCAATAAAATTATTTTTTAATGTTAAAATTTCAAAATAATATAAAAAGGAACAGTTAAAGGAATAGTGAAGGAAATAGGGAAATTCAAATTGTTTAAGGCAGTTATATTAATTGTTAATTGTTAAGACGTTACAAAAAAAATATACGTATACTTTTTTATTAATTTGGTCACCCACTTTATTTTCATAATTTGTTTTGTATTGAAAAACATTAAAAGTTAAACTTCATGAATAATTTTTATATACTCTGAGAAAAAAGCATACTAAAATAAAAAAAAAATACTCAATAATAAAGAAAATTGTACTTGTTTAAGTTCCAAGGAATTTTTTGTTTTTTTCGAATGGAATTTTTTCTTTGATAGAAAACAATAAAGTTCTAAACAAAGTTTTAATTATTTATTTCAAAGAAAAATGATTTCTTTCAAAGAAAAATTATTTATTTCAAATAAAAATTTACATATAAAAAAAAACTTCATTGGCTAAAACAATTAAAATTTTCTTAAATATTGATCAAATTTTATTTCATTTTAGCACGCTTTATTCTGAGTGTGTAATTAATTTTTAAAAACAATATATAAAATAAAACAATGAAATTTTTACTATTAAATCAATGCAAGTACTTTTGTTCCAAAAATAACTTCCATTAAAACTAAAGATATTTCATATTCTTAAAACAAAAACTTGTGTTTTATGATTGAAAAGACGTACTTTTTTTTTTGAGTTTATTAGCATTTTCTTAATATTTTGAGAAATTGACACGTTTGTATTGCATTGGAAAAAAAAAATTAAAGTAAAAACTTATTTTGTTTACAATGTAAACATATTTCAACGAAACAATTTTCTATGTTTAATAAAACTTACATAACGTTTTAATTTTTCATCTGAAACGAGCTATCCAGCTTGTCAGAATAGAATAGTTAGTCGAAACGACTAACACAAACACGTTGAGGCACTTAAACGGAATTTAACTTTTCATTAAAATGCTTTACAATTAGAGTAACTTTGTAAAAGGGAACGTAGCCTGTAGTGTTCTTGGCGAACCTTTGTCATTGAAATATAAATTGCTCCATATTTGGTCCAAACGATTCCTTAATATAGTGTTTTGAAATATTCAGTAGGCATATTTGCTCTAGCCTATGGAAAAAAATATGGCAATTATTTGACGAATATCTAAATTGGCTGTAGAAAAGAAAGTCGATATACAGGGTTGCACAATTTTTTGTCTGTTCGTCATGAATATCATTTAATTCGGTTCAAGTAGATTTGCTTACATTATTTCTTGAATATGATATCTCGTAAATGGTCGCCATTGGCCTCTACAACATATTGTGCCCGTTTTGCAGCATTTTCCATGGTTTTCTTCAACATTTCGATGGGAATGGCGGTTATTTCTTGACGGATGTTGGTTTTCAGCTCTTCTAGGGTCTTTGGCTTGTTGACGTAAACCTTTGATTTCAAATAACCCCACAAAAGGAAGTCTGGAGGCGTTAAATCTGGTAATATTGGCGGCCAATCGAAATCACCATTTTTTGACATCAAACGGCCAGGGAACAATTGCTTCAAAAAATCGATTGTAGTGCGGCTTGTGTGTGGTGGCGCGCCGTCTTGTTGAAAACAGTAGTGCCTGATACGCTTTCGACGAACGATTGGCATGAAAAAATTGTTTATCATATCGCGATAACGCTCCTGATTGACAGTAACTCTGTGGCCATTATCATCTTCGAAAAAGAACGGAATGAGCATTTTAGCACAAACGCCGCACCAAACAGTGACTTTTGCATCGTGAAGAGGTACCTTTTGAATCTCTTGTGGACTTTCAGTGGCATAAATACGACAATTTTGTTTGTTTACCGTTCCGTTCAACTGAAAATGAGCTTCATCGCTCATTTTTTGAAAGCACGTTGAGTTTTCACTATTGACTTGTTTTGTTGAATGTAAATTTCAACAATTTTAGAGCGTTCGCGTGGCGTGTACTGTTCCATTGTAAACATTTGCTTTTAATGACGCTTCAAACGCGGTATGTCATTAGTCGATTTGGCATCACTGCGGAAAGTTCCAGTGTTGCCAGATGGGCGCTTCGAATATTGACAACCCTGTATTTCTTGAGCGGCATAGACGTTCGTCTGTTGAACAGTGTGCAAGTTCGTTTTGTGAATAAACAAAAATTTCTAGAAATGGGTTAAATCAATTTGCGAAGCTCAAACAATTGATTTTTCATATCTATTTAAGTATATGCCATTTGTAAAATATACTTACTAAAAATGTAATACTAGACTACATTCAATCGTTATTGTTTGGTGTTTGCAGAAAAATTCAAAATAATTTTGTTAATTTTATCATTAATTTCTTTACACCATTTAATTTAAACACAAAACCTGTAAGATCTTTTAGTTAAGGTATAAAGTCTTGATTCAGTCAATAAAAGTAACTTCTTCAGAATCCCGTCTCTGATCCACTTTACGATTGGCATTTACTGCATAGTGAAGTTTTCGCATCTTAGGCCTTTATGCATGCTTCGAGAGCTTGTTGAAGTGTCGACATTTCGGTGTTGATTTTAGAGGAAGCACCGTCGATGCAATTCTTCTCATTGGAGTTGACGGATTGATAGCCAACCTTGACGAATTCAGCACCTTCGTTGGCCTTGTAGCCCATGGCGGTTGATATTCCTGAATTTTCCTTAGCCTAAATTAGAAAAAAAAACTAATATTAAATCACAGATTTTTTGCACTTGCAAATTAAGCACTTACATTTGCCGAAATGCACTCGAAGAATTCAAGAGAATCGGAAATATTATTGCAATCCGCATTTTTGGAACAGATAACGCCAGATTCGGTGGTTATACCAGAACGTTTTTCGGCAACTTGCTCATCGACAACTTGGCGACCTGCTACAGCATCAGATATACATTTATTGGATTTTGTACGGTAGTTCTCTGTCGCTGCTAGAATTTTAGGAACATATTCAGAGAAACAATCTACAGTTTCCTTTGGATTGCTTGCAAAGGAGTCCAAATAATTCATAAAAACATCAGCCAACTCATGTTCAATATTGGTCTGTTGTGTTTTTGGAATAACCACAGAGGAGTTGACAAGAGCGCAACAGGCGAGTAGCACGATAGTGAATTTAACTAGCATGATGAGCTTATTTTGTGGTTTGAACACTTTCAAGTACTGGACTGGAATAATTTTACTTCAATATGTCGCCGTATTTATAGGAAAAATTTTGAAAAGTATCATTTATATCTCAATTTGATCAGCTTGATCTGATATGGAAATAGTGCAAGTACTGAACTTCAATCTATCAATCAAACACTTATCAATTCTATGGATATCACATAAAGTGAATTCATTATATTAATGGAAAGCAAATGATGCAATTATTGTTAAAATTCAATTAAATTTTTTATACATAAAAAAGAAATATAAAACGATAATTTTTAAGTACAAAGTTTGTAGATTGAAATGATAACATTAAGTAGATTTGGCAATAATATTAGACTTTAATATATACAATTTTCTAGAAACAAAAGGAGCCACACCTGTTGGACATGACTGTAGACATTTGGTGGTAACTCTAAAGATTAAATAAAAGTAATAATGTTTGTTGCACGAAAGTTAGAGTATCTCGCTGGAGGTAGATATTCTCTTTAATTAAAAAATTGTAATTTGGTAGAGACAGGTTTGGAAAATAATATCTTCATAGAATCAGAAAAGTACCGATCAACGAACACTTTTAAAGCTTTCATAGCCATTGGTGAAAACAATGACCATATGAGCTGCAGTTTTAAGTGCAGTTAGAAAGTTGTTACACACAAGTGGTGTCATTTTCTTGGCCAGCTTGGTTTCCAAGAAGTAGAAACTTCTTACTGTACTATTGAAAGTGAACAACATTTCAGTCCTTGAAACGCCCACGTTTAAAAAACGTAATAGGGGTATATAAACTTTGTCACTCCGTTTGTAAAGCAGATAAGAAGGCGTGACCGGTATAGAAAAATATATATGACGCGCTTAAAGCAAAAGAAGGATATATTTTTTGTGATAACAAGAATACAGAATAAAATGTTTGAAAGCAAAAATTATTCATACCATGCTTGGTAGAAAATCGAACATAAGTCGAAGGGTTGCAAGCGAAGCTTGCTTGAAAAAGGGGTTGCAGGAAAGATCATGAGTAGATCATTGTGTTCATTGAGTTGTTTGATCGTGATGATGCCTTAGCATACTCGGAGTACGCGTTTGCTAACAAAAGTGAAAATAAACGTTGAGAGATAAATTGGTTGATATTGACAGCTACCAAAATGAAAATATTGAAATTTTACCATTTCATTGTTTTGAGACTAGTTTTTATATTTGGCATTTAAAAACTTCACATCTTGTGCTTTAGAATTCATTCAGGTAATAATATATGTTGGTTCGGATATTCCAACTTTACGAGCTCACCCTTCATGTACAACCAAATCAAACACTTAATTTGATTTTTTCATAAAGTTTATATGGGGCTTTAAAAAACTTTAAATTAAATTAGTAATAATAATAAATATATATCAATTTCAATTTAACTTACTTTGGTCACCGACGCTGCCGTTAATTTGATTTTTGGAGAATGAGAAAATAAGAACAAAATGTGTAAGACAAAGAAACAGCGTTTAAGACAAAGAAACAGCCGCTTGATGAGCCCAACAAAAAATGATTTGGAGTGAGGGCCTCCTATTCCGCAGTGTCCAAGGACAGATAAGTGAGAGGCCTACTGTTTATAATACTTTCTACCTCTAACAACACATTGTAGAGTGTCTCGTCCGTCATTTTCGTATCGGGTGTGATTATTGTATATAGCACAGTCTTAATAGATCGCACCATCTGCTCCCAAGCGCCTCCCATGTGCGGGCTTGCTGGTGGGATAAAGGTCCAATTAGTGTGAGGACTTATTAACTCATCTTGAAGACCATTAAAATCAACTTAACTATGAGCTTCTCGAAGCTCCTTCTCTGCTGCCTTCAAATTGGTGCCATTGTCGCTGTAGATGTGAATAGGTGTGCCTCTTCGAGCGATAAAGTTACGAATCACCATCGCACATGAGTTCATGGTCAGGCTATGCGCTACCTACAAATGAACAGCTCGACATGTAAGGCATGTGAAAACAGCTCCGTATCGTTTTTCTGAGCGTCTGTCAATGGTAACTATAAATGGTCCAAAAAAAGTCGATTCCGACGTACGAGAATGGCTTTGTGAATGGCTGACAAACGTGCTTGGGGTAACGGACCCATTTCGGGTGGTTTCGGGTGTATCTGGCGAATTTAACATAACTGACAATTACTTAGATTTAGAATACTCGAAGTAGGGTGCGTAAGCTTGAAATGTGAAATATTTGAAATATCTCATTAATCGCGGTCTCATGGTTAACGTGTTTGTAGCGTCTGTGGTACCAGTCGACTAAAAGGCGTGTTATAATGTGATCTTTGGGCATGATAATAGGGTTTTTTGTTTCGTCACTTATTAAAGTAGCTTTCTCTAAACGGCCTTTCATTCGAATTATTTAATCTTTATCAACAAACGGGGACAATTTTCGCAACGGGCTTGACCTAGATAATGAGGCGGCAGTATTCTGAAGTAGAAGGCATTTTTCACGGTTAAAGGCTTGGGTTAGAGCCATGCGATACAAAAATTGTTGGCTCCATAGCAACTCGCTTGAATTCAGATTATTGCATTTAAACGGTTTTGGCTCAGGTATAGCGGCTTTCATTGGAGCAGTTGATATTCTTGTTCTTGTGATAAATCTTTTTACGTACGCCATGCATCTCAGTAAGCGCCCCCACTTGGAAAATCTGGTTACGTCAACGATGATATTGGATACTTGTATGTGTACTGTCAGTTGCATCTTAGGAGTGGATTTGAGTTCATCATCGCAATCTTCGTTCTTTTCTATTTGAGTTTCCTTTGGCCAACTTTCTTGAGGTTTTCGTAAAAAAGTGGGTCCTTTGAACCATGGACCATTTAGGTCAAAATCGGATTGCTGGGTCCACTTGGTAGCTAAATCAGCTACGTTCTGTTTGGATGGAATATAGTTCCAGTTTGAGATGACAGTTGTTTCTTGAATCTCTCCAACTCGGAACGTGACAAATTGCTTGTATTTTCTTGGATCAGATTGCAACCATAATAAGACCGTTTTTGAGTCGGACCAATAATGCGTAGAATCAATCTTTATAACATGGGACTTGCTGATTGCATTTCCAAGGCGTGCTCCAATAACTACAGCAAGAAGTTCCATACGAGGAATTGATATCGGACGCAAGGAACAAACTAACGATGTTTCGACTCTTATGTCACTCAAAATGCGAAAGTATGCTACTGCAGCATACGCACTCTCGCTAGCATCGACAAAAATGTGAAGCTCAACCTTATTTCTGCCGTTTCGGAAAATTCCAAAGTAGCATCTTGGTATGTGAATTTCCTGTACCTTCTTAAGGAGAGATAGCCATCTTTTCCATGCATTCACATTTTCATCAGGGATGGTATCATCCCAAGCTATCCCGGTGCGCCAAATGTCTTGAAACAGAATTTTCATGTAAATACAATAAAATTACAATTATCCCAACGGATCGAAAATTGACATAAGAAGCCTGAGTAGCTCTCTCTTGGTTAGAAATTTATCGCCACACAATATATCTTCGCTTGCTTTCGTGAACTCCGAGAGACGATATTACATCTGGTGAGTTTGAAAGCCAATTTCGAATATGGAAATTGGCATGTTTGTGTACTTCACGAACCTCTTTTGCTAGCTGAATAGCTTCTTGAACCGAGTCGACGTTGTCTAGCATGTCGTCAACATAGTGTCTTTCTAAGATGGATTTTACAGCTCTGGTATACTTGTCTTTATATTCGTGCGCATTTCTAGTTTTGACATACCGAGCTAGGGAAGGCGAGCAGCTTGCGCCAAAACTCATAACTTGTAGCATATAAACATCAGGTGAAAGAACATCAGAATTCCGCCACAAAAATCGTTGAGATTGTTGATCATCGGCGTGTTCTACTATGCGATGAAACATTTCGCATATATCTCCACATATGCCAATCTTACCTACTCGAAAGTTAAACAACACCTCGGAAAGTGACGTCAAGAAGTCGGGTCCCTTTTCGAGACATCTATTTAATGATACGCCTTTGCATTCCGCGGCGGCATCCCAGACTATTCTTATTTTTTTTGGCTTATTTGTGTTCTTGACCACGAACATTGGTAAGTACCACTTCCGTGCGTAGTTTGCGTTTATTTCAAAATCACTTAATTTGCGGATATACCCTTTTTCTTCCAAGCTCCTAATGTGACTGCCAACTTGCTTTCTTAAAATAGGGTCCTTGTTCAATCTTGACTCAAAGCATCTTAATCTGCGCATAGCTGCTGCCCAATTGTCTGGCATGGTTATATTACTTGACTTCCATAGCAATCTTGTAACGAATTCGTCACCATCTCGTTGCACGCATTCTTGTAAGTTTCTGTTTTCAACAAATCCTTTTTCTTCTTTTCGCACTTCACAATGATCATCTTCAATATTCATGTTTTCGATAATTAATTTTTGTAGAGCCACATCATTATCGCATTCACAAATATGCAATTGAAGGTTTTCAGTGTTTTGAGTGACATCAGCTAATCTTTCGGATTCAACTCACCATATATTGTCCAGCCCAGTCTCGTTTTGGTCGCAGCAGGTTCATAAGGTTTTCCTTCGCGGAATTTCAGTGGCATGGCTACACTTTTATTATTTATACCAATTATGACTTTTGGAACTATGTTTTCGTATTACTCAACTGGCAGTCCTTTTAAATGCTTATATCTGTTGGTTAATTCTGAAAGCATTAATGTCTGAGATGGCAGATCAAGCTGGCTTACTGAACGCACATCAAGCAATGCAAACTTCTCATTTCCATTGCCCTTAGAGGACACTTTCAAATTAACAATTTCCGAATTTTTCTCTTTTCGGACAGTGCCATCAGTCCACCTTAGACACAAGTCAGATTTGGCGCCTTGTACCTGAAGTTTATCTAAAATACTTTTTTCAATTAGGTTTGGAGCTGAGCCATCGTCGAGAAATGCATAAACATCAACAGATGAACTTTTCCCATGAATTGTAATAGGCACGATTCTGAAGAGTATTTCCGAAGTTTGCGGCTGATGAATTGCAACAACCGCATGCGCATTATTACCTTTGTCTTTTGTCACATCAGGCTTGTGCAAAAGAGGATGATGCTTCGCTGTACACGCATTGACCCCACACTCTTTACGCTCCTGACAATAATTTAAATCATGACACTTAAGACATGTGCGGCAAAGTTTTTTGTTATGCACTACGTTATTTATTGTTATAGGAAAGTTTACTAAATTTGTCACATTTTGTTATTACAAAAGTGTTATTACAAAAGCACTTCATTACAAAAGTAGCAACTTTGTGACCTTGGCGAAACCTCAGGTGTTTTGTCTACGTCAGTGCTCTTGTCCTTATGAAAGTTAACTCGATGTGTTTTGCGCCTCGCAGACGCCGCTGTGTTCATGTTTGGGTTTGAAAATGAAATTACGCTGCTAGCTGCTTTCGCCAACTTAAAAAGCCAGTTACTAAAATTTGTCAAATTAACATGTTCATTAGATTGTGAAAAAATGGCCCAGACCAGCCGCATCTGAGCGGGGAGCTTTTCAATTAAATCTTGTATAAGTAGAGGATTATTAAGATGTGAATAGAGGCCAGATGCCTCCATAGTTGCAGCAATGTTTTTTACTTCCAGTGAAAAGTTGACGAGAGTTTCAAGCTTGTTTGCGTTTACCCCTGGTGACGATCGAATATTTGCGAGTAAGCAATTAATAATATGCTCCGGCCTACCGAATGCCATACGCAAGGTTGAAATAATTTCGGGGACTAATGCTGGCAACATTAATCTACTGCCTATATAATCAAGTGCTTTACCTTTTAGCGCGCGTCGCAACCTAAGAAGATTTTCGTCATTACTGAATCCGCATAGTTTTCTTGAGGTTTCAAAACTGCTTATAAATAGCGGCCACTCTTCTGGCCTACCATTAAATACAGGCAATTCTCTTGGGACTACTTGGAGAGCATACATCTGCTCAGATCTTATTATTGGTGGCATTGCTGAATGCATTGAGCGTGCGCCTTCTTCAGAAACTTCTGGAGGAGCACCTTGAGCACACTCTGATTGAATAAATATATGTGCGCCACCCTTAGAGCACGGTTTTTCATAATTTTGAGTTGTTGTACCAATACCCACATCAAAACGTTTGACATTGTTCGCCGTTTTACAACCCTCTACCGCATTACTTATGCCTGCACAGCCCATGCCTTCTACCCAATGTACCACACATTGTTGTATGAAATCGGACTCTTCTGAGCTATCTTGCATAAGAACAGCATATTTTTTTTAATATACATCATATTAGCCTTTTTTTTTTCTTCCTCTAGACGCAGTAATAGTAATTTTGACTTGCGCCGTGCTTTCACAGAGACTTATTCTTTAAATTCATACATACCGTGTTATTTACATCGACCCTCTCATCTGTTGTTGTCAATGGTGACTGAAAAATGTCGTTATTCGCTTCTGCAGTATGTTGTTTAGCATCCTTCATGGCCGCAGTGCACTTATCGCAACTCCAATCAATGTTCGCCACCTCTTCTGAGACTTGAGCACACTCATAATGATACCACATATCGCATCTGTCGCACTGGACCATCTGCATATTGTCCGGCTGCCTACACAGAACAACTTCTTTCTTTAGGTGCCTTAGGCAGAGTTCCTGTTTTTTTGCCACCCATTGCTACTCGTTGCATCAGCACCCCTTCTTCAACAAATTTTTTAAAGAATGTTGGTTAGGATATTCCAACTTTACGAGCTCACCTTTCATGTACAACCAAATCAAATACTTAATTTGATTAATTCATAAAGTTTATATGGGGCTTTAAAAAACTATAAATTAAATTAGTAATAATAAAAAATATATATCAATTTCAATTTAACTTATTTTAGTCACCGACGCTGCCGTTAATTAGATTTTTGGAGAATGAGAAAATAAGAATAAAATGTGTAAGATAAAGAAGCAGTGTTGCCATAGGCACTAAGTAAAACAGTGTTGCTGGTGACCAAAATGAGTTCACATGTGCATGTTACAATAAAAACGGTTACATCTCAAATATAAGGAAATAAGAAAATTATAGACTGGCTGAGTTGATAACAACATAAAAATAAAATTATGAAAAATTTTACAAATTTATGCACTTTTTAAAATCATTCTAGTCATTTTTTTAATAACTTGCGTTGCATAGTGATGTGAAAGATCATGCTAGACGGAATTAATTCGAAATCGAAATTTTTAATTCTGAGCATGTAGTTTTCTTAGAAAATTCTAAGGAAATATTCACTGATCTCAGGAATACTTTTTTATTTACCTCTGCTTTCTACAAAAAAAAAACACCTAAGTTCTTGAAAATTGGCCCTAAAATGATATTTTTTACATTGTTGTTCATGAATTTTATAGTTATACTTTCTTATAATTCTGAAATATTTTACAATATTCAAAAAAGTTAAAAAGCGGCACACTTCATATTTAAGATGCATGGGCGTCCACAGGGAAGAAGGTTGCACTTACCCTCCCCCCTAGCCAGTGATAATTTTTAAATATCTTCATATTAAATCAAAAAGCCGTACGCTACACTTAAAAAATTTTACGGGAGAGTCAAAACACTTTCTTAATTGTAGTTGTAATTATTTGTTGCGCTCAAACTTAGGGATTGTAGAAATTTTTTACTAAAAACGTCGTTTTTATTTGTAGGAGTGTACAATTTAGCAGGAACATGTATTTTGATAAAGTGTATCAATAATTAATCAAAAAGTCGACTTTGAATTTATTGAAACTTACGGTTTTTTTGATTTATTGTAATATGACGATATGTTCATTATATATCGACACCTCAAAGGCAGAACATCGTATCTAGCATTTCGGTCAAAAAATTTTTATTGCATTTTCGGGAAGCTATTCTAATCCGTCATCTCTTAGCAAAAAAAAAATTAAGCCTAAATTTATCCTATGGAAAATTATGGCTAAAGAACATTTTATCGTATCTACATAAAAATAAAAAGATTTTAGATACGATAAACAAAAATTTTAAATAAAATATTTTTACTTCACTCGCAAAACACTGCATATATATCTGTAAAAGGTACTGAGTTAGGCCAAAAGTAGAAGGCGGTTCTTTAAATTTCCATCAATGTAAATAAAATTTCCTAAGTATAATTTGTGTTCGTTGAAACGGAATTTCATTTAGATATAGTGAGTGATTTATCGACAAATAAAAATAACTACTTATTATTTAATCTTTTCTGTTCCAAGTAAGGTAAGACTTTTACAGTAAAACAAAAATTTAACCATATCCTGTTTTAGTCTTACGGAAACATGTTTCCTGCACTGGTGCCGTATAGTTATAGCTAATGTTACCAACTATACTTACTTTGTAAGTATCATACTTATTTTCAGCTTCATATACTTACTAAAACTCAATACTTATAAGTATACTTAGTTTTAAGAATGATACTTATTTATGCTTACTTTTTGTTAGTTTAATTGTTTGAAAAACATTTATTGGAAAAGGTTTTAAAAATATATGTTTTATTTTATAAACAGCGTACCGTCAAAAGCGTCTCGTGTGATCAGGAAGTAAAAATCTCTTATATGATAGAATCGACTAATCGAAAAAATCGATTTTTTTTTAATTTCGGTTTACCTTCTGCTTTGTTTCGTTGTGAGTTGAATTTAATTGCAGCAAAACGTTTTTGAAATGAGTTCTCACGTGAAAGAAATGTTTTCAACAAAAAAATGGAGAAAAACTATCCATTTCTGAAAGCAACTAAAGGAAAAACTGGTAGTGATGTTTTTGTGAAGTTTGCTTGGCTGCTTTTAATATTAGTGACATGGAAAAGCGGCAATACAGAAGCACCTACAAACAGAAAAAACTTCAAAAAGCTTTGCGATCAACTACAGACACAAGAAGAGTTAAAAAATTTTTACAAAAAAAGACTATAAAACCGCTGCCATGGAGGGAGTTTTCAAATCAAAGTTTTTTGTCAACTGATTACTGTTCAAAACTTTTTCAAGAATGTTTTGCAATCCAGGATTTTCATTGCGCTCGTTAAAAGTGTGAAGCCATTGTGACCAATGTGTTGGCTTCTTATGCTAAAGACAATTTAAAACAAGATTTGGCAAAGCGGAGCTACGTCTCGATTTCAGATGCCTCGAACCATGGAAACGTCACAATGATGTCGGTAGTTGTGCGCTACTTCATTCCAATTCTTGGAGTAAAGGTGAAAATGCTTAAATTTTCATCGGATAAGGGAGAAACGTCTGAAGTGATTTCTTCGCTAATCATCCGAGCTGCTGAATGTAACGAGATTAAAAGTAAAATTGTCGAATTCTGTGAATTGCCTTACAAATTTTGAATCTCGGGAGCGTAGGGGACAAAATAACGTTTTTTATCGTTTAAAGCAGTGGAAGTCATCACTAATTGGTATCGGATGTGCTGCACATATTGTCCACAATACAATTAAGGCCGCTTGTGATCCGCTACCTATCGAGATTGAGGTTATCATCGTTAAAGTTTATTCTTATTTTTACATTAACACCGTGAGAGATGAATCCTTGAAATCTTTTTGCGAATCTACAGATGTTGAGTTTTCCCAACGAGAAATTGGATTCAAAAGCGTTAACAATGCTGCATCGAATTTTATAAGTTTTTAAAGACAAGGCCTGAACTATTGAACCGAATGTCCAGCCAAGACAAATACGAATTTAAGCAAAAAACTGTTAAGGATGAAAACTTTTCGTCAATCTCTGTATATATTTAAATTTATTTTTTTAATAAGCTACTTTGAAAGTAGGTATAAGCGAAAAATTATACTTTCCTTTGATCTTTTTATGTGATTCTTTTGTTGTTTACAAATAAATTAGAAGTTTTTAATATGTTTTTGTCTTAAATCTATTTGATATATAAAAAATATATATGAAATGTAATATATAAAATTAATATTTTGTTTAGTTATTTTTTGACATCTGTTATTTGTTTTGATTTTTATTGATACCCGCTTATCAAGGTCTAAATTTGTGTTTTAGAAATATTTTATTTTCTAACAATATATACTTACTTATACTTATTTTAAAATATTATGCTTACTAATACTTACTTTTCAGTGTTCTTGGAAGAAAATATACTTATTTTGTATTAACATGAGTTGGTAGCATTAGTTATAGCGAAATCAGCAATAATGAATTCATACCAAATATTTGGTGTCCGCATTGTGCCGTTTACACGTTGAGATTGGAACAAATTCAAAAAAGATTCACAAAATATGCACCTCGTTCATTATATTGTCGTGAAGAATTTCCCTCATATAATGTAAACATATTTCAACGAAACAATTTTCTATGTTTAATAAAACTAACATAACGTTTTAATTTTTATCTGAAACGAGCAATCCAGTTTGTCAGAATAGAATGGAAATCACATCAAATTCTGATACAAAATTTCATCACCGAAATAGCGATACATAGTCCTCAAATCTTAATAAATTTGTTATTTTTTACAAAAATTTACTATGATATAAAGTGTCAATGCTTTTAAAATTAAAAAAAAAAATTAAATTAAATCCCACCAAACAAAGCAACGTCATCAACTTGATTTGAGCATTACTATGGAGAATACTTTGTTGATAATAACTCGAAAAATAAGTATTTTGAATTATATGAGATAAAACAAACCAAATAACGTAGTTTTAAATTTGATTTTAAAACTTTTTGTAGCATCCAAGCAAATAATAATAATGCAAGTGTGTATTAATTACACTCATTTCGTTTTCTTTTTATCTGGAAACAACGCAGAAAATTATTGACTTTATACATTTTTTTCTCTATTCTTTACTCATAAAACCTAATTTTGTAAAAAACTGGTATGCACTTCGTATTTTTAATTGTTCCTTAAAATGAGCGTTAAAACATAAAATAAGAATAAAAAGTACAAGAGTTGTGATATTTTACTTTATGAAAAATTTAATTTAATTGTTGTATTAAAAGAAAGTCGTAAAAATTCCGATTTGAAAAAATTGCAATGAAATGTTGTTGAAATATTTCCTGAAGCAATACTTTATACAAATACAAAAAATTATGCGATTACGTTAAATAACATTATTTAACGAACATGTTATTAAAAAATTACAAAAACCGAAATTCGGATTTCAAACTTCAATCAAACTCCTCAAAGTGCCCGTTTTTTGTACTGCGAACTCAAAAAAAAAAAAAAAATTAAAAAATCGATAAAACTATGTTTTTCTTTTAAAATAACTTCAGCTATTTAACCCTGGATAACCAATCATATTTCTAATACGTTATAACCATTGTTAGTCGATTCGACTAACACGCTTCAAAACTTGTTATAGAGGAGCTGTTGGTACATAAAATATATAAAAAGCTGTTGAAAATGGAAAAAATGTGTATATTTTACTCGAAATCAAAAAACTTTAATATTAGTCTTGGATTTTTTTTTATTTTTTTACATATATTCATAAGCTACTTATTTCATCAGTTCGAGATATATCACATATGATTATTGAAAAAAAAGTAGTAAATAAATATAAAAAACTAAAAGGCTCTTCTATCATTAAACTAATTAAATTAAAGCATTTATTATACATAAAAATTGGAACTCAGAGTTTATCCTAATTAACAAAACTGTTGTGTAAAATATCAAGTTTAAACAATCATTTTGTTGAATTTATGAAGGTTTTGTATTATAATGACGTCACTTTGTGTGTGAGGTAGGCGTGGTTTTCATCCAATTTTGATAAATTTCAAATATGTGTTGAATATTTTAGTCCAAAGCTAATGTTCAAAATTCCAAGTTCATTTATTAATTTTTGTGGCATTTTAAAAGAAACCGTTTTGATAAAGTCACTTCGTATGGGAGGTAGGCGATTTTGCTCATTCCCGAATTTTATCTTTGTTTTTTTAATATAAGCATATATTTTTTATTTTATTACGATAGCTTTCAAATTGTGGCTCTAATAGTGTCGACAGACAGACATACGGACAGACGGACATAGCTTAATCGGCTCAGGAGGTAATGCTGATCAAAAATATATATATACTTTTCTATACCTACCAAGTCTTCTTATTAGCGTTACGAACGGAGTGACAAAGTTAATATACCCCTTACGCAGTACGCGTGGGGGTATAAAAAGTTACGTTAAAGCTAATGTTAGTCGCTTCGACGTACACTACGTTTATAAAAAGATTCACACCATCCAATTAAAAAGCCAAACACATCCGAACACAACGAGGGTAGCTTAACCACTATTGTGGTTACTACAATATGGATAGAGAACTCGATCAGATGAGAAAAAAAAGTTGTAAGCAAAAAAGTGAGCAGTGTTGAGGCATTCAAACGGAATTTAACTTTTCATTAAAATGCTTTACAATTAGAGTAACTTTGTAAAAGGGAACGTAGCCTGTAGTGTTCTTGGCGAACCTTTGTCACTGAAATATAAATTGCTCCATATTTGGTCCAAACGATTCCTTAACATAGTGTTTTGAAATATTCGGAAGGCATATTTGCTCTAGCCTATGGAAAATAATATGACAATTATTTGACGAATATCTAAATTGGCTGTAGAAAAGAAAGTCGATATATTTCTTGAGCGGTATAGACGTTCGTCTGTTAAACAGTGTGCAAGTTCATTTTGTGATTAAACAAAAATTTCTAGAAATGGGTTAAATCAATTTGCGAAGCTCAAAAAATTGATTTTTCATATCTATTTAAGTATATGCTATTTGTAAAATATACTTACTAAAAATGTAAAACTAGACTACATTCAATCGTTATTGTTTGGTGTTTGCAGAAAAATTCAAAATAATTTTGTTAATTTTATCATTTATTTCTTTACACCATTTAATTTAAACACAAAACCTGTAAGATCTTTTAGTTAAGGTATAAAGTCTTGATTCAGTCAATAAAAGTAACTTCTTCAGAATCCCGTCTCTGATCCACTTTACGATTGGCATTTACTGCATAGTGCAGTTTTCGCATCTTAGGCCTTTATGCATGCTTCGAGAGCTTGTTGAAGTGCCGTCATTTTGGTGTTGAATTTAGAGGAAGCACCGTCGATGCAATTCTTCTCATTGGAGTTGACGGATTGATAGCCAACCTTGACGAATTCAGCACCTTCGTTGGCCTTGTAGCCCATGGTGGTTGATATTCCTGAATTTTCCTTAGCCTAAATTAGAAAAAAAAAACTAATATTAAATCACAGATTTTTTGCACTTGCAAATTAAGCACTTACATTTGCCGAAATGCACTCGAAGAATTCAAGAGAATCGGAAATATTATTGCAATCCGCATTTTTGGAACAGATAACGCCAGATTCGGTGGTTATACCAGAACGTTTTTCGGCAACTTGCTCATCGACAGCTTGGCGACCTGCTACAGCATCAGATTTACATTGATTGGTTTCTGTACGGAAGTCCTCTGACGCTGTTTGCATTGGAGGACCATATTCAGAGAAACAATCTACAGTTTCCTTTGGATTGCTTGCAAAGGAGTCCAAATAATTCATAAAAACATCAGCCAACTCATGTTCAACATTGGTCTGTTGTGTTTTTGGAATAACCACAGAGGAGTTGACAAGAGCGCAACAGGCGAGTAGCACGATAGTGAATTTAACTAGCATGATGAGCTTATTTTGTGGTTTGAACACTTTCAAGTACCGGACTGGAATAATTTTACTTCAATATGTCGCCGTATTTATAGGAAAAATTTTGAAAAGTATCATTTATATCTCAATGTGATCAGCTTGATCTGATATGGAAATACTGCAAGTACTGAACTTCAGTCTATCAATCAAACACTTATCAATTCTATGGATATCACATAAAGTGAATTCATTATATTAATGGAAAGCAAATGACGCAATTATTGTTCAAATTCAATTAAATTTTTTATACATAAAAAAGAAATATAAAACGCAAATTGTCAAGTGCAAAGTTTGTAGATTGAAATGATAACATTAAGTAGATTTGGCAATAATATTAGACTTTAATATATACAATTTTCTAGAAACAAAAGGAGCCACACCTGTTGGACATGACTGTAGACATTTGGTGGTAACTCTAAAGATTAAATAAAAGTAATAATGTTTGTTGCACGAAAGTTAGAGTATCTCGCTGGAGGTAGATATTCTCTTTAATTAAAAAATTGTAATTTGGTAGAGACAGGTTTGGAAAATAATATCTTCATAGAATCAGAAAAGTACCGATCAACGAACACTTTTAAAGCTTTCATAGCCATTGGTGAAAACAATGACCATATGAGCTGCAGTTTTAAGTGCAGTTAGAAAGTTGTTACACACAAGTGGTGTCATTTTCTTGGCCAGCTTGGTTTCCAAGAAGTAGAAACTTCTTACTGTACTATTGAAAGTGAACAACATTTCAGTCCTTGAAACGCCCACGTTTAAAAAACGTAATAGGGGTATATAAACTTTGTCACTCCGTTTGTAAAGCAGATAAGAAGGCGTGACCGGTATAGAAAAATATATATGACGCGCTTAAAGCAAAAGAAGGATATATTTTTTGTGATAACAAGAATACAGAATAAAATGTTTGAAAGCAAAAATTATTCATACCATGCTTGGTAGAAAATCGAACATAAGTCGAAGGGTTGCAAGCGAAGCTTGCTTGAAAAAGGGGTTGCAGGAAAGATCATGAGTAGATCATTGTGTTCATTGAGTTGTTTGATCGTGATGATGCCTTAGCATACTCGGAGTACGCGTTTGCTAACAAAAGTGAAAATAAACGTTGAGAGATAAATTGGTTGATATTGACAGCTACCAAAATGAAAATATTGAAATTTTACCATTTCATTGTTTTGAGACTAGTTTTTATATTTGGCATTTAAAAACTTCACATCTTGTGCTTTAGAATTCATTCAGGTAATAATATATGTTGGTTCGGATATTCCAACTTTACGAGCTCACCCTTCATGTACAACCAAATCAAACACTTAATTTGATTTTTTCATAAAGTTTATATGGGGCTTTAAAAAACTTTAAATTAAATTAGTAATAATAATAAATATATATCAATTTCAATTTAACTTACTTTGGTCACCGACGCTGCCGTTAATTTGATTTTTGGAGAATGAGAAAATAAGAACAAAATGTGTAAGACAAAGAAACAGCGTTTAAGACAAAGAAACAGCCGCTTGATGAGCCCAACAAAAAATGATTTGGAGTGAGGGCCTCCTATTCCGCAGTGTCCAAGGACAGATAAGTGAGAGGCCTACTGTTTATAATACTTTCTACCTCTAACAACACATTGTAGAGTGTCTCGTCCGTCATTTTCGTATCGGGTGTGATTATTGTATATAGCACAGTCTTAATAGATCGCACCATCTGCTCCCAAGCGCCTCCCATGTGCGGGCTTGCTGGTGGGATAAAGGTCCAATTAGTGTGAGGACTTATTAACTCATCTTGAAGACCATTAAAATCAACTTAACTATGAGCTTCTCGAAGCTCCTTCTCTGCTGCCTTCAAATTGGTGCCATTGTCGCTGTAGATGTGAATAGGTGTGCCTCTTCGAGCGATAAAGTTACGAATCACCATCGCACATGAGTTCATGGTCAGGCTATGCGCTACCTACAAATGAACAGCTCGACATGTAAGGCATGTGAAAACAGCTCCGTATCGTTTTTCTGAGCGTCTGTCAATGGTAACTATAAATGGTCCAAAAAAAGTCGATTCCGACGTACGAGAATGGCTTTGTGAATGGCTGACAAACGTGCTTGGGGTAACGGACCCATTTCGGGTGGTTTCGGGTGTATCTGGCGAATTTAACATAACTGACAATTACTTAGATTTAGAATACTCGAAGTAGGGTGCGTAAGCTTGAAATGTGAAATATTTGAAATATCTCATTAATCGCGGTCTCATGGTTAACGTGTTTGTAGCGTCTGTGGTACCAGTCGACTAAAAGGCGTGTTATAATGTGATCTTTGGGCATGATAATAGGGTTTTTTGTTTCGTCACTTATTAAAGTAGCTTTCTCTAAACGGCCTTTCATTCGAATTATTTAATCTTTATCAACAAACGGGGACAATTTTCGCAACGGGCTTGACCTAGATAATGAGGCGGCAGTATTCTGAAGTAGAAGGCATTTTTCACGGTTAAAGGCTTGGGTTAGAGCCATGCGATACAAAAATTGTTGGCTCCATAGCAACTCGCTTGAATTCAGATTATTGCATTTAAACGGTTTTGGCTCAGGTATAGCGGCTTTCATTGGAGCAGTTGATATTCTTGTTCTTGTGATAAATCTTTTTACGTACGCCATGCATCTCAGTAAGCGCCCCCACTTGGAAAATCTGGTTACGTCAACGATGATATTGGATACTTGTATGTGTACTGTCAGTTGCATCTTAGGAGTGGATTTGAGTTCATCATCGCAATCTTCGTTCTTTTCTATTTGAGTTTCCTTTGGCCAACTTTCTTGAGGTTTTCGTAAAAAAGTGGGTCCTTTGAACCATGGACCATTTAGGTCAAAATCGGATTGCTGGGTCCACTTGGTAGCTAAATCAGCTACGTTCTGTTTGGATGGAATATAGTTCCAGTTTGAGATGACAGTTGTTTCTTGAATCTCTCCAACTCGGAACGTGACAAATTGCTTGTATTTTCTTGGATCAGATTGCAACCATAATAAGACCGTTTTTGAGTCGGACCAATAATGCGTAGAATCAATCTTTATAACATGGGACTTGCTGATTGCATTTCCAAGGCGTGCTCCAATAACTACAGCAAGAAGTTCCATACGAGGAATTGATATCGGACGCAAGGAACAAACTAACGATGTTTCGACTCTTATGTCACTCAAAATGCGAAAGTATGCTACTGCAGCATACGCACTCTCGCTAGCATCGACAAAAATGTGAAGCTCAACCTTATTTCTGCCGTTTCGGAAAATTCCAAAGTAGCATCTTGGTATGTGAATTTCCTGTACCTTCTTAAGGAGAGATAGCCATCTTTTCCATGCATTCACATTTTCATCAGGGATGGTATCATCCCAAGCTATCCCGGTGCGCCAAATGTCTTGAAACAGAATTTTCATGTAAATACAATAAAATTACAATTATCCCAACGGATCGAAAATTGACATAAGAAGCCTGAGTAGCTCTCTCTTGGTTAGAAATTTATCGCCACACAATATATCTTCGCTTGCTTTCGTGAACTCCGAGAGACGATATTACATCTGGTGAGTTTGAAAGCCAATTTCGAATATGGAAATTGGCATGTTTGTGTACTTCACGAACCTCTTTTGCTAGCTGAATAGCTTCTTGAACCGAGTCGACGTTGTCTAGCATGTCGTCAACATAGTGTCTTTCTAAGATGGATTTTACAGCTCTGGTATACTTGTCTTTATATTCGTGCGCATTTCTAGTTTTGACATACCGAGCTAGGGAAGGCGAGCAGCTTGCGCCAAAACTCATAACTTGTAGCATATAAACATCAGGTGAAAGAACATCAGAATTCCGCCACAAAAATCGTTGAGATTGTTGATCATCGGCGTGTTCTACTATGCGATGAAACATTTCGCATATATCTCCACATATGCCAATCTTTCCTACTCGAAAGATAAACAACACCTCGGAAAGTGACGTCAAGAAGTCGGGTCCCTTTTCGAGACATCTATTTAATGATACGCCTTTGCATTCCGCGGCGGCATCCCAGACTATTCTTATTTTTTTTTGGCTTATTTGTGTTCTTGACCACGAACATTGGTAAGTACCACTTCCGTGCGTAGTTTGCGTTTATTTCAAAATCACTTAATTTGCGGATATACCCTTTTTCTTCCAAGCTCCTAATGTGACTGCCAACTTGCTTTCTTAAAATAGGGTCCTTGTTCAATCTTGACTCAAAGCATCTTAATCTGCGCATAGCTGCTGCCCAATTGTCTGGCATGGTTATATTACTTGACTTCCATAGCAATCTTGTAACGAATTCGTCACCATCTCGTTGCACGCATTCTTGTAAGTTTCTGTTTTCAACAAATCCTTTTTCTTCTTTTCGCACTTCACAATGATCATCTTCAATATTCATGTTTTCGATAATTAATTTTTGTAGAGCCACATCATTATCGCATTCACAAATATGCAATTGAAGGTTTTCAGTGTTTTGAGTGACATCAGCTAATCTTTCGGATTCAACTCACCATATATTGTCCAGCCCAGTCTCGTTTTGGTCGCAGCAGGTTCATAAGGTTTTCCTTCGCGGAATTTCAGTGGCATGGCTACACTTTTATTATTTATACCAATTATGACTTTTGGAACTATGTTTTCGTATTACTCAACTGGCAGTCCTTTTAAATGCTTATATCTGTTGGTTAATTCTGAAAGCATTAATGTCTGAGATGGCAGATCAAGCTGGCTTACTGAACGCACATCAAGCAATGCAAACTTCTCATTTCCATTGCCCTTAGAGGACACTTTCAAATTAACAATTTCCGAATTTTTCTCTTTTCGGACAGTGCCATCAGTCCACCTTAGACACAAGTCAGATTTGGCGCCTTGTACCTGAAGTTTATCTAAAATACTTTTTTCAATTAGGTTTGGAGCTGAGCCATCGTCGAGAAATGCATAAACATCAACAGATGAACTTTTCCCATGAATTGTAATAGGCACGATTCTGAAGAGTATTTCCGAAGTTTGCGGCTGATGAATTGCAACAACCGCATGCGCATTATTACCTTTGTCTTTTGTCACATCAGGCTTGTGCAAAAGAGGATGATGCTTCGCTGTACACGCATTGACCCCACACTCTTTACGCTCCTGACAATAATTTAAATCATGACACTTAAGACATGTGCGGCAAAGTTTTTTGTTATGCACTACGTTATTTATTGTTATAGGAAAGTTTACTAAATTTGTCACATTTTGTTATTACAAAAGTGTTATTACAAAAGCACTTCATTACAAAAGTAGCAACTTTGTGACCTTGGCGAAACCTCAGGTGTTTTGTCTACGTCAGTGCTCTTGTCCTTATGAAAGTTAACTCGATGTGTTTTGCGCCTCGCAGACGCCGCTGTGTTCATGTTTGGGTTTGAAAATGAAATTACGCTGCTAGCTGCTTTCGCCAACTTAAAAAGCCAGTTACTAAAATTTGTCAAATTAACATGTTCATTAGATTGTGAAAAAATGGCCCAGACCAGCCGCATCTGAGCGGGGAGCTTTTCAATTAAATCTTGTATAAGTAGAGGATTATTAAGATGTGAATAGAGGCCAGATGCCTCCATAGTTGCAGCAATGTTTTTTACTTCCAGTGAAAAGTTGACGAGAGTTTCAAGCTTGTTTGCGTTTACCCCTGGTGACGATCGAATATTTGCGAGTAAGCAATTAATAATATGCTCCGGCCTACCGAATGCCATACGCAAGGTTGAAATAATTTCGGGGACTAATGCTGGCAACATTAATCTACTGCCTATATAATCAAGTGCTTTACCTTTTAGCGCGCGTCGCAACCTAAGAAGATTTTCGTCATTACTGAATCCGCATAGTTTTCTTGAGGTTTCAAAACTGCTTATAAATAGCGGCCACTCTTCTGGCCTACCATTAAATACAGGCAATTCTCTTGGGACTACTTGGAGAGCATACATCTGCTCAGATCTTATTATTGGTGGCATTGCTGAATGCATTGAGCGTGCGCCTTCTTCAGAAACTTCTGGAGGAGCACCTTGAGCACACTCTGATTGAATAAATATATGTGCGCCACCCTTAGAGCACGGTTTTTCATAATTTTGAGTTGTTGTACCAATACCCACATCAAAACGTTTGACATTGTTCGCCGTTTTACAACCCTCTACCGCATTACTTATGCCTGCACAGCCCATGCCTTCTACCCAATGTACCACACATTGTTGTATGAAATCGGACTCTTCTGAGCTATCTTGCATAAGAACAGCATATTTTTTTTAATATACATCATATTAGCCTTTTTTTTTTCTTCCTCTAGACGCAGTAATAGTAATTTTGACTTGCGCCGTGCTTTCACAGAGACTTATTCTTTAAATTCATACATACCGTGTTATTTACATCGACCCTCTCATCTGTTGTTGTCAATGGTGACTGAAAAATGTCGTTATTCGCTTCTGCAGTATGTTGTTTAGCATCCTTCATGGCCGCAGTGCACTTATCGCAACTCCAATCAATGTTCGCCACCTCTTCTGAGACTTGAGCACACTCATAATGATACCACATATCGCATCTGTCGCACTGGACCATCTGCATATTGTCCGGCTGCCTACACAGAACAACTTCTTTCTTTAGGTGCCTTAGGCAGAGTTCCTGTTTTTTTGCCACCCATTGCTACTCGTTGCATCAGCACCCCTTCTTCAACAAATTTTTTAAAGAATGTTGGTTAGGATATTCCAACTTTACGAGCTCACCTTTCATGTACAACCAAATCAAATACTTAATTTGATTAATTCATAAAGTTTATATGGGGCTTTAAAAAACTATAAATTAAATTAGTAATAATAAAAAATATATATCAATTTCAATTTAACTTATTTTAGTCACCGACGCTGCCGTTAATTAGATTTTTGGAGAATGAGAAAATAAGAATAAAATGTGTAAGATAAAGAAGCAGTGTTGCCATAGGCACTAAGTAAAACAGTGTTGCTGGTGACCAAAATGAGTTCACATGTGCATGTTACAATAAAAACGGTTACATCTCAAATATAAGGAAATAAGAAAATTATAGACTGGCTGAGTTGATAACAACATAAAAATAAAATTATGAAAAATTTTACAAATTTATGCACTTTTTAAAATCATTCTAGTCATTTTTTTAATAACTTGCGTTGCATAGTGATGTGAAAGATCATGCTAGACGGAATTAATTCGAAATCGAAGTTTTTAATTCTGAGCATGTAGTTTTCTTAGAAAATTCTAAGGAAATATTCACTGATCTCAGGAATACTTTTTTATTTACCTCCGCTTTCTACAAAAAAAAAACACCTAAGTTCTTGAAAATTGGCCCTAAAATGATATTTTTTATATTGTTGTTCATGAATTTTATAGTTATACTTTCTTATAATTCTGAAATATTTTACAATATTCAAAAAAGTTAAAAAGCGGCACACTTCATATTTAAGATGCATGGGCGTCCACAGGGAAGAAGGGGGCACTTACCCTCCCCCCTAGCCAGTGATAATTTTTAAATATCTTCATATTAAATCAAAAAGCCGTACGCTACACTTAAAAAATTTTACGGGAGAGTCAAAACACTTTCTTAATTGTAGTTGTAATTATTTGTTGCGCTCAAACTTAGGGATTGTAGAAATTTTTTACTAAAAACGTCGTTTTTATTTGTAGGAGTGTACAATTTAGCAGGAACATGTATTTTGATAAAGTGTATCAATAATTAATCAAAAAGTCGACTTTGAATTTATTGAAACTTACGGTTTTTTTGATTTATTGTAATATGACGATATGTTCATTATATATCGACACCTCAAAGGCAGAACATCGTATCTAGCATTTCGGTCAAAAAATTTTTATTGCATTTTCGGGAAGCTATTCTAATCCGTCATCTCTTAGCAAAAAAAAAATTAAGCCTAAATTTATCCTATGGAAAATTATGGCTAAAGAACATTTTATCGTATCTACATAAAAATAAAAAGATTTTAGATACGATAAACAAAAATTTTAAATAAAATATTTTTACTTCACTCGCAAAACACTGCATATATATCTGTAAAAGGTACTGAGTTAGGCCAAAAGTAGAAGGCGGTTCTTTAAATTTCCATCAATGTAAATAAAATTTCCTAAGTATAATTTGTGTTCGTTGAAACGGAATTTCATTTAGATATAGTGAGTGATTTATCGACAAATAAAAATAACTACTTATTATTTAATCTTTTCTGTTCCAAGTAAGGTAAGACTTTTACAGTAAAACAAAAATTTAACCATATGGTTAAATGGTGCCGTATAGTGATAGCGAAATCAGCAATAATGAATTCATACCAAATATTTGGTGTCCGCATTATGCCGTTTACACGTTGAGATTGGAACAAATTCAAAAAAGATTCACAAAATATGCACCTCGGTCATTATATTGTCGTGAAGAATTTCCCTCATATAATGTTAGATGCTTGCTTTTAGGCATTAAGACTTTGGATTCGCGGAGAAAAAATCAGTCTCTTATTGTTGTCTATAACATAGTCTCGAGTAATATTGACTGTCTTGCACCTTTGGCACTCATATATTTCGATATACCTTCAAGACAGTTGCGACGTTTTAAAGTTTTTTCAATTCAATTTCATAGGTCTAATTATGCTCGTAATGAGCCATCGCAAAGAGCTCTGTCTTTATATAATGATCTGTCGTCTCGAGTTTTGTTTGACTTTTCATTATCTAAAGAATGTTTTAAAGAATTGTTAAATAGTTTATTTGTATCGTAATTCTACTGTTTATTTGTACCGTTATTTTATTTTTAAATTGTTAATCTTAGTCTGTAAGGATATTTCCAAAGACTCAATAAAGAAATCTAAAATCAAAAAGGTACTGAGTTAGGCCAAAAGTAGAAAGCGGTTCTTTAAATTTCCATCTATGTAAGTGAACGTTTCCTAAGTAAAATTTGTGTTCGTTGAAACGAAATTTCATTCAGATATAGTGTGTGATTTATCGACAAATAAAAATAACTACTTATTATTTAATCATTTCTGTTGCAAGTAAGGTAAGACTTACCAATATCTCTACAGTAAAACAAAAATTTAACCATATCCGGTTTAGTCTCACGGAAACATGTTTCCTGCACTGGTGCCGTATAGTGATAGCGAAATCAGCGATAATGAATTTATACCAAATATTTTCGAAAATGATCAACTGACTACCAGTGAAGAGGAGGTAATAGAGGAATGCATTGGAAAGCAGAGTCATAGGAAGAAGACAGGTGGTAGCCATCACGTTAAGCGACGAATAGTGAAATGGACTGGTGTTGGCAAGACAGTCCAGCCTTTGCTATGCAAATCAAAACACTGTCTGCTAAAATGTACGAGCTTTACTGAGGAAGAAGAAAGAACATTCAGGAAATGTATTGGGGAATGGGAAGTTACCAACGTCGACGTGACTGGCTTTTGTCATGCACCACATGGAATAAGGTGCGACGTCGCACAGTAAAATCAGATGAAGGAAATGGCTATCGGCGAGGTTATTCATTTAAATACTCCATAACTCATTAAAGGTGAGTCCAAGAAAGTTTTATAACAGTTTATTCTTAAAACACTGGACATATCTCAAATGACATTACGCTACGCGTGCTCAAATATGAACGTTAATGGCTTCAGTAAACGTGGCCAACGATGTCATTGACCACCTGAAAACAAAACATCCGACACTTCTTTACAGTCTAAAAAAAATTTTAGAACTTTAAAGTTATTATATATGTTTTTTTTTAATTTATATGTAAATAAATATGTATGCATTAAGAAATAAGAGATTTAAAAAATTTGTTTCCAAAAATACAATTAATGGCTTATTATCATAAACAAAATGACAAAATGACTACCAAATTAGTTAAGTTCCAAATCGTATAAGACATAATCTTTTATTTTTACTCCGAAACATTGAAACCATCTATACTTTTCTAAAAAAATATTCTTTGTTTGAAAGATTTATTTAGGGTTTGTTGATTAAATAGCTCAAGTTTCTTATGCGCGTATATATATTTCGATGCATATTTTTTTTTAGAAATGCTGAGAAAGATCAGTAGTTCTACTTGTAAAATTCTTTTAGTATGATACCTTTAGTAATATCACATAATTGTTTAGGTATGAATAGCTTAGTTTTCTTAAGGTTACATTGCACGTTTGAAAAAATGTTAATTAATTTAAAATTAATCAATAGAAGCTAGGTCAAAGTCCTTCCAAGGGCTGAAATGGCCAGTTTATTTAATTTAAAAGATTTGCTTTGAATAGACTATAACATATAGAGACTTAATTATTTACAGTAAATAATACAAAAAAAAGTATTGCAAAATATTTTTGTTTTTTTTTTTTAAAAAAAGCTCCTTGTTCTTCGTTTTCAGCCGGGGTCATAAATGTACTTGTCACTACAATCCATACTAGAATTACTAAGTATATAATAAAAATATTTTGGAACATTTTTTTTGTCTTATATACGTGAAAAATTAAGTTTCTATGTATTATAGTCTATCCAAAATAAATTTTATAAATGGAGTTAAAAGACAAAAAATTTGTTTTGACAATATTTGACAACGTACAATGTAGAGCCTGCAATTTTGGGTTGTTTTAGCGTTTCCGGGATTTTTGGGATTGCAATTTTCCCAGGAGACTCGGGATTGCAACTGACTGAAAAAATTTGTAAATAATTTTTATAATTGAAAGATCTTTTTCTTTACAATAAAACACACGTAAAAAAAAACTAAAATTGATTTTAAACTATAAGTTTTTGAAGAAACCGGAAATAATAACTTTTTTGAAAATTGAAATAGTGTCCTACAAATTTCAATAGCAATGAAACGCAATAAAATTATTTTTTAAAATGTTAAAATTTCAAAATAATACAAAAAGGAACAGTTAAAGGAATAGTGAAGGAAATAGGGAAATTCAAATTGTTTAAGGCAGTTTAATTAATTGTTAATTGTTAAGACGTTACCAAAAAAATATACGTATACTTTTTTATTAATTTGGTCACCCACTTTATTTTCATAATTTGTTTTATATTGAAAAGCATTAAAAGTTAAACTTCATGAATAATTTTTATATACTCTGAGAAAAAAGCATACTAAAAAAAAAAAAATTACTCAATAATAAAGAAAATTGTACTTGTTTAAGTTCCAAGGAATTTTTTGTTTTTTTCGAATGGAATTTTTTCTTTGATAGAAAACAGTAAAGTTCTAAACAAAGTTTTAATTATTTATTTCAAAGAAAAATTATTTCCTTCAAAGAAAAATTATTTATTTCAAATAAAAATTTACATATAAAAAAAAAACTTCATTGGCTAAAACAATTAAAATTTTCTTAAATATTGATCAAATTTTATTTCATTTTAGCACGCTTTATTCTGAGTGTGTAATTAATTTTTAAAAACAATATATAAAATAAAACATAGAAATTTTTACTATTAAATCAATGCAAGTACTTTTGTTCCAAAAATAACTTCCATTAAAACTAAAGATATTTCATATTTTTAAAACAAAAACTTGTGTTTTATGATTGAAAAGACGTACTTTTTTTGAGTTTATTAGCATTTTCTTAATATTTTGAGAAATTGACACGTTTGTATTGCATTGGAAAAAAAATTAAAGTAAAAACTTATTTTGTTTACAATGTAAACATATTTCAACGAAACAATTTTCTTTGTTTAATAAAACTTACATAACGTTTTAATTTTTATCTGAAACGAGCAATCCAGTTTGTCAGAATAGAATGGAAATCACATCAAATTCTGATACAAAATTTCATCACCGAAATAGCGAAACATAGTCCTCAAATCTTAATAAATTTGTTATTTTTTACAAAAATTTACTATGATATAAAGTGTCAATGCTTTTAAAATTAAAAAAAAAATAAATTAAATCCCACCAAACAAAGCAACGTCATCAACGTGATTTGAGCATTACTATGGAGAATACTTTGACGATAATAACTCGAAAAATAAGTATTTTGAATTATATGAGATAAAACAAACCTAATAACGTAGTTTTAAATTTGATTTTAAAACTTTTTGTAGCATCCAAGCAAATAATAATAATGAAAGTGTGTATAAATTACACTCATTTCGTTTTCTTTTTATCTGGAAACAACGCAGAAAATTATTGACTTTATACATTTTTTCTCTATTCTTTACTCATAAAACCTAATTTTGTAAAAAACTGGTATGCACTTCGTATTTTTAATTGTTCCTTAAAATGAGCGTTAAAACATAAAATAAGAATAAAAAGTACAAGAGTTGTGATATTTTACTTTATGAAAAATTTAATTTAATTGTTGTATTAAAAGAAAGTCGTAAAAATTCCGATTTGAAAAAATTGCAATGAAATGTTGTTGAAATATTTCCTGAAGCAATACTTTATACAAATACAAAAAATTATGCGATTACGTTAAATAACATTATTTAACGAACATGTTATTAAAAAATTACAAAAACCGAAATTCGGATTTCAAACTTCAATCAAACTCCTCAAAGTACCCGTTTTTTGTACTGCGAACTCAAAAAAAAAAAATTAAAAAATCGATAAAACTATGTTTTTCTTTTAAAATAACTTCAGCTATTTAACCCTGGATAACCAATCATATTTCTAATACGTTATAACCATTGTTAGTCGATTCGACTAACACGCTCCAAAACTCGTTATAGAGGAGCTGTTGGTACATAAAATATATAAAAAGCTGTTGAAAATGGAAAAAATGTGTATATTTTACTCGAAATCAAAAAACTTTAATATTAGTCTTGGATTTTTTTTTATGTTTTTACATATATTCATAAGCTACTTATTTCATCAGTTCGAGATATATCACATATGATTATTGAAAAAAAAAGTAGTAAATAAATATAAAAAACTAAAAGGCTCTTCTATCATTAAACTAATTAAATTAAAGCATTTATTATACATAAAAATTGGAACTCAGAGTTTATCCTAATTAACAAAACTGTTGTGTAAAATATCAAGTTTAAACAATCATTTTGTTGAATTTATGAAGGTTTTGTATTATAATGACGTCACTTTGTGTGTGAGGTAGGCGTGGTTTTCATCCAATTTTGATAAATTTCAAATATGTGTTGAATATTTTATTCCAAAGCTAATGTTCAAAATTCCAAGTTCATTTATTAATTTTTGTGGCATTTTAAAAGAAACCGTTTTGATAAAGTCACTTCGTATGGGAGGTAGGCGATTTTGCTCATTCCCGAATTTTATCTTTGTTTTTTTAATATAAGCATATATTTTTTATTTTATTACGATAGCTTTCAAATTGTGGCTCTAATAGTGTCGACAGACAGACATACGGACAGACGGACATAGCTTAATCGGCTCAGGAGGTAATGCTGATCAAAAATATATATATACTTTTCTATACCTACCAAGTCTTCTTATTAGCGTTACGAACGGAGTGACAAAGTTAATATACCCCTTACGCAGTACGCGTGGGGGTATAAAAAGTTACGTTAAAGCTAATGTTAGTCGCTTCGACGTACACTACGTTTATAAAAAGATTCACACCATCCAATTAAAAAGCCAAACACATCCGAACACAACGAGGGTAGCTTAACCACTATTGTGGTTACTACAATATGGATAGAGAACTCGATCAGATGAGAAAAAAAAGTTGTAAGCAAAAAAGTGAGCAGTGTTGAGGCATTCAAACGGAATTTAACTTTTCATTAAAATGCTTTACAATTAGAGTAACTTTGTAAAAGGGAACGTAGCCTGTAGTGTTCTTGGCGAACCTTTGTCACTGAAATATAAATTGCTCCATATTTGGTCCAAACGATTCCTTAACATAGTGTTTTGAAATATTCGGAAGGCATATTTGCTCTAGCCTATGGAAAATAATATGACAATTATTTGACGAATATCTAAATTGGCTGTAGAAAAGAAAGTCGATATATTTCTTGAGCGGTATAGACGTTCGTCTGTTAAACAGTGTGCAAGTTCATTTTGTGATTAAACAAAAATTTCTAGAAATGGGTTAAATCAATTTGCGAAGCTCAAAAAATTGATTTTTCATATCTATTTAAGTATATGCTATTTGTAAAATATACTTACTAAAAATGTAAAACTAGACTACATTCAATCGTTATTGTTTGGTGTTTGCAGAAAAATTCAAAATAATTTTGTTAATTTTATCATTTATTTCTTTACACCATTTAATTTAAACACAAAACCTGTAAGATCTTTTAGTTAAGGTATAAAGTCTTGATTCAGTCAATAAAAGTAACTTCTTCAGAATCCCGTCTCTGATCCACTTTACGATTGGCATTTACTGCATAGTGCAGTTTTCGCATCTTAGGCCTTTATGCATGCTTCGAGAGCTTGTTGAAGTGCCGTCATTTTGGTGTTGAATTTAGAGGAAGCACCGTCGATGCAATTCTTCTCATTGGAGTTGACGGATTGATAGCCAACCTTGACGAATTCAGCACCTTCGTTGGCCTCGTAGCCCATGGCGGTTGATATTCCTGAATTTTCCTTAGCCTAAATTAGAAAAAAAAAACTAATATTAAATCACAGATTTTTTGCACTTGCAAATTAAGCACTTACATTTGCCGAAATGCACTCGAAGAATTCAAGAGAATCGGAAATATTATTGCAATCCGCATTTTTGGAACAGATAACGCCAGATTCGGTGGTTATACCAGAACGTTTTTCGGCAACTTGCTCATCGACAGCTTGGCGACCTGCTACAGCATCAGATTTACATTGATTGGTTTCTGTACGGAAGTCCTCTGACGCTGTTTGCATTGGAGGACCATATTCAGAGAAACAATCTACAGTTTCCTTTGGATTGCTTGCAAAGGAGTCCAAATAATTCATAAAAACATCAGCCAACTCTTGTTCAACATTGGTCTGTTGTGTTTTTGGAATAACCACAGAGGAGTTGACAAGAGCGCAACAGGCGAGTAGCACGATAGTGAATTTAACTAGCATGATGAGCTTATTTTGTGGTTTGAACACTTTCAAGTACTGGACTGGAATAATTTTACTTCAATATGTCGCCGTATTTATAGGAAAAATTTTGAAAAGTATCATTTATATCTCAATGTGATCAGCTTGATCTGATATGGAAATACTGCAAGTACTGAACTTCAGTCTATCAATCAAACACTTATCAATTCTATGGATATCACATAAAGTGAATTCATTATATTAATGGAAAGCAAATGACGCAATTATTGTTCAAATTCAATTAAATTTTTTATACATAAAAAAGAAATATAAAACGCAAATTGTCAAGTGCAAAGTTTGTAGATTGAAATGATAACATTAAGTAGATTTGGCAATAATATTAGACTTTAATATATACAATTTTCTAGAAACAAAAGGAGCTACGACGACCTGCTGGAAAGAAGAATACTTTTCGAAAATATTATGAGAGCGGTAGAGAAAAGGATAGAAGGAAACTTCAAAGGGGTAATAAGATCATTAAATAAAAATATAATAAAAGAAAAATTCGATGTGGTATTCGAAAAATTAAATGGAAATATGATAAAAGAAAAATGCAAGGTGCTATTGGAAAAATTAAATGGAAATATGATAAAAGAAAAATCAGATGTGGTATTCAAGAAATTAAATGAAAATATGCAGAAGATGTAATTAAGTTGCTACGGGCAACATCAAATACGGCCATGAGTGACATGAGAAGAGCTCGGAGGAACATAAAAGAATTAATAAAAGAAGGAAAAATACAATTGGAAAATATTATGAGAGCACTAGGAGGAATAAGAGGAAAATTCAATGTGATAGTAGGAAAATTAAATGGAAAGGTAACAAAAGGAATATTCGATGTTGTATTCGAAAGATTAAATGAAAATATGATAGAAGAAAAATTTGAGTTAGTAACAGAGAGTTTTAATGACAATGAACCAATGGGTTCGAGACCCAGAAAATTTGATAAAACAAACTATAAATTCTATGCTTTCGAAATTTTGTGTTTTATAGTTAGAAGTGCAGGCAGTAGGTTAGCAAAAGTTTTGGGTAAAACATCCTTCGCAACGGATGCCAAAATTTTTTTTAGACCAGTCGTGCTTCATTTAGAGGCGACACTGGCAATAGCTAAATTACTATGCGCACATACTAGAACCAGAAGTGAGCAAGATTGGCTACGATGTGCGAACTTAGCGTATAGATATGAGATAAAACCGAAGGCGCGTTCGGATATTTGCAAAGTGAATGATGGGTTCGTAGGAGTTCCTTGCGAAAAAGCAAAAAAAGGAAAACTCATTCTACTTGTAGATTCCGAAGCGGCCGTTATTTTCAGTGAAAAAGTGATTCATAAGCAAGAGATTGCACCAGGTGGTTGTTTGGAGGAACCTCTAGTAGACATCAGAGAAAGCTACAGAGTATATAAGACGAAAAGAAAAAAATGATATTAAACAAATAATAGTAACACGAAAAAATGGCGCTGACTACTAGTAGGGAAAATCTAATAAAATATAAAATAAAAAATGAACGGGAAAGGGAAAAATAGTTTATATACATAATATACCTATTAGGAGTAAAATTATGAGGAAAAAAATATATATGTTATAAAATATATATATATATATATATTAATTTGGTAAAAATGTAAAGAAAAAGATTTTTAAGAAAATTAGGAAAGAAATGAATTTGACAGCATATTTGTGGCCATAAGACGGCAATGAAAAATAAATAAAGTAGAGGCAAATACTTACTGGAAGAAGCAGTTCAGTGAAAGATGAAAAAAAAAAAGACAGTAGAAATGAATAAAATTCAGCCAATGGAAGTTATTAGTGAGTTTATAATTAAAAGAAGATATAGATAGAGTGATGAATGAAGAGAAGAAAAATAATGAATTAATTTAATGAAACAATTGAGAGCCAAGATATGGCAGATAAAAAATTCGAAATAGAGAAAAAAGGCAATTGTGTTGGCATCTTCAAAGTGAATGACGTTGTTACAGAAATCCCTCGCAAGGATTAAATTCTAGTACAACACATTCTACTTGTAGATCCCAGAATAGTGCCACTTTATTTCAATTCTGTAAGTTTTGTTTTGGATTGAAATACACAAAATATGAAAAGATTTGATTGAAAAAAAAAAACAAAAAAATAATTGAAAATAAAGAAATTTGATAACGTCAAATGAAGACGTAGTAACATGATACAGGAAGTAAAGGAAAAATAAAGAGAAAAAAAAAAAGAGACATCATTTTTAAATAAAGGAAAATATTTTACAAATTTAAAAAAAAAAAAAAAAATAAAAATAAGACTTTACGAAGAAAATGAAAATTAAAGAAAATGTTAAGTAAAGCTATAAATTAAACATATTAAAAAGGAGAAATTGAATAAAAATAAAAAATTAAGGTTTTTAATTAAAACGCATACGAACAGAAGATATATATAAATTTTTTAATACATACTTTGTACTTACTTATAAGTAAATTTTTCTTTGAAGTCATATAAAATAACAATATTAAATAGCATGCGAATTCGCATAAAAATATTGAATAAATATAGAAATATTGAAATATGTAAATAGATTCATTAAAAACATGTATGTTTAACAATTCTGTAAATTAAAAGAAAAGTAAAATTCAATTTAAAAATAATAAACGAAGTTGGAAAAAAGTAAAATAGTATAAATATGAATAAATTATGTTTGAAATAGATTAGGGAACATCGTATATTGTTGATATTGGGGGTGCAACCGAAGATGACGTCAAGGGACCCGAAAGAATGAAGAAAAATTTAGAATGCATAAAACAAGTCAGGAAATAAGCTGCAATCACGAGATGTGTGTGCTGGAAATATGGGCAGATTATATAAAAAAAAAAAACACTAATAAATATTAGAGCAGAAGAAATTAAAAAGTAAAATGCTGACAAAGCTGCGAATACAAAATCAATAAAAATTAAAAATTTAAAACAACAAAAGGTATAAAACCCTTAATAAAGCAGAAAAATTTGATTAAATTGAATTTAAAACAACAAAAGGTATAAAACCCTTAATACTCAGAAAAATTTGATTAAATTGAATTTAAAACAACAAAATGAATAACACCCTTAATAAAGCAGAAAAATTTGATTGAATTGAATTTAAAACAACAAAAGTTATAAAACCCTTAATAACGCAGAAAAATTTGTTTAAATTTAAAACAACAAAATGTATAACACCCTTAATAAAGAAAAAAAAAAAAAAAAATTTGATAATTAATAATAAAATAGCCTTCCTAACACAACGAAAACAAATAATTAATCCAGATTTGGCAAAATTATGCTATAAAACAACAAAAGGTCTAAAAACCTTCACAAAGCAACATTTTTAACAACATAATAAGTTACAAAGACCTTCAAAAACAACATTTTTGGTAATATAATATTTTAAAACAACAAAAGATATAAAAGTCTTTCTAAAATCAGGTATAAAAACCTTTCATAAAACTACAAAAAGCAAGAACTTTATTTTAAAAGACATGAAAACCATTCAGCAGAGAAATATAACACCAAAATGAATATAAGGTTACAGCCTGAAAAATTGATATAATAAAAAATAAACAATTTAACTAGCAAAGACGTGAAGTCTCCTGGCCCATTTTTAAACGAAGACCAGGTTAACCAGCTATAAGGCTTAAAGCCTCCTGGCAAACAAAAACAATATCATCAGCACACACACTTCAACAGTATCAAAAACTATAACGAGAAATAAAGTAAACACCGTGACAGTTTTTCCAGCGCACCGATGGACAACACTGAAAAATAAATACAAGAAAACAACAATCACCCCCAACAAGTGCCAGGAAGTTAGGGATTTATAAATTTATAAGTAAAAATGTAGAAACAATAAATTAAAACTAAATACAGAAACAATGTAAGCATAATTCAAAAAAGAAATATGAACACGAAATGTAAGTCATATGTAAAACCAAAAATTTAATAGCAATCAACTTGTCGACAAAATATTAAAACGGCAATTTTTGAATAGAAATAAAGTAAGGAAAACTATTATAGCTTTAATGAACAAGCATACAAATACAATTAACAAAGAACTAATTGACGAAAATTTTAACCTCTTCAAGGAGAAAATTTTCTTTGTGTAAGGGGGGAGGAATGTTGTGACTCACAACGAGGTATTCCCCAAAATATTGTCTTTTTACTAGTGGCCAAGTGCTGGCAATGAAAGTTGATCCACCGCAACAACTAAGCGAGCGATCAACATTCATTGCATTGCGGCACTTTTATATGAATTCAATGCCAAGGCCAGTAAAATAAACAAACCAAAAGTAAGACAATAAAATGAACACTGATCTACCGCAACAACAACTGGGCGATCAGTTTTCATTTCATTTAAAGACGATTTACTACTGTGCGGCCAGCGTAAAATGCTGATCATGCCAAAACCAGAGGTAAATTAATTTCAATATTTTATTGTTGTATTTAACGTACACACAGTTTGACTAAGCGAATAACGCAACACAAAATGATTTAAATAATAACTTATCGTCGGGCAATATGACCCAATTACACATGTTATACATGTTTGTATGTTTGTTTAGCTAAAGTTGGCACCATTAAATAAGTATGTAAGAATATGTTAAATAAGAACTTAATAATGAAGTTAATTTAAGCCAAAGGCGGAAGATAAAATTACGCAACCGCTGATTAATCAATAAGTAGAATTAAGTATGTAATAAGTTTGTAAAAACGAAGAAGAAGAAGCGCGGCCAGATATGTTATAAATATCTGGTCCCCGCTAAAATAAAAATGAATTGATGTAAATTAAACTAAATCACCTGCAGTCAATTTTCTTTTCAAGGAAGCAGACCAGATTTCCCACTTGGAAAAAAAGTAAGTATAAACTAAAACCTCCACGCCTGAATGCACCTAAGGGTGACGGCGACAGAGGTATTTTTTTTGAGTAGCTTGCCAGTGGCGCTCTTAAGCGCCGGCAAACAACCCATAGGTAGGACGTCGCTCGGCGACTGTTAGGACCAACGCGTATCCTCTCAGAGGGGATACAACAACCTGCAAACAAAACATCCGACACTTCTTTACAGTCAGTGAAAACATTCATTGAAAATCTTCCTGATTTACCATCACATTACTGTCGCAACAAGTTTTCTCGGAAATACTTACCGAGCGAGCTATGCAATGTAAGCTTTTTGTACCGGAACGTATACCAATCTTATTGTTCATCAAAAGAGCCACCTTTGCAGGTAGTAAGCTTACCTATATTTCGATTATATTTAACAATAAGTATAACATCAAAAGAAGGACAAGTGTGGACTTTGCGCGAAAGTCGAAAATTTGAGCGAGGAGGAAAGATGCGTGGAACCGATCAAAAGTGAATACGAAGATCATTTAATGATGAAAGACTCTTGCAAAAAACTTTTTATTGAGGATAAAAATCGCAGTAAGGTATGCGACGGGTTTCTTTGTGCAAGTTTTGATTTACAAAAAGTTCTTAATACGTCACATGGTGATAATATTAACTTGTTTTATAGTCGAAAATACTCGTATTACAATGAAACTGTGTTTCATACACAAAACTGTGTAGTATGAAACTGTGTTTCATACTAGTGGCACAAGAAATATTTTTTGCTATTTATGGGGATAAAGTGATGGAAAGCGCGGTACCAATGAGATCAGCACCATTATTACCAAGTACTTAAAAATGGTTGCACATACCCAAATTGCACATAAATGCGATAGCTGCCCTGGGCAAAATCGGAATAAAGCTATGTTCGCTACATTGTATACATTTATCAAGAATGCAAAATATATCAAAACCCTGAAGATAACTTTTTTTTGACAGGCCATACATATATTGTATGCCATTGGATTTAGTGCACGCAGGAGTAGAAAGGTTTATTCGCCGTCGGACTGTGTGGGCTGCTTCGGAGTGGAGATAGCAAATTCAAGAGTCAATCCTTTTAATAATGAAGTAATTTGCATGGACCATAAGGATTTTAAAAATTGGAAGCATTAAAGTTCAGTGGCAAGAACAGCCATGACTTAATCACGTTTTATTTATTTTGTTAAGGAGAATGCTCCTATAAAAATTCAAAGTGGGTATTCCGATGAAACCTGCACTCAGAAATTATCATTTTCGCAGTTGGAGGGAACACAAAATAGTTCAACTCATCACAAACATCCAACCGCATTAGGGCTGCTTCCAACAAACTGTTACGAAAAGAGAATAGCAGTATCCACCTAAAAATTTTTAGATTTAAAAAACTTGTGCAAGAAAGGTGTAATTCCGCAACACTTTCAAAAAGAATATTTAAGCCTACCCCACAAAATCATCTCAGACACATTACCGGAAACGGACGTAGAAGAAGCACAAATTTTAATGCATATATTTTATTTCTTATATTAATTTTTAATACTTCATCCTTGTTTTATTGTCTTATTGAGTTATATTCCACTACTTCACAAAATAATAACCAATAAAAACCACTTTCTTGCGAGTATGCAACAATAAATCACTTTGTCTAAATTATCGTTAACTACAATTGAAATAAATGAAGATAAATAAAAAAAAAAATAAAAAGCCAAAACATCGTATCTGCAGTTTCTGCTAAAGTAATGCGTTTAGGATTTTAAAAATGATCACATAATAATAATTTCCTCTTTACAGTGCATTTTCAATAAAAATATTAAACAATTTTTCGCTTGCTGAGATATATAACGTTATTTTCCTTTCCTGTAAAATTCATGTTTTGCTAGATACGATTTTCTGCTTTTAAGGTATCGATGTGTTAATATATTTTGACGATAACTCAAAAATACTGCATTTAAGGTATATTTATAAATAAAGCTAATCATTTTTAAATAGTATGTTGTAAATGGTATGTTTGTATGTAGTTTGGTACATATTACAAATATTTTATTCGTATTCGTACAAAAACAAGTGTATATTGTACGAATACATTTGTTACATTTACTTATAACGAAAAAAAAAAAACATTCTATCTGAGCTGGGTTTTGAACCACGGTTTTTAGCTTACGGGCCACGTACTCTTTCAGTAGACTACGGCTACCTTGCAATCGTACATTTCCTTTTATTCTGTAATTGTTCAACAAACCAGGCTGAACGATTTCGGTTGTAAATTGTTTTAACTAAACTAATATTTCGTACATTCTATGAATAATGCGTACGGTCTTCCTACGAATAATTTTTTTCTACAAATATTAATTTTAATTCGTAAATAGTACAAAGCCATTAGTAAATACTACGAATGAAATGGAAGAAATTACGAAGTTATTCGTACGAGAAATTGAGGAATGATAGAGAACGGTATCCCTATAAGTTGAAGATCATTCTTCGAAGCAACATATGATAAAGGGCATTTATGCCAATAACGCATATTTATGTTTTAAAGTAATTTAAATTTGAGTTTCTCTGCCATAGAGATGCTCCAATTTGGATAATTTTTTAATTTTTTGTTAACTTAATAAAATTGCTAATAATCTTGCAGCATTTAAATTTAAGAAAATTGCAGCGATCTATGCGAGAGCAAATCATCTCATTCAAAAGCGAAAAATATTTGGAAATTCTGAATAAAGTAGGCTAATTTTAGGTCAAGCACTAATTTTTAAAAAATCTGATGGCAAATTCTGGTTAAGAAAACGCTTTTACATTAGAATATCTTATGGTCAAAAGTTTTTTATGACTAAAATTTAAATATGAAACTCGATTTGAAACATTAATTTTATATTTCTTCAAATTCACATTTTTCTAACAGGCGTCCATCCGTTTTGAGAATTTTCGTGATCTTTTCGCGTCACGTGCTTATATTACATCCAGGATTCAGACTCAAGCCTTGCAGGGAGATTCTGAAATATGTTTAGAAAATGAATTGAGCCCAAAACTCATTTAAGTAAGCATATCTTTATATATACTATATTTTTATACGTTTTTAATTAAAAAAATTAATTTTTTAAATAATTCATATAATTGGTATGTTTCCAAACTCAATTTTAGTAACTTGCATGCTGCTTGAACTGATGCATGTTGAAAAAAGAAATAAGTCAGTTGATGTCCATGTGGGGAACATTTCAAGAATAGCGACAACTCTAATTCTTAATTTTTGCGGATTATATGGATTTTGACCTCCTAAATCCAAATCTGATAAATTTCAGGCCATTCAAAATTGTTTTATGAGTTATAGGCCTCCAAAACTGGAATAAATGGTCTAAAAATCTTGCTGCTTTTATTCATTTAAAAAAAAATATTGGAAAACTTTTGTATTCATATTTGAAAAGAAGAAAACTTGGGGCTAAATAGTAATTAATGCGATTTAATTTAACCCTCATCCCCTGTCCCCTGCGCACGCATACAATTTTGATCTTTAACCTTGAATAAAATAAAAACGGTTCAGCGGAATGACCTTGTATTTTGCAAAGTAGAATTATTTTGCCTGAACAACCAAAAAAACCCATTTTTGAATTTGTACCCTTACTGTATTTGCTTGTGCAGTTATAGTCACAAATCTGTTCCTGTGTATGTGCGCGCATACACATAAGCAGGTACCTGGAATTGCCGCTTATTTTTGTGTGTGGATTTATAGCACGCTCTTATTTTTCGTTTTATGAAATTCAGTTTGTTCTGGAACACTCATAAGTGAAGTTTGTTTGCGCATTTATTTCAATTTTGGTTGTGTTTCGAAGTATTTGATAAAAAATGGATAGAGTTTTACATGAAAAAAGGCAGCGAGATGAACTAGAAATGGATTTTGATTTGGAAAGCGAAGCGGACGAATCTCCGTGCAATAGTGACGATGATTTTGCATTATCAGACGAGGAGAATGATGAAATTGAAGTTAGCGTGCATTCGGATGAAGACGACATTGAGCAAAATTTAGCAGAAGAAAATGCAGCAAATCCTGAAAATAAATATTTTTAAAAAAAATAAGAAAATTGAATATTCATCGCAATCATTTGAAATAAATCGAAGAAATTCATATCGACGTGCAGAAAATTTCACTTCAGGTAAAAACCTACCCTCTTTGTTATGGGTTCATGTTCATTATATGTTTAATTTTTGTTATAATTCAGGTCCAAAAGCATTAGCAGCTGCTACTATAGTTGATGTTTCGTCTGCGTTTCACATGTTCCTTGAACCGGTTGAGAATATTATTTTGAACATGACGAATTTATATGATGTGCGAAAGTACAAAGACGATTGGGAAAACATTGATTTGGACACTCTGCATGCATACTTTGGATTGTTGCTGCTTTCTGGTGTGTATTGGTCATACGGTGAATGTGTCACTAAACTGTGGAATGACGAAACTGGTCGGCCAATATTTAGAGCAACAATGTCTTTGAAAATGTTCAAGCGTATCCATGGTTGCATTCGATTTGATGACAGCGAACAACGTATGGCCAACACTGCATCTACAAGTACTTCTGTACGTGACAAATTGGCACCGATTCGAAATGTATACGATAAATGGAATTATAATTTGAAAGTTGTATGCACACCAGGAAAAAGCATTACCGTAGATGAAAAGTTTGTTCCGTATCGTGGGCGATGTCCGTTTCGTCAGTATATTCCATCCAAGCTGGCATCAAAAAATATGGCATCAAAATTTGGGTGCTATACGACTCAAAAAGCTGGTATGCATACAACACACAAATTTATCTTGGTCGGAATCGTAATGCCACTCCTGAACGTAATCTCGGACGGCGTGTTGTTTTGGATTTGGTGGAAGGACTTTCTGACAGAAATGTAACGTGTGACAACTTTTTACTTCGTATGAATTGGCAGAAGATTTACATAAGAATCGCATGACTATTTTGGGAACAATAAGGAAAAATAGGACTGAAATTCCTTCAGTTCTACTCGACATGAGTCAAAAGCCAATTTATCATACAGAAGTTGTATATGAACATAAATTGCAGGCAGTTATGTTGTCATATGTTCCTCGCCGGTACCGAGTTATGACATTGCTCAGAACATACCACAATGTTGTCAGCGTAAATGAGAATAGTGAAAAGAAGAAACCTAACATCACTGAAGACTACAACAAAACCAAGAGTGGAGTTGATACTATGGATCAAATGGTGGCTACGTACACATGCAAACGAAAAGTCAATCGGTGGCCAATGGCAGTATTTTGTAACATGCTTGATGTTTGTGCGTTGAATGCATTCGTGGCGTTCACTGCATTGTTCCCGAATTGGAAAAATTCAAAAACGAACCATAATATTCGTCGTCGCCTTTTTATCGAGGGGTTTGGATTGAATCTCGTTGAAAAACAGATCACTAAACGTAAAAAACAACCTCAAAATAATGATGCTTCCAGTGTTATTCAAAGAATTCGGGAGATTCGCCATTTACCAAGTACATCAAAACGAGGCCAATGCTACATCTGCACATATAAAAATAACAAAAATCTTTTTGCTACACGCTGTGAAAAGTGTAGAAATTTTATTTGTGCTGAACATAATTTCAATTTATGCGAAAAATGTATGATGTGTTAAAAATTCAATTTTTTTTCTAATATATGTAATATTCTAATTAATTTCATTCTAAATCTAAATGTATGTTCAAATGTATTAATATGATAGTAAACAATATAATAAACATAAAAAATCACCAAAACATATATGGTTGTTAATTTTTTTAGCTTTTTTACAATAAAAAATATATGTGTATGCGCGAGTTAACATTGTCTCCAATGTAATACAATGTTGAACGATTGGCTACAGCAAGTGTTTGTTATTCTTAGGAATCCCACAGCCGGCTGATCTGCAAACTCAGCATCTTTTGGTATGTGACTTCCTTACGATATGAATACCCATAGCTATAAACATACGAATACACATACTTATAAGTACATGAAACATATATTCTTTTTAGCATATTTTAGCAAAGCATAGCTTTGAGATAGATTGCTTAATTCATTCTAATTCTTACTCTGGAGACATACAGTTCAATTAATAAATAATTTATAACAAGTAAAAAAAATCTTGAAAAGTGTTTTTATTCATTTTTATTTAAAAGGCATAGCCTTAAAAGATAAAGAGCAAAACATCAAAGATTTTAACTGGAGGCAGCGAACATCAAATCAACGTTTGTTTACTGAGATCAACAAAATCTGCAGCAAACACCAAATCAACGTCAACGTTCACTGAGATCAACCAAAGTATTCTACAAGAAGAAGCGGTATAATAGTTTAAGTTATATATTAATTTAGTGATAAGTGACAAAGTGATTATTAATATAAAACAGTTTGTTAAAAGCTTCATGAATAGACGATTAATTTTTGACAGTAATAGAGACTTAAGTAACGACATGTCTATCGGACCTGAAGAGGTAACAAGGTTAATTGCCGTTGAATCGAAAAGAATTAGGGCACAATTTGAACGGGAGATAGCTCCCCTTAGATACTTACAACAACACAGCGTTCCTACAAGAACTGCTGTAACGGTAGATCCCACCGATACTGGAATCATGAAACTTGTTGAAGCCTTGTCCAATTTTGAGGGAAAAATAAATGAATACGCTACTTGGCGTAAAAGAGCCATAACGGCAATAAACACATTTTCAAATGCAAACAACTCACTAGCTAAGCAAGCCTATTTCACTGCGTTGGGTTTAATTCGTGGGAAAATAATAGGGCATGCAGAAGGTGTTTTGTCAAGTCATGCGACAGTGCTAAACTTTGAAGCTATTATAGAAAGATTGGACTTGACATATCAAGATAAACGTTCCAAGAGAACACTTATGCTAGAATTAGGTGCCGTAAAAATGGGTAACCTAAGTCCCAGGGATTTTTATGATAAAATTAGTGTTTTACTAACACTAGTTACAAATAAAAATGTGATGACCCATGGTACAGACACAACTACAACTAGGGAAATGAATGAAGAGGCTAGGCAGGAAGCTTTAAAGGTATTTGTAAATGGCTTACCCCATGCTTTAAGCAATTTGCTAACGGGTATGAGCCCTCCTAATCTAGAAACAGCTGTAGTTTATGCTGAAGAATTATTACTAGATAAACCTTATCTTTCTCAGCTTAGACCTTTATATCGAAACATAGAAGCACCACCCAGAAATAATATTTCTAATAATTACTTCAAGAATGGAAATCGCCATTTTAATAACGGCCACTACAATATGAATCCACAACCACAACACAACTTTCAAAAACCATACGATAATAATATTTGGAAAGACGGAAACCCCTTTTACAATCCAAGACAGCAAACTGCTGCACCACATAATTCTTTTACTGGCCCTGAGCCAATGGACACTCTAAGCGGACTCTCTCGCCAATCAAATAATAAACCTGATAATTCGTTTAAGCAACAACCGAATACAACCCAAAGAAATTTTTTTAAAAGAGGAAACAATTTTTCTGGGCACTTTCCTCAAAATAAAAATCAGAGAATTAATAATTTAGAACAAATTAGTTTAGATGAGGAAGCTCCAATTGTACAAGAAAGTCTTAATTTTTTAGCATTAGACCAGATGTTCCGTATATCAATAAAACTGATCTAAGGACAAACAAATTTTTAAAAATTTTAATAGATACGGGATCATCTGGGAATTATGTGAAACACAATGTATTTGGAAATCAAAGAAGGCTTGAAACGCCATACTACTTAAACTCAATTCATGGTAAAAGCTTTATAAATACTTATAAAAAAGTTAATTTATTTAAAACCGTGACTGACTTTCATGAACTTGATGAATTAAACAATTTTGGCGCTATTATTGGGATGTCATTGCTACATCAGATAGGCGGTAAAGTTGATTTACGAAACAAAAAATTGAGTCATAAACATGGAGAAGAGGATTTGTTTTTTGAACAGGTTAAAACGATTAATTCTGGAACAGAAAATTCTAAAATCAATAATATATTGAATAATCTTAATAAAGTTGATCCATCTGTATCAAATATAACTTTAAAAAAACTGGAGCAAATTATAGAAAGGTATCAAAGAGCCATCACGAAGGATAAGAATTATCTTCCTTATAACACGAATATAAAATTTAAACTCAAGACCTTTAATACCGATCCAGTGTGGGTTAAACCTCACACGTTGCCTCAAAGTGTTGCTGAATTTGTCAACACGGAAATTAAAACATTATTGGAAAATAATGTGATTCGTCCCTCATATAGTCCTTATAATACACCAGCCTGGGTGGTTGGAAAGAAGGGTCCGGACGGTGAGACAAACGGCAAGTACCGAATGGTATTTGATTTTAAAAAGCTTAACAGTTTCACGGTAGCAGATAAATACCCAATTCCCGAGGCGTCGGTTATTCTGTCAAACTTGGGTAAAGCCAAGTATTTTTCAACCATAGATCTACAATCAGGTTTTCATCAAATCCTGGTAGACGAGAAAGATATTCACAAAACTGCATTTTCCATCAATAACGGAAAATACGAGTTTTTGCGTATGCCTTTCGGCTTGAAAAATGCTCCATCTGTGTTTCAGAGAGCGATTGACGACATTCTTCGTCCATATATAGGGAAATTTGCTCACATTTATATTGATGATGTTCTAATTTATTCCAACTCCGAAGAAGAACATTTGTCTCACATTGAAACAATTATAAAAGCTTTAATTGAGGCAAATATGAAAATTTCAATTGAAAAAAGTAAATATTTTCAATTGGAAGTAGAGTTTTTGGGTTATATTGTGTCTCAAAATTGTCTGAAGATGGATCCAAAAAAATTGGAAAAAATTGAATTGTACCCAGAACCTACCACTTTGCGTCAGCTTAGATCCTTTTTAGGATTATCAGGGTACTACCGAAAATTTGTGAAAGACTATAGTCAAATTACAAAACCTATGACAGCTTATCTGCAAGGTGAGAACGGTAGAGCTTCGCAATACAAAAGCAAGAATATTAAATTGAAATTTAATGATAGAGCAAAAAATTCATTTGAAACAATTAAAAAGTGTTTAAAAGAAGCAATGACGTTATTTCAACCGGATTATTCCAAAACATTTGTTTTAACAACCGATGCCAGTAACAATGCCATAGGCGGTGTTTTGAGCCAAGAAGGTAATCCTATAACTTTTATTTCATGTTCATTGTCAAAAACCGAGGAGAACTATGCCACAAATGAAAAGGAAATGTTGGCTATAGTTTGGGCTCTTAAAAATTTAAAAAATTATTGTATGGCGTACAAAATATTATACAGATCACCAACCACTTTCGTTGTCTATGTCAGACAAAAACCCCAATGTAAAAATGCGCAGGTGGCGTGCCCTCATAGAGGAGTTTGCTCCTGATATAAGATATAAGCCCGGTAAAGAAAATGTAGTGGCAGATGCGCTGTCACGCACAAATTTGAATTCATTAACAGTCCATAGTTCAGATAGCTCACCAAACATAGAAGTAATAAAAAAGGTTACAACCCCAGTAAATTCATTTAAGTTGCAATATATCATCGAAGAAAATGAAACAAATGAATCAATTTCGTCGGAAACCTTTTCAGGGTATTGGAGGCATAAGATAAAAGTTAAAGACTCAAATTTTCTTCTCAATGAAATTAAAAGAACACTTATAAAACCAACATCTGTAATACACTGCACTGAAGAATTATTGTTTAAAATTAAAAACGATTTAGTAACAGTATTTCCAAACAATAAGTTCCTACACTCAATTGTATTGCTTCGTGATGTTACTGACGAGACGGAACAAGCTTTTAAAATATGCGAAGCTCATGAAAGAGCACACCGACAAGCATTAGAAGTGGTAAAGCAACTTCAAGAGAAGGTGTGGTGGCCAAATATGGTTAAAAATGTAACTTCATTCACCAAACTCTGCGAACTATGTAAATTAGGGAAAAATGAAAGGCACCCTAGCAAACAGTTAATAGGCGAGGCGTCTATACCTAAAGAGGAGGGGGAAATTATTCACGCCGACATTTTTCATGCCGACAAGACTAAATGGATTATGGTTATAGATGCTTTTTCCAAATATTTAGTAGCAGTGCAAATTAATGACCTATCTGAAGCAAGAAATAAGTTACTCGAATCCTTGAATTTATTTCCAAAAGCGAAAATATTAGTTACAGACAATGAGAAGTCATTCGTAACATAACTTCTTAGAACACCATTAAGAGCCATGGGTATAACACACAAATTAACACCAATACAGCATAGCGTAACTAATGGACAAGTAGAAAGGGTAAATTTTACAATTTTAGAGTTAATTAGGATAGGTAGATTAGAAAACAGACATTTAGATATAAGTATACTTATGGCACAAGCCATAAAGAAGTACAATGATACAATTCATTCCATAAGTGGCTTTAAACCAAATGACGTATTCCACAATATAATTTTTTATAGAGATAAAGTTGAAAACAACTTAAAATTGAAACAGAAACAAATGCTTGAGTATTTAAACAAAGGAAAACAGGAGAAGAACTATTCGACGGGAGATATAATATATGTAAGGGAGAACCGTAGAAACAAAATTAACCCAAGATTTACGAAGAGAATAGTACAAACTAACAACCGACAGACTGTAATAGACATGAAAGGAAAAGTAATTCATAAAGACAGTATGCGAAATTAGAGAAATAACAGTTTCATTTCTTTTCAGAAATGTTGATTTATCTACTATTCTTAGTAACTCCTTCACTAGGAGAAATCTTTGATTATTCGAGGGAGCAGTATTTACTACTCGAAGATGGTGAAGCCGCCATATGGAAAGAACAGAGCGAATTGTATCACCTCATTAATTTAACGTATTATTATGAAATTATTCAGTATACAAACGACCACTTACCACCAAACCTCTCCAGAGCGGATTTGTTAATATTAAGAAATGACCTTACGTCAATGAAATATCATGTTAAACAATTATCTTTAGACCAGACTATTTTCGAGACAGGGATAGACAAGGATGCAAAAATACTTACTGATTGGTTTAGGGGAATAAGTTCCATTAAGATAAAAAACCAAAACAGAACTAAAAGAGGAATTGATGAAATAGGCAACATATGGAAATGGATCGCCGGAACGCCTGACCACAACGATCAGATAAGAATTGAAACAAAATTAAACGAGTTAGTTTACCAGAACAATAAATAACGGACAGTTAATTCTCAGCTATTTCACATGATTAAAAACTTACAGGAAAAGATACTTACTTTAGAAGAACAGGACAAATTAAAATTTATTTAACAAAGAAACAAGTTACTTAATCAAGAAATAAACAATGTAATACTTACTTTAAATTTAGGAAAAATTGGATTGTTAAACGCCATGATTTTAAATGTAAAAGAAATTATTGAATTAAGCAATTTAGAAATAAAACGAATCTCAATGAATGATGTATTGCAAATATCTGAATTTAAAATTGTTCAAAATAATCAAATAATTGTTATTTATATAAAATTCCCACTAATTTCTGAAATATGTAATAAATATATCGTAAAGGCCCTCAGCCTAAATGGTAAAAAAATAAACATTACAGATCAATTAATTAAATGTAAAGACGGGGAATATTTTGATCCTGAATTTTGTTATAATACCCCAGCTACGTCATTTTGTAAAATTTCAAAGAAACATCATAATAATTGTATTACAAATATTTTAAACAAACGAACTGCTAATTGTACGAAATATTCAGAAGAAAATTTAAATTTACAACTTTTAAGGGACGGACTCATCCTTATCTCGGGTATTCATACAGTTGAAGGAATCGAGCTGAATGGAACATATTTGATAAATTTTGAAAATAAAATTACTATTGATAACAATACTTATGTTAACATTCAAAAGAAGATTGACAATCATATGAAACTAAATCAACCGTCAAATATTTATGATTTAGACGAAACAAAACAACAAACTGAAAAGCCATTTGAATTAGAAAATATTGATTATTTGGAAAACATACAATCTGAAGTTCAAAATCACCCAGTACTTTGGACGTTTGTCATCATTAGAATCATAGCACTTATATCATATGCCATATTTAAAATTAATTTCGTCATAAGGCAATGCAGATAAGATAAGCAGAACGCAAGACAAGAAGAGATTTTTCAAAAATGCCTGTAGCTCTTAGAGCAACAACGGGGTGTCTCTTTTTAAGAGAGGAGGGAGTTAACATTGTCTCCAATGTAATACAATGTTGAACGATCGGCTATAGCAAGTGTTTGTTATTCTTAGCAATCCCACAGCCGGCTGATCTGCAAACTCAGCATCTTTTGGTACGTGACTTCCTCACGATATGAATACCCATAGCTATAAACATACGAATACACATACTTATAAGTACATGAAACATATATTCTTTTTAGCATATTTTAGCAAAGCATAGCTTTGAGATGGATTGCTTAATTCATTCTAATTCTTACTCTGGAGACATACAGTTCAATTAATAAATAATTTATAATAACAGCTCTATTCTGGCAAATTAACAAATTGTTAACCAGTATTTTGAATATTTCTATGTGTTTGTTGTTTTCAAAACAAAATTTAAAGCTCAAAAATCAAAATTTGTTAATGAAATTGTCAATAACTGAAAAGCAGTTGACAATTTTTATCAACATTGTTTATTGTTGAGCTTCAAATTTTGTTTTGAAATCAAAAAATTACAACAAACACATAGAAATATTCAAAATACTGGTAAACAATTTGTTAATATGCCAGAATAGGGCTGTAAGTAAAAAAAATCTTGAAAAGTGTTTTTTTAGTCATTTTTATTTAAAAGGCATAGCCTTAAAAGATAAAGAGCAAAACATCAAAGATTTTAACTCGCGCGCATACAATGTGACCGATTAGATGTATTTCTCGAGGGACCGATGAGGCCTTAACCCTTCTTATAAAAGAGACCTCACATTATTTAATTTACTAAATTACTAAGAATATTTGTTGAGACAAAAATTTTTGAAATTACATTATTTCGAATTGTGCATGATTACATTTTTTCGAATGATCAATTTCGATTTTGTGCCAAAGAAGAGAAAAACTCTTTTACCCTATTTTAAAAGAAAAATTAATCGAACAAAAATTAAATTTATGTTTTTTATCTTCTCATGGCTTTACTGGTAGTAATATTAAGAGGATTTAAAAAACAAAGATATAAGGGGTTGAAAAACCTTCAATGGATAAAAAAAAAATTTGTGCTGAACAGGAGCAAAGCAATTTTTTCTTTGCACAAGCTGGTAATTAGCGCAGGTAAAATCAAAGGTATGTTTTTTCATCTTTATAGGACCTAAATGGTAGGAATATTACCTCAACAAAATTATTTTGTTTTAGTTTAACCTAGCCATTTAAAAGGTTAACTATCAACTCGGTGTTTGAAATTAAAAAAAAAACTGAAAATATAAAATGACGAAATCCTAACAGTGAAACCTTTACAAATTCCAAAAAAATTAATTTTGAAACTTGATGTTGTACACAAAAGCTTTAATAAATAAAAAGGGCTGTGAGTTTCAAATGTGAAATATTTGGGAAAAAAACCGCGACCAATAAAAGTGACGTCATTAAAGTAATACAATATTCAAGACTTCAAATAATTTAAAAAACGGAATTATGGGTATTTTAACTTCGGTTCAGTCGAAGATAAATACTTACTACTTTTATTTGCGTTTTTAGCTAAATGCTTTAGTATTAAAAAATTGCGATAGACCGTCGATAAACGGAGTGACGTTTGGACAGACAACTGGGCATTGCTGAATCGGCTTAAAAGGTGATCTTTATATTCTTGCCACACCTCTCAAGCAGTAAGCGTGGGGGAGAAAAAACTCTTTTTTAAACTTACTAGAAAATTAGTTTCTGTTTTTTTTTTTAATAAGACCATTATTGTTAAGCTTATAAGCAATAACGTACAGCGGACACGCTAAAAAAATGAAAACCTTCAAGTATTCAAAATTTTTTTCCTTAAGATTAACAGAAAATATGACTTTTTTAAAAATACATTAACTGTGTTAAAATTAAAACAATTTCAAACAAAATATCTTAGTCATAATTAGATTACATAATTTCTTCAAGCGAAGCTTTTTAGGCCTCGTTTTGTGATTTGCTTGAGTGAAATATTATAAACGACACTTTTTTCGATTCACCTTTTTCTTAGAATTGTTGTTGTTTTTTACTTGCGTCTATTACAACAAGATGATATAAAATTAAAAATATTTCTTTGGAAGCAGTGAGAATCGAACTCGCACCCTTTCGATCGAAAATTCTACACACTAACCACTACTTCAAAACCATTTGTGATGTAGTGTGATTCATTCAATATTAAGTATTAACTGAAGCGCTGTTGCAGCAAATGACAAGAATTTATTAAAAGGATTGTGCATTAGCTATCCTACATATTCTATTGCGAATGCGTGAAGCTGTGATGCAGCAGATCATAATTATCGATCAAAAGCATTGTCATTAGCTATCCAAACAACAAAAGTAGCAAGGTTCCATTGAACGTTTTAAAAAGTATCACAAGATGTCAATTGTTTTAGGTGTATATTTAAATTGCGAATTCAGTCATGAATGCTCACAGGCACTTAAGGAGCTCGAAAATTTAAGGTATTTTTAGGATATTTTAAAAAAGTTAAAATATTGAACAACGATTTTAAACTTTTAAGGTATGTTATAGCACTCATTCATCATAAAAAAAAATTATTTTTTTATATTAAAAATTGTTGATCTTGTTCAAAATGACGCTCAATGAGAAGCTTTTTAAAAAAGGGGCATGAGCGGAGTTGTAGATTTTGACTTTTCCATTTATCTGCAAAATAAAAACCAAGAATATTAGTAATTACTATGAGGGCAGCTATGACTGGCATCAGAAAAAACTATTGAAAATTGACAGAATGACGCGCTTTTGAAAATCAAGTTCTTAAAACAGCTTGTTTTTCACCTGTTATTAAGTATAAAATATACAAAGTTTTTGAAATAAGACTTTGATTCTAGTTCCAGCGATAGCCACTGATGTTATGAATAGCATATTTAAATTTCAGATGATTCGGCCGAATAGTTTTTTGTTTTTTCTTCCACACCATGCCGAAAAAAGTAGTTTCGAGATAAATGAGTATAAAGAGAATGAATGTAGATGAAACACTGTGGCTACACCTACAAAAACGGCCGTAGAAGTGAAAATAACGTCAAAAAGACTATACTTTTGATATATCCAAAAAAAAAAATGTTCATAGAAATTCTAGGCCTTAAAAAATGCTGTTTTGATAAATTTAACGAATGATATTACGAATGATAAACGTTCAAAATATTTGCACAACACGATTAGGTACAATTATTGATGTAATATTTGCTAGAAATATCGATGAAATACATCTATATTATAGACGTTTGATATTTTAGATATTAAAAGCCAATAATTTCATTAATAAATTTCTGTAATAATAATTGAAAACATTTTAAAAATAATTGAAAATTATTTTTAAATAGTAATGTAAGTTAATAAAATTTACTGGTGGGAGTATTATTTTTTTAGTTAACTTTATGGTATTTAAAATTTTTTAATTTAATAATTTTTTTTTATTAAAAAAACTGCGAAAAAGCTTCGCTTCTTGCGTGTGTTCAACAACGCATCTGTTTTTTTTTAAAGTGGACATTGATAATAGCGATTTAGTGAATGAGGGAAAAAAGTTTGTTGCACAGAGAAAACAATACTTTGAAAAGTGGCAGAAACGTGCCACTTTTAAAAACGTTTAACACAGATTTTGCACTTATAACGTTTATTTTAATTTTAAAAACGAACATTTTAAAATTATATATTAGAAGGTTTATTTTCATTTTAAAAAAGAACATTTTAAAATAAGATTCTAAAATATTCTATTAATTTTTTAAGAATAAACATTTTAAAATGCATTTTAAAAACGAAAAATTAATTTAAAATTCAAATTTATTTTAAAAACAAAAATTTCAATTTTTTTTCAATTAATTCAAGAAATTCCCATTTTTATTATTTTTATTAATAAAAAAATGTTTTATTGGTTTTCAAAAGCATAGTTTTATTTCAGTTATTTTATCATCAGCTATGTCCATTTCGTTCAAATTTTTTAGATGATGATACTGCATTCCAGCGTCTATAAAAAATAGCATTTTCCAGATATTATTAATTTTATTTTTAATATTTATCTTTTAGTTGTGGCAGCAAATGCTCCAACTCAAACTCTTTCATTATTTTATTATAAGATTGTGAATTTTTGTATACAATTTTGAAATCCTTTTTACTTAAGCAAATGTGTGTGTGCTTAGTTTCTTTTTGCTCTCAATTGCTTTAATTTTTGCTCTCTATTATATTTTCTTACTTCTTACAAACGAAGTAGGTACACTAGGTTTTTGACTTGCATGTGGTATATGTATAAATACCTGAGGAAATTTTATACTTTTGCTTTTATTTGCTTTTCAGAGAAATGAAGCGTGTCGATGAAGAAACTTGCATGAACTGAATAGTTACTTTGCCTAAAAGTGGGCAATGTGATTAAAGTGTCGGCCGTATATGTGTGGTCTTGTCTGTGTGTGTGTGTTTGTGTTTGTGTGTTTGCAACTATCTCCTGCATCGCCACATTGCAGTGTTGCATCAATTATAGGTACGTGCTGCCAATTCGTTTCATAGCCGCAATTCTTTGTTTTTAGTTAGCTTGCAACCGTTAACCGTTTTGTTTTTAGTTGCCATGGTTTGTAGGATTTTGTGTTATGGTTCTGTTAGTTGTTGCTGTTTAGTTGTTGTAGAATCCTAGTACAAAAATATGCGATCGCTTCCATGAGGAGTTCCACGAGGAGCGCTCTTTTGCTGTTTTATTGGATCAATAAGTGCCCTTGTGCTCCTTTACTGTTTCGTAAGATCAATTGGCGAGCAATTAACGAGATAAAGGAACATAAAGTAAGGAATGTGCTTTTTCGGAAACTGTCATTATTTTCTGTGAAAAAAAAATATATTTTAAATATTCCTTTCATTTGATTCGCGTCGTTTCAACACCGAGTTCGTGAAGTGCGACCAGCTAACGGTAATTGCATTTTTCCATCCGCTGATGCGACTTACGCAATTAAAGTACAGTTTTTAAATTGAATCAAAAACGATTCAATTTACTCAATTTAATTAGATTCAATTAGATTTAATTAGATTCGATTTACTCAATTTAATTTATTTGTGATGGCGTTATAAGCCTCACGATTTGGCCAAATAATTTCCTCGCCACCTTAGGGTCTTAAGAAGTCTACTTGAGCTAGGGAAGCCTAGCTTTCAGGGTAAACCTAAATAAAAAAAAATAAATGCTTTTTTGCTATCCATTTGGATCATTCATTGATCGCTCCTTTTGAGCTCCTCTGGGATATTAAGGGAGCGCTACCCTTCCTAGGACATTCAGTGTTAAAAGAGAACACAAAATACACCTAGCTTGGATCAATAAGAAGCACTAAAATACTCCTCAGGGAGCATTCCCAGATCGCTCATAGGATGATGCACTTTTTTACTGGGATATATGAGGTATTTGTGTTTGTATGTCTGTGCAGATTAAATGTATGTCAATATGGCCCGTTATCAATTTCCATTTCTATTATTATAATTTAATTTTTTTTTTATGTAAAAATTTGTTTTACTCGTGGCAGGCCCGTTAGTCAAGCGGGTGATTTTTGGGCTTAGATATAAGGTCCAAAAATAAATGAAAAAAATCACATTATAGCGTGTATACTAGGTAAAAACTAATAGTAACTATTTTCCCGGAGCAAAGTTTGTTAGTGATAAAAAGTTGCCATTGAAAAAAAATTTTTGAGTATATTTTTTTTTATTTTGATTTTAATTTTTTGACAGCCAATATTAGTGCGGAGTCATGAACAACCAGATACACCTGTCTGTTTGCTGGACGCATTCCTAGAGAAATAATCTCTGTAAATGAAGAACGTCGAGACGTTCTGGTTTTTTATTTATTAATTTATTTATTTACGGTCTACCGATTATACAATCTTACAGACTATTAGTTACAAACATTTAATTAATCCAGATTGAAAATAATGAATAATTGTAAACGAAAGTCTCTTAAAGTAACATTGAATTTCAGAAAATAGAAAAAAATTAAACGAAATCATCTTGCAAAAGGAATAATTGATTTTATGGATTCTATCATCAAACATACGACGATTTTTCAGAGATATATTTGCAATATGTTAAACAAATAGACTTCGAATATCATTACAGTTGATTTTATCAGATAAAACATTGTGGACAAACAAAAGGGAACAATATGATCGTTTATCACTCAAAGACTGCAACCCAAGAAGTTTACGTCTAGTTTCATAAGAGGGAAGACCATCAGGCCACCGCATTTTAAGAAGCGCATATTTTGTGAAGTGTTTTTGAATTTTTTCTATGCGATTAGAGTAATCAGCATAAAATTGATCCCAGATAGTCGAACAGTAATCAAGAATACTTCGAACTAAGCACACATATAGTGCTTTAACTGTCAAAGGATCTCTAAAACTTTGAGAATTTATCTTTATAAAACTTTTTGCGCTCTATTAAGAGAATGCGTGCGAAAGTCACGTTTACAGATGGGAGACAAAAATAGAAGGAATCTATTTAGGTACATGAAATTAAACATGCGTCATTATTTCATAAATATAAGCAGCCACAAAAATTTTCATCAATATCAGACACGCTCTTCGGCCACCTCCCATACAAAATTTACAATAAAAGTACAATATCCCGAGTTGTAGAAAGTATAAAAACCAAATTTTTTTATTGATTATATACACAAAATGACCATTTAAAAATGTTATCTATATTTTCCACGCCCTTCATTCACCTCCCATACAAAATTAAGAATAAAAGTGCATCTCGAGTTGTAGAAAGTATTAGAAAAAAAAGTTAACTATTTTCTTATTAACTTCATTCATATAATTAGCATACAAAATTTTCATCAAAATCTTCCACGCCCTTTTCTCACCTCCTATACAAAATTAAGAATAAAAGTGAAGTATCTCGAATTCTTAAAAGTGTTAGAAAGGAATTTAACTATTATTTTTTTAACTACATTCACGTAATTATCATTCAAAAGTTTAATCGATATGTGCCATGCCCTTTGGCCACCTCCCATAAAAAATGAAGAATAAAAGAGCAATATCCCCAGGTGAAGAAAGTGTAAGGAACAAAATAAATTAACTTTTTACTAACTTGATTTACATAATTATCATATAAAAATTTCATCAAGATCTGCGAAACGCAATCCAATAAAAAGAACATTTTTTATGCATATTCTTCTTGCTAGATGGTGTCGACATTCGCTGGAATTATTAAGTTAGGTTACAATTTACAATTTTATGCTGTCATTTTCAACCATTAAGATCCCTTAGGTAGGTAAGAATTTTAGTGAAGGTTGTAGGCTTAAATATGTAAAAATATTAAATGTATTGCTTAAGAAGCTAGTCACAAAAAGTTTAGAAAAATTAGCTTAAATCGTACCCGTTTCAACTTTTGAGAACTATGCAATATAGATATATTCCGTGGGTTACTGCTTTCATCAGATCCTTTTATATCTTCTCTTAGAAAAATATTTAAAAAAAAACAGAATTATGATAATGAAAACATTAAATTCATTTTAAATGAAGATCATGATACGATTGAAGGCAAAATTGATTTAATTTCTGATCTCTATTTATCTTACTTTGTGTTGAGAAACTCAGCGAATTATTCTGATGACAGCATGGCAGAACTAGAGAAGGTAGATGCATTTCGGACTGCGTTCTCTTTCTTATATTCAAAATTGTCAAAGTCACTTTTTTGCAAATGAGAACAAAAAGAAATCAATGGCCGCATTCAGCGGAGTCAACAGTTGAATAGTGACTGTAGTCGTAAAATTTCTAGAGAAATATTTACAATTAAATTATTTACATAATTAAACAATTATAATAATCAAATAAAATAATTTTCACCTTTTTAACGTTTAGAGTAACAACACATTCAGAGAAAAACATCGCTCATTAAAGTATCGCTACTCTGTTTAATGTTTTCAATATCATAATTCTGTTTTTTTTTTAAATATTTTTCTAAGAGAAGATATAAAAGGATCTAATGAAAGCAGTAACCCACGGAATATATCTATATTGCATAGTTCTCAAAAGTTGAAACGGGTACGACTTAAGCTAATTTTTCTAAACTTTTTGTGACTAGCTTCTTAAGCAATACATTTAATATTTTTACATATTTAAGCCTACAACCTTCACTAAAATTCTTACCTACCTAAGGGATCTTAATGGTTGAAAATGACAGCGTAAAATTGTAAATTGTAACCTAACTTAATAATTCCAGCGAATGTTATAGTCAAAACCTTAAAAAGCAATTTAAGATGAACTGCGATGAAATCAGAAGCATTTAACTCGAGAAATTTTAGCCCTGGATGAAGATCACTTTTTTTCGACACCACCTAGCAAGAAGAATATGCATAAAAAATGTTCTTTTTGTTTGATTGCGTTTGAAACTTTATGAAAATTTGTTATTTTTTCATAAAATTTGCGCATTTTCCTCAAAACATGCTTTAAAAAAGTGGTCATAAAATCCTTATTGTAATGTACATAGTCTGAGACCAAATGAATATACTTAAAACCAAACATACTTCAAACTAAAAAAAAAACAAAAATATTTTCATTCTGTACTTGTATTTAGAAATTTAGTTTTTTTTTTATTTCTAAGACCTTTTTGTTGTATGTGAAAATTTCTTATTTATATTTTTAAAGTTGTGTTTTATAGCAAGAGCTTGTTAAATATATTTGTGGTAAAGTTTCGTATATGGATCTTACTAAGACTTTTGGGATTTTGGAAAATATTCAGTACAAAACTATAAAAACGGAATTTTCGTAAAATTTCCAAGGTAGCATATAAAGACAGCATAAAGGCAGCATAAAAACTACCATAAATGGAAAAATATCAAATAATCCTTTTGGATTCGGATAATTAAGATTCCTTACTAGGGTTGCCAGATTTAGAAAGCAAAATATAGGGACATTTATAGAAAATTCCGGGATTTAACAGACCTCGCCGGCTTTTTTTTTGCGTAAGGCTCCCGGGATTTCAAGCCCTACTCATAACTATAAGTTTGTATACTTAGTTTTACGAGTTTATGACTTTTTTTTCATGCCTACTTTTGTCCACCTCGTTACATTGTGCGACGTGTCATTCGCCCATCTCTACGGTAAAAACAGTTTGAAAGGTCTGTTTGCGCGGGGGGAAGTTGCAAAAAAATGCATCAGGCAGCTAAAAAAAAATTAATTTCTTTTTTATATAATATTTTTTTATATCAAATTTTTTTTAAATAAAAAATTTGTTTTTATTGCTTTCATTTCTAAAAAACAATACCTATATATACGGTTTTTTATGCTTAATGCTCAAAAACAATCCATTAATAAATAAAATTTTAAAAGTCCAAATGAAAACAATATCGTCGAAATGAAATGAAAATAAAAAATATTTTTTAAAAACCTTGATAGAGTTGATGGCGGTGATCTATAAATAGCCTACTGCTTTGAAATGTCATATGATTAGCAGCCATACAATTCAACAGAATGAATTCCAAAATCTGCGCACTCATATACTAGTTTAAACAGTGAGTTGATCACAGCTTAATCACTCAAAGACTACTGAAGAGGAAAATGTTGCGATTTCCGAAACAGACTCTCTAGTCAGCTAAGTGATTGACTCTATACAGAGTTGTTGTTGTTGTTGTTGCCTTCTTAAAAACTTACTTTATCTAAAGCTCACAATTTAATTCATGTAATTTTTTAAAAACAATATATTAGATCATAATTAAATTGTAAAAAAGGTAAGAAGCAGAAATATGAAAAAATGAAATTGATAGGTACATAACAAAAGCAAGAATAACATGCAAAAAGGAAAGTAGTTAAGTATGGAAAAAATAAATTTGAAGCTCATAATAAAAAATTTCACCGCCTGGCCCTTTTTGCTGCAAAATCGTTGATAACTTCTTCGTTATCAATATCAAATCTTCGATTTCAAAAATTTTTGGCAAAAATTGACAAAATTGCGGCGTTTTTTTCGAAATAAGCCGATTTTTTGGACCAAAAGATCCCTTAAAAACCAAAAATACTTTACCGATCTTTCTATCCGTAGTTCAATCTATAGACTTATATGTGTACAATAACATATTAAAATTTCATAACGATCAGTGTAGTAGTTTTCTGTCACGCCCGACAACTCAAAAAATATGATTTCTAGAAAAAAAGCTTTAAAGTTTTTAACACCGATTATACGGCCTTGACGTTCTGCGTTTAAAATCTTCCAAACAGAAATTAATTTCGAATTTTATATCAGTAAAAAGAATTCTTTTAGGATATATATTTTATTATATCTAGTAAACTAAATGCCACAATATTGATGTCAGAAGAAATGTATCAAATGAAAAAACTTTCGAATTTTGACTGAAAGTGAAGAATTGCTTGACTGAAAGATTTTCGCATTAATTTCTGTTGTTACCTTACCATAGAAATGCCCTGGCTAACATATAAAAAATGTTATTTTCGGCTGGATTGTGGAAGATTTCGGGTAGATGGGTGGTTGACCTGAAGACATCTGCAAAGATTCTGATTTAAAAAAATGTTAGTGGCCTTTCTATATTAAGTCAACGAAAGAAATTCGCACGTTTGTAGAAATTTTTTTTTTTTTTTTTTTTGTTATAAACTCTTAACTTTATATTTATAAAGCTTTTTCTAAATGACCTTGTTATTTATTATGTTGATTTTATATGATTTAAATACAAATTCTAAATGTTTGATCATACTTGATTTTAAATGCAAATTCTAGTTGTTTGATAGTTTAAAATCGTTTATTGAGCCTTAGGTCAAAGTTGGAACAACTAATTGTTCTATAGAATCTTTCCAAAGAAACAACAACAACGTTTTTCATGTTTTTTTTATAGATATTATTGACCTCATTATACGAATATTATATGACCACTTCCCAGCAAAAAAATTTCTTCCAAAAGTAGCTAAAGTGGAAGGGATGGAATTCAAGAATTTCCCTTTCAAGAATTTCATACCCAGAAGGCATTCTTTTAACATATTTTGACATATGCATGTTATTGGGAGGAATACTTTCCTTTATCTTCTCTAGAAATGCTTCCAGAACTTTTTTAATGAAAGATTTTTTTGAGCCCTTCAATGAAAGGATTCTAGTAGGTGTTTTCCAGACGAACTTTAAGAAGACACTCCATGAAATGGAATGGTTTTTGTGGTTTGGGGGTAAAAAAATCCCTGGGAAAATATCCCTTTTCGCCACATTCTCTCAATTTTGTTGTTGAAAATGCGAAGTGTTTGGGTTTTATTGGGTGTTAAAAAAAATTCCACGTAAAATATCCTTTTTCTCGATTTTAAAAACATTTTGGTGTTGGAAGTAGTAAGTGGTTGGGCTTAATTGGGGATTTAAAGAATCCCCCGGAAAATATCTGAAACATATATTGTAATAACATATACTTTTTTTACTTTAAGTGAATATAAATGCCATTTCGATGTCCTCCAGAAGTAGGGTATAAGAATGCCTCTTGAAAAAAATTTTTTATAAGGCTAAGAAGAAGCACAATTTGATGCATTGAATGTCTTCCGGAAGCAATGTTCCTAAGAATGCATGTCACATTTGCATCAAAAATTTTGCTGGGTTGTGTTCCTTTTTGTGATTATAAAAAACTTTGTGATTAATTAAAAATAAATAAAAGAATATATAATTTTTTTATAAGGTATATGAACTGAATTGTCAAAAACACATTAAATTTAATTTAAATAAAAACTAGCAAGGAATTACATTCGACTGGGTCGAAGTTTAGATAACCCTACATTATATTCTTAGTAACGCATTTTTAAAAGTTTGATGACGTCACTTCGTATAGATTACGGCTGTGATGTTCATCCAATTCTGCGAAAAATCCAATGCAGAACATGTTTAAAATATGGAAAAGTATGTGTTAAATATGCTGTTTATACACACATTTTTGTGGAATTTATAAAAGTAATGTAACTTTGATGACGTCACTTTGTATGGTCGAGTTTTTATCAATTTTTCAAATTCCAAACTCAAAGTGAATTTTAATATTCTTAGAATATGTTCATAATTTTAATTTATTAAATTAATAGTTGCGGAATTTTTAGAGACTTAACCGTTTTCATCTAGTTACTTTGTTTAGGAGGTCGGCGTGGTTTTTAAACTATTTTTACACATTTAAAATATATGAGGGGTATTCACACTGACTTGGGTAGATGCGTAGATTGGCTAATGTCATACATTTTGTTTTTGTAAAGTGCCATTCTACCCAAGTACCCATCTACCAATCTACTCTAGCTGACCCCCTGACTTGTTTGGGTAGATTGTTTTCTTGCCAAATTGAGTACTTTTTCCATGTGTTACTATCTTTTGGAAAACTAGGCAATAATTGACATAGGGGCATCAAATTTACAATATTTGTTGTCAAGGCTAATGCCTCGAATAATACACAAAAAAATATTGCCACACCCCCTTTCCGCCCAAAAGTTAATAAAAACGCTATATTTCAGACGAATTCAGTTGTATTGGGCTAACATTTTGTAATGCAGTTCGTATGACTACTATCGACAATTCAACTAAAAATGGACGTGGTCGAACTGTAACTACGCCTACTTTTCATAAATTATAATTCCTGAGTTGTGCATGTTTTTATAATGATACTTGCTCTATATTTGCTATGAGACCAAGTGGTGGACACTAGATATATAAATTTTACCACGCCTACTTTTACCGCCCTTCTATATATATAAAATCGTTCGTGTGGTGTCTCTTAAAATCTCAGAACCGGTAACACCTAAGTCAACCAAATTTACAATATCTGTTGATATCTCAGTTAATAAAGTTAATATCTGGTTAATAAAAAAGCCACACCCCCTTTTACCGCCAACAAATCAATAAAAATGCTATATTTCGGACGGTTTTTATCGTATTAGACTAAAATTTATTAATTAAGTTTGTATTGTTATTGCCTGAAACTGTGTTCAAAATTAGTATAAATTTTATAATTATAAATAATAATAATATAATTATAAACTATAAAAATACTTTATTTAAGACGATTTTGGTCGTATAAGACTTAAATTTGGTAATTTAGTTTGTATGGTTACATTCGGGAACAGTACTAAAAATGGGCGTGCTTGCCCTATAGCAACGCCCACTTTTTCATAATTCATTGCGCTAAAATTTTAATAGTAAATTTGTTTCGCCTCCGAGACCGTTAAGGAAAATTTTGCCAAACCCCCTATTACCGCCTACAAATCAATAAAAATGCTATATTTAAGACGGTTTTGGTCGTATTAGACTAAAATTTGGTAAACTAGTGCATATAGTATATGTAATATATATTATAAGTTGATTATTTATGTTTCACCGTTGTTCTTTTTAAAGATCTTTTTGTATCTTACAGTACTAATTTATCCTTAAATAAATACAAATATAGTTACTTTCAGAAACTGAACTAAAAATGGACGTAGTTGCACTACAGTTATACACAAAATTATAGTTCAGATACACAAAAAATTAAAAATTTTTTCCGATTGGCAAGAAAATTCTTATGTAGCAGTAAACCGGTCTGTGACAGGAAAACGTTTTCCCCTGGATTACTAGTAAATAGTAAGATGCTGCGAAGTTCACGTTAAAAATTACTCGTATATAAAATAACTTTCTTGCGCCCAATTAATGGCTTTAACTTTTCGCACATAAAATGACAAAAAATGATTTGGTGGCAGCCCTCTTCCAGCTGTTACTCATCTCTCGTCAGCTACATAAGCCAGGGAGATCAAACAAGCATGCAGCACTGCCCAAAACTATTCACAAAGTACTCAGTTGCAATTTAGGGTGCTCGCAATAACCAAAAGTACTCAATCTACCCATACCCAACTACCCAAGTCAGTGTGAATACCCTATGGTGAATATATGAGACCAGAGTTTATATACAAATTTTCAAGTCATAACATTAGTTTTTGTGGCATATTCAGTGATTTTACCATTTGGTTAAAGTCACTTTGTATGGGAGGTCGTTGCGTTGTTTTTTTTTCCAATTTTACAATTTCAGTTGCGTGGTGAATTTTTGCGGCCGAAGTTTATGGGCAAATTTTAAATCATGACAGTAAATTTTATGTCATAATTAATTGAACTAATTTTGATAAAGTAAAGTTGTATGGGAGAAAGGCGTTGTTTTTATCCGATTTTAACAGATTTGAAATATATGGTGAATATTTTACTTCAAAGCTTATGTGCACAATACCAAGTAACTGCAAAAAGTTTTAGTTACCAAATTTCAATGCGATAGCTTTAAATTGCTCCGGAGGTGATGCTGATCATGACTATATGTATATACTTTTCAATACCTGATACGCATCCTTATCAGAGTTACAAATGGAGCGACAAAGCTAACGCAGTATGCGTGGAGTAAACAAAATTAATTCCATACTTTTCTTTTTCCACAATTAGTACAATTTTTTCTAAATTTGTATACCCAAATGAAAAAGTCATTTATCAACCCTGATCTACATCAACTGTACGTTTTAAATAGTAAAAAGCTTTAAATGATCTAAATATTTTTAAAACCATCATATCTTGCATATTTAATAAAAAATCATTATGCTATGCATAAACAATCAATATTTACAATTTTTTTTTTGGGGCACAAAAATAAATAAATAAATATATTTTAAACAGCATTAACTACAAATACAAAAGGAAAACGCAGTATCTGTCTGTAGATACCGCTTTTTATATCCGTTTATATAGATACTGCGTTTTTTGCTAGAATGATTGCTTTAATTTGTGTAGATATGACATTTCAACTTTAAACATTAGGCAATTGAGCAAAAAATTCGCAATTTTGATTTTTTTTTCTTGAAGATTGAAGAAATGTAACAAAAAAACTGATTTTGATTTTCATGCTAGATACCGCACTCATCCTTATAAGTCAGTTTAGTGGCATATTTTTTAAAAAGAAAAAAAAATGTACGGAGAAATGTATTTGCAGTAAATATTTTTAATATTTTAAATTGTTTTTAGTACTGTTTTGCTTTGCATTACCAAGATTCACAACGTTACACGTTGTCATTTTAAATCAAAGGTAGAAAAGTTCCATATTTCGGGGAGCAGGAGTGCCGGAACCCCTGAAAGCCTCCCCCAAATGCGGCCCTGCCGGTGTCGGTCAAATGGAAAATGGGCGTGTTTGTGGACTGATTTTGTTTATCGTTACACCAACTTTTTCTTGCTACAAAAAATATGTGTACAAAATGTTACTGGTCTGGGATAGTTTGTTTTGGAAATATAACATATTACCGATCTCAGTTATATGGAAAGTGGAAGCGTCAATTATACCTACTACTCAAACCAAATTTCGTGTCTTATCCTAAAACAGATTGCTTAAAAATTGAAAGAATCTACGGGTTTACTTTCTATGTTTGTTCACTCGCGATATGGGCGTTCCGTTACACTGTGTCCCGCGAACTCGGCGGCCCGAAAGACCTCCTCTAAAAACTTTTTACACAATTTTATTGAAAAAATTTTTGAGATAACAGACACCCATGCTAGTATGCACTGCTACCAATCCGGCAACATATCGCAATTAGTTACAAACTTTTCAAAATAAGCGAAGTTTTCGAATTTTTTTTGTTTTTTTTTTATTTTTTTTTTTTTTTTTTTGCAAAACAAATACAATTAAAACTTTCACGCTACCATGCAAAATTTTAAATATATTTGGAAAAACAAGCACACAAACAAATTAACTTCTTACACACATACACACTCACACACACAAAAACACATGCAAGCTACGGGAACCTCACAAATCTATGCAAGTATTTTTGCGCATTCAAATGTTAAGCGTGCTAAACGGCCCATTTATTAATGCTTTTATATATGAAACATATTCAAAGCAAAAATTAAAATACATAAATAAATGTATATATAAATATATATATATATGAATATTCAAACATACAGCTCAGGAAGTTTTCAAGGAATGATATTAAAGCACTAAAATTTACTAGCATAACGAACGAATGTTAGTGGGACGAAAAAGGCAGGTATACAAATAAATATATGCAATAATTCTGTCACACATGCAACACTGCCGTCAGAAGACAGTGATAAGAGATGTTGTGATACTGTTTATAGCATATATTATCAATGGGCCGTTCCACATAGATTGCTCTAAATTTTTCCAACAAAATAGCGGTAATAAAGCAACTGCGCAGCAATATTTAAGCATATTCACAACTTTTTCATATCCCTAGCAGCTCCTCTACCAGCATAATTTTTTGAGTTTATTTTATGTGTTGCATAGTTGTTACGAAGACTCCTGCTGTCAGCTTCCTTACAACTTTTTTAACTACTCTGTGTTACATTCAGTATTTGCTATTGCTACTTGCTACCCATGTTTTAGCAAGTTTTGCTCTCAGCTTTTTTTTTTGTTGCAACATTGCAATTACAATGCAAATGATCCATAAGACTTCCTTCGGCAGCATGTTGCTACACGAACTTGCAAGGGCGTCTGCAATATTTTTTGTAAGAGAGGCTAAAGGCCTGTATACTCATATAGCTCACGGAAAATATAACCAGTAATGCTTTCCAAATAAAAATTACACGGAGTAAGAAAATTTCCAAAAACCAAAAACCTAGCACACCACACAGCGTAGGATTTCGCTCTCTAAGAGATCAAAGTTTATAACTTTTTAAAAGAACAGAAATATTTACCGCAAAAGAGAAACAAAAAAATTGTGAGCAAAATCAAAACAGTTCAAACTGAGAGCAAAAGTAAGTCAAGTCGAAGTCTCGCTATTGCTGTAATGTTTGTGTTGCTTTATTTATTTATTATTCATTCATCAAACAGAGACTTTAAGAAATAACTCATACAGTGCATTTAATAATTAGAAACATATTAAGTCAAATTACTGGAATTATTAAATATACTGTTAATATATAAAAGCAGAAAAATTTTCAAAACGTTTCTACTTAAGCCTAAAATAATGTCTATGTCTTGACATACTGAATTTGCCAATCTTAAGCAACGAGTGATTGGTTCATTCAGATTGTAATTTATTCTATGAAATAATCTTTATTTCAAAGCAATTTTAATTTCTTACGAACATGATGGCAAAACATTTACAGCGATTTTCCAAGGATTGCTAGCCAAGAAGAAGCCTTCTTACATCAGGAATTTAAATATTCCATCTTAAGCGACTTATTGCGATTCTCATAAAACATCTCTGAATTCATTCGATTCTATTTGAAGCGCGAGTATAAGAGGGCAAAATATAAAGATTTTGGTGAAAAAGGATCACAAAGGTCTTTAAAATTTCGGTTTTAAACCCAAACATAGCAGTGGCTTTTGCTACTATGTAGTCTGTATGTCTTGAGAACCTAAGTTTACTATCAAGTATAACTCCAAGATTTTTCTTTTCAGTTATTCTAGACAATGTTATATTTCCTAGTTTATATGGGTAAACCACGGGAGATAAAATTCGATTGAAAGTCAAACTTTGGCATTTAGATATATTTAGCGGCAATAAATTGTCGCTGCACCAAGCAGATAATTGGAGCAAATCTCTCTCAAGATTTAAACAATCACAAATGTCATTTATAATAGAATAAATCTTTTTATCGTCAGCATACATTAAACACTCATAAAATTTTCTGTTTTTAGGAATGTCGTTTACAAATAAGAGAAACAAAAGTGGTACAAGGTGACTGCCCTTAGGAACTCCTAAAGAAACCATTACAGCATCTGACAGTATATTTATTGTTGATTCGAACAAATTGTGTCAGCCCAGTTAGGTAAGACTGGAACCATTTTAAAAAATTTGAGTGAAAACCAATTAATTCGAGTTTATCTAACAATAACTTATGATGAACTGTGTCTAAAGCTTTCGAAAAATCAGTCAGCCTTACAAAAAAAAAAAAAAAAATTAGTGCTGGCTTTAACAAATGCAAGCTCTTAAAAGATGTCAGCTCTAAATGTTTTTCGTACCAAAAAAATTTTACAGCAGTTGTGGATTATTTGAGCTGTTTTGCACTGCAACCCAGAAATTTATGTGGAATGTAGAATTTGCATTGTACATTTGCGTTAAACATACCCAACATAAAACATCAAATGTCAATAATTTAAAATGAACAAGCCGCAAAATGTCAACAGCAAGGTAAATAGATTTAAATTAATAAAAAAAAACTTAAATAAGTTATTTAAAATTGTTTCAGCGATCTAGCAACTGGACGACCGCAATGAAGGAGGGTTTCTGTGGATTTGTGATAGAACACGCAGAAGTTGTAGGGATGCAAACGATGCATCGATAGTATCGTCATCGACGATATATCGTTTATAAACATCGATATCAACATATATGTTCTTATGAGCGATACATCGTCGATACATCGGTCTGAAAAAGAAAAACATCGATATCGTCTGCTCATTTTTAGCCGATTCACAATTTGACATCAGAAAATACCACAAAAAGCGAACACACAATAACACAAAAATAAATATTCTGATGCATATTCAAAAGCAAATGTAAGCGAAACAGAAGTGCAGATGTTCCTTTAGTCCGAAATACTCTTTGAAAGAGAATTATTATATAAAACCTTTTGAGTACGTCTAGATAAATACGATGTTACCCAATTTAATAATGTGACAGGAAACCCAATAAGGTGGAGTTTTTTCAAAAGATGATTATGATTAACACTGTGGAAAGCTTTGCTAAATTCCGTATAAATAAGTCTCAAAGTAAAGCCATTTATAACACGCATAGTAAACTCTAAGAGGTTTGTTGTAGTGGACTTACCCTTCAGAAAACCATGTTGAAAGACAGAAATGGTGGAAGACACGGAGTGGGTTAATTTATCAGTTATGATTTTCTCAAATAACTTAGGGATCGCACTTAATTTTGCTATACCTCGATAGTTAGAAACATCTATCTTGGAGCCAGATTTATGAAGTGGTATAATATAAGAATCCTTCCATATAATAGGAAAATATCCACTATGCAAGGAAATATTAAAAATGTTTGCTAGAGGAGTACAGAGGTTTGTAGCACATTGCTTTAAAATACAGCTAGGAATTTCATCAGGGCCGGTCGTAAAAGAAGATTTTACATGTCGAAGATAACACATAACAATATTTGGGTCTATTACAGGAGTTTCAAAAGAGTTAACTGGCGGGATAAAAGGATACACCGTGCTAGTCTTAAATGGTATATCTGGGTAAGTTGATTTAAAGAAGTTTGCAAACATCCCTGCAAGAACACAACCGGTTATATTACTGGTTATATAAAGAAAAGCAATGCGGAAGTTTCGGTCAGTATTTTCTATCAGTTTCTTAAGGGCCATGTGAAAAATCTTACCAAAACATTTGTGTACGTGTGATTTTGTATCCTTTTCTTGCACATACTTTTTCAGAAGTTTAAATTGCATAGTCATCTCGCTCACACATTTTATATGCGTTATTCCAATCAGTTATATAATAAGTTAAATAACTGAAAATATCTGTCAAACTTTCCAGTTAAAGCAATTAGTTAAATAGTGGGTTAAATAACTTATTTATATGGCAAAAATACCAGTCGCAGCCACCAGTGAAATGACTAAGTAATTAACTATTTGTTATGCCAAGTACACCAGTTATACCTACCATTTAACTGACTGGTTAATTCCCTATTATTTTTTAACTATATGAACACATTTATTTTTTGAGTTTTTATTGAAAATTGCATATTGAAATTTGCTGCGTAGCTCCATTAACAAATCCACTTGGAAACACTGTGTGTAATAGCAGCAAAAGTATTCGTGATAAGCATGCTAGGAGCTCCTGCTTGTTGGGCGAGAACTATCGGATTGGCTATGGCCACGGTGGTCAGACACTTGTTGGCGAAGTATTTTGTTGCACCAAAGTTTGCTTATGAATGCCAAAGTTAGCAGAACGAAAAGCAAGGTCGTAATATTTCCATTTTATTGAGCCGTAGAGGTGACTGCTGGTGTAGCTTGAGCCTGCGGTTGTGGAGCTGCAGTCAATGGTATTCCAGTAGTACTCGGAGCAGCAGCTATCACCTGCACTTCACGACCACCAGCTTCGTCTATTTCATTAGAAAAGTGTTAAAATATAATTCTTTTTACATTATACAATATTTTATTTAATATATTTCACAATTAAAAGTACTTACGTGCTGTTGCATGATATAAATCGTTCGTTTGAAAATTTTCTAAATTGTGTGTACATCAAATTTATTTTTCTCATAAGAAAGAACAAGACAACAAAAGTAGAACACAACGAAAATCATTTGTCTCTGTCTACCACACCAATAAGAGAAAACAGGGATGTACAACTAAATTGCTGCCTGTTAAATAATAGGTTTAATATCTAATAGTATTTTGTGCCGCCATTTTAATAACAAAATACCATGCATTTGTGTTAGTGAATACACAATTTTTTTGTGAATGTGTTAAAGTTTCGGTTAGGAGTGTCTTGCAGGGATGTTTGAAATCACATTGTCCAAAGATGATTCTTCCTGATTGAATTTCATAAGGGGTGGAAAGCTGGAGGCTTTACGTTTTGAGTTAACAAAATTATAGAAAAGTTTTGGATCAACTTTAAATTGAGATTTTATGTTAATTTTATAAGCAGAATAGCATTGTTTATTTAATAGTTTATATCTATAACGACAAGAAGAATAGAAAGCAAAGTCTAAACTAGAACCATATATTTTATATTTTTTAAATAAACGATTTTTTTAAATTTTTAAGTGCCTTTAGATCATTTGTTAGCCAGGGTGGATTTAAAGGATTGGAAAAACACCTTTTTTTGGGACGGACAATAAGAAACATCTTTGCAGAGTATCATTGAAAAACTGTACAGAAGATTCGACGTAATAATATGAATATGATGTTCTGCTAGTTAAAATTGGAGACCAATCAGTCTGCGAAAGTGAGAAATTAAGTTTTACATAGTCCGTTTTCTTAAAATAATAAACTTTTTTATTTCGCGTATCAGAAGTTACTTTATCTTCTTTTTTGTGGGGGAGTAAAACTGTTATTTCAATAGTTGGATGATGTATATCTTCTGGAAGAGATACGGGATTCAAACAATGGAGATTAACAGTAGTGCATCTATCTACAAATACAAGGTCTAGGGTTCTGTGGTATATATTGAAAATATCATTGACTTGTTGAAGACACAGATCAGAGAGCTTATCTAAGAAGTCATTTATCCAATCACTATTGGAAACAAGAGTAAGAAATGAAGAATCGTCAGACGATCTCCAAGTCACAAAATGTAGGTTAAAATCACCCAGCACAATAAGAACGTCTTTATTTTTTAACAAATTATGAACTTTTCGATGACGTGTCAATATTTTAAATAAATTTTTAAGTCACATTTAGGAGGAATGTAAGAGCAGGTAACATAAATAATACTATTACTTAATTTAACTGCAACACAAATGAGCTCAATGGCATTGGTGCCAAGAATTGTCAATTCTTCAGATGCAAGCGAGTTTCGAACAGCTATCAAAACACCATCTCCAATCTTATCATGATGATCTTTACGAAAAATTTGATATTTATTGCACATTATTTCAGAATTTAAGATAATAGAGCGAATGCCAAGTCTCTGTAAAAATTATAATGTTATATTCAAAATCAAAACTGTTTATGAAAATATCGGAAAGTTTGGAGTTAAGACCCCTGACATTTAGACTTTTGTGTTTAAGACCCTGATACACAAGCTCTAATTTAGACTTGCGGTTTATTAATCGTTTTTTGGATGAGATTCAGGGCTATTTCGGGGACGCGGCAAATGTCCAACATTTACCGGTCTTGGATTGCTTTTAAATTCAAATTCGTGTACAATTGTGTTTGGCGGCCAAAAGTTTACATCAACTATAGAATAAAATAAATTTTCATGAACTGTTAATCTAAAAGAAGTAATCGATCTTACTTTTGAATATTTGAATTTATGAACCGAAAAGTGCAAGGAACAATTCAACTTTGAATTAATGAAAAAACCTATATCAACCTCTGTTGTATCCGCAGCTAAGAGAGAAACAAAGATTGATTTAGTTGGTGGAATTGCAATGATTGGCTTAGGTGGAACAGAAACCTGAGAAGTAAGAGGAACAACCTGGGAATCTACCAAAGTTGGTGAAAGAGAAACAGTTTGGGCATAAGACATGACTGGCAATGAAGGTGGAGGTGCCAGCACTGGCAAAGGAGCAGAAATTGATATGTTTGCTGTATTCAAAGTAGAAGTTAAAATAGGTGGAGGGGGCTGTTATACCACAAATGTCCATGTCATCAGCAATGTCATGTACAGAAGAATGTAGAGTTGGAGTTGAATCCGTTTTTTGCTTACTACGCAAAGACATGTGTTTTTTCCCGCTTGGGTGAAGGAATTGACTCTTCAATATATTTAAAATCGTCGAAAAGAGACTGGTATTTATAAAATTTTGCAGAAAGCGAAAAAAGTTCCTTAATTATTCCAGAGAAGACTTGCTTTGTCTGATTGAAAAGCTTGTAGAAGTTGATGTCAGCCAATCTACATTTCTTGCAAGACCAACGCAACTCTTTACCTTCCTCTATACAATCCGCAACTCGACCTGTTACGTCTGCACATTTGGTATGAACAGCATTATCACATAACCAGCATGATACAAACCGCTCAGTTTCACCCCTTACAGAGCAGCCAGGCTTAGCACAAATCATATTAAAATAATGCAGATAAAATGACGAAAATAAGGCAAAAAAAAAACACTGCACTTAAATGACAAGCTAAAATGTTAACAAATTTTATCAATAAGAATAAAAAGAATAAAAAAAAGAAAAATTAGCTTTGTAACCACCCTGTACTAAAAGTTCCTAAAAGTATATAGCGATTAACAAAAGTATGTAGCAAAAATTTAAAATACAATCGTTTTACAACTGCTAATGTAATAATGAGACAAATAATCAATTGAAGAACAAAAACAACAGAAACAAGCGTATATGAATGTAAAAACAAAACTCAAAAACTTAGCTTCCACAGCTTATGAAAAAAAATTTGTCAGTAACAAATTTTATTATTCTTCTTTAATAGAATTAAGTGGAAAAATACACAAAAATTATAAAAACCTGACTGGAAAACGTCCACAAATAAAAGTACAAGTTTACACAGAAATTAAACTTAAATATTCAAAAAAACTGGATTAACTTAAAAATTTTCGCAGCTAAGTTATCAAACAATCTGTTTAGAACGAGAGTTGATTGAGAACTGCGATTAAATTGTGATTTTGCCGAAAAGGTGTCAATATAATTTTGCTAATTACGTATTCTCCATTGCCAAGTAAGACTCCACCTGGAAGAATATTTTGCATTTCAAGAATTCTTCTTCTGATTGAAAAAAGCCTCCGAATTCTGAAATCATGTGCTGATCCTCTCCAACGGGTTACGTAAATGATTTGCGTAAATTGAAATTTTCTCCAAAAATAATTTTTTAACTCTTGAATTCCTTCTCTTGTGTCAGGATAGAAAATGAATCGCCGCATTTTAGAAACCAAGGCGATGGATACGTCTCTGATGACCATAGTTGACTGTTGTGAAAATGTATGTATTTTAGCTAAAATAACACAAAATAAGAGTTTTGGGATATTAAGAGATTTTGGCAGGAACTGGAAGAGTGTTCCGCAGCAAATATTCACTAAGGCACTAATATCCTTTTGGTACTGCCCTTTGGCTACGTAGCGTAAAAATGCCAGCACCTTTAACTCCGCACTAATAGAAGCGCCACGTCCATCTATTTCGAGATCACTTTTTTAAAGTTCGATTATATATTTTGCAGAATCCTTGTCAAATCTTTTAGACAAGCACTTCACTATAGCTGTGCAAAGGATCGAAACGTTTTTCACACACAATTCTTTTTTGTGCACTTCCCAACTCCTCCAAGATATTTAAATTATCTAATATATTTAATTCTCTTATTATTTTCAATGTATCAATTTTAAAAATTTAAAGTTTGAATTTTTTTATAATTTTTGGAACGATTTTAAGCATAGTAGTGGCTACAACTGCTGTTAAGTTACCGTCGTATTTTGGGAAAATGTCACCTTTTTTGTTTTATTGGGACTAAAATGTGAAAAAATGATTATTCTAAAATTTAGTGTCAGTTTTTTAGTAAAGCTAAGTAAATATAACATCACATTGATGTCCCTTTTCAAAGAAATTTAAAATATATTTAGAAAATATTGCCAAATTTGTAGTTGTTGACTTTCCCGTGATAAAACCATGTTGATACGGTGATATAACCTCCTTCGTTAAAAAATTCAGCCTGTTGTTTTACATATTGGACGATAGTTTGAAACCTCAGTATTGGATCCAGATTTATGAATTGGTATAATATAAGTGATTTTCCAATCATTTATAAATTCGCCTTTTCTAAGTGATTGATTAAAAATTGTCGTTAGTGGTAAAACTAACGCGTCTGCGCAACTTTTTAAAAGAATCGGTGGTAACCCATCCTTCCCTGGTTGAACAAACTGACTTGTTTTTAAAAACAGATAATTGAAAAACTAATTTAGAAACACTTAGTTGATAAACTACTTTTAATTTTATTAAGGCGGCACCTACTTAAATTTTTTGTTTTAAACAAACATGTGAATGATTTGTCAAATAATAATTTGTAAAATAAAAAAAATAAAAGTAAATAAATACTTTTTATTGGCGCTGTCTGGGAATCAATCCATCTTTTATGTTCGTTCATTATTTCAATTGTATAATTCGCGTGATTTTCGGCTTTGTGGTCGAAAAAAAGCAGAAATCCAGCAATCTTTTGCCGAAATTTTTTTTCAATATGAGCGCCTTCTATCATTAGAAGAGAGTCAGAAGCGTATTACAGGAATTGATACATCAAATCGCATCCATCCTAAAGAGCTCATTGGGTCCGAAGGGCTGGAAAAAGATTATGGTCAACCCAGACGGCGACAGTCACTAATGATGGCGCCACTATAGTGCACCTTATGGGTGCGGTCACGAGATTCGCAAGTTGATGGTGCAGCTATCTCAGTCGCAAGATTGCGAAATTTGTAATGGAACCACCGGCGTTGTCGTGCTTGTCTGCGCTCTAGAAAGCTAAGAGCTAATCGTATTGCTAATGGGTTTGAGATGACAGCTCATTGTGATGTCAAACAGCTTGAAGCAATTTCCGAGCCCTTTCCCATCGATTGAAGCAATAAAGAGCCATTGGTGCAAATTGCTATGACTAAATTGGGCAGCAAGATCGTCAACAAGTGTCATCCTCAAATGGCAGTAGATGCTGTACTTAATGTGGCCGATATTGAGAAGAAGGATATCAATTTTGAGATGCTTAATAGTGTTTTTTTTTTCTCAAAAAAAATCTTGAATTTTTTGTGCTTTTTTTAAAAATTCGTTTTTTTAAAATTGAATCGTGTTCTTTACTCAAAAATGCTGTCCTCAAAAGTAGAAAAAATGCAGACTTCTTAAAGAGGTCATAAAAAATACATTATTCTTTTAAGAAAAGAAAACGCCATAAGATCCTAACAAAAGTTGGCGGACGCATGTTCGATATTAATGAAGGGTAATGTTTTTGACAAGACTATGAGTCACGCTGAGAAGCCAAAGATCTTGAGAATGCCAAATTGGATTAGTTTTTAATAACTAAGATATTTATATAATTTAATACTTTCTCAGAGCTTCACTCATCTCTTGCTTCTAACCAAATAACAACACAGGAAAATTAATTGTATAGAGACCCTTATAAAAAGCTTAACGTTAAACAGATAAAAATTTTGAACCCAAAGTGTTCGTATTTAATTAATTAAAAACTAATTTAAAAATTAATTTTCTTAATTCAAATTCTTTAATAAGAAACCAACTAAAATCAGAAAACCACCCAGCCAAATTTTTCTTTCGTAACATTTAATAATATCTCTTTAAAAGTGTTTGTTAGCGTTAAAGTAGTTAAAATAGCTAAGAAATAATATTCAGTAAAATCGTTGGGATTTTTTGGAGTTATCTCTTTGATAAATACCAATTTTCCACTTTGATGCTTTTTAATTAATTTTAAATAAGTGCAAAATGATCTAGTTTTTAATTGATTTATTTTAAACCATTTATCAACTAGTTTAAAATCAACTTACTTTCAAATAGTTGAAAAATATGCAAACGAAGGTCAATTCACTTATTTACCGGACATCGGAATACAAAATATCGGTGGTCATTTGACAAAACGACTTCTCTCGAGATAAGACAATTCCCCAATTATTTTTGTAGTATCTGTAAAAATTTAGAGCGAATTTTAGAATTTTCTACGAATTTTAGAAGATAAAATACGCAATTGGCAAAATGACCTCTATCAGGGTTTTTTCAGTTGCAATTTGACAAAACAACTTTTATCAGATAATTATAAAAAATTTGAAACGGCCATTTAACAACCATTTGACAAAACAACCTGTATCCATTAAGTGCAAGCACATTTTCAACAATTCCCTTTTGACAAAACAGCTTCTTTCAAAAGAAGCTTCTTCTTTTCTCAAAGCAAAATTTGAAAAATTCACGACTTTTCTGAGACAAGTTGAGTTTTAAATCAGTTCATCGCATGCGATCATTGCGACAAAATGTCTTGTGTCGGTACAAGTTCTTTTGTAAAAACGAAATTTTAAAAAAAGTTAATTTTATCTTAACACAAGTGCTTTTTGTAAAAAGGAATAAAGAAATAAAAGAAAAAAAGCTGTATTGCTGCTAAAATAGAATTAAAACCAATTAATAAAAATTCGTTCAAATGGAGCGAGGTAAAAAAAACAAGCCGCCATGGCCAAAAAAATGAAAAAAGAAACCATAAATGCTTTTTTGTTAACGGCTAAAAACATAAAATCGAAAAACCTTCGACTGAAAAGTATGTTGCCAACGTTGAAAATTTTACAAATAAAAGTTGGAAACTATAGAGTTCCCAACATTTCTCTCATAGCAATGGATCGGTTTTACAACAACTTCTATAAGAAATAATCATATCTCTTGATATCAGTGTTAGTGATGATATGTTACACTATAGCAACAGCACCCAGCAGTCTCGGGCATCATCAAGGAATTGTTCTTTGGTGATTTCTTAAAGAAACTTGCTGCAAAAGCCAAACTAGCAGAATATTCTTAAGCGTGTCTGTCTTGTATTCGTCAATAACATACTTGAAGAATATTCTTTAACTCATCTGCATTGTGTTCGTCAACAATAAAGAAACAAAAAGGACACAGCAACAAAGGAAACTAAGAGATCGCGATAACTCTTCTCTCTTGTGTTTCTTGTCGAAAATTCCTTAACGCGTCTGTCTTGTGTTCGTCAACGAAAAAAAAAGCAAAGTAACAAATCAAAAACACGTGTTCATGTGCGCTGTTGAACAAATCAAAAATGCAACAAAACTTTCTTGTCGTCCTTTGTGGTCTAGTGAAGAGTGCGCTAGACTATCAACTCAGGGGTCCCCGGATCGAGTCCGGTTTCGGGTATGGTTTTTTACGCTTTCTTTACTACATTTAAGAATTATTGAAACAAAATATTCACAACCGTATTGTGGAAACTGGTCTCGGTTATAAGCAATTTATATTTTATTTTTTAAAAAAATTTCGGTTTTCACTTCATAAACGAAATTTCATCATCTTTCTCAATATTTGAATAACGAATGTTATGAAACGATCATAAACATTTCGATCTTCACTTTATTAATAAAATTTCATTAACTTTCTCTCTCTTTTCGTTTACGTAACTTAAACAAAGTTCTGCATTGCGTTTTTGCACGAATTTCGAACATTTATATGATATCGTCAATGAAATGTATGGCCGAATCAGCATGTTTCGTCAATGAATCGGAAAAATCGCGCATGATTCTCTTACGATTTCTTTAAGAACGGAACTACTGGGCACCAAAGCAAAATAAGTATCGAGACTATTGTGTTCTCATACATGATTTAATACATGCTCTCATTTACACCCATTTCCATTCTCATTCGTGTCCTTAATCAAATTTTCATCTTCACATATAAAACACTTTGTTATTTCCACTTTAACTTTTAAAAAATTTTTTGATTTTAAATATCAAAAAATTATATATAAAAAATTTTTTATAATAATTTCAGTTTGTGAAAACAAGTTATTAAATACAGTCGTGCTAGTAAGGAAATAAAAAATAAAATTAAATACAAAAAAGTCTATATTATTCCATTGCGCTATCACAAGAACAGCAAGGATATCTGTGCGGGTAACAGCATGGACATTTTCGAAAATGATAAAGACGTTTTTCATGAAATCGATTTCAATGATTCGGATTACATTCCATCGAAAAAATCAGATTTAGACACAGCATCTGTGAGAATTTGAGATATGACTGCTGTATTGCAGTCTACAAATACCGAGACAGACTTGCAACAGGCAACAGCTTCAAAGGCATCGAACAAATAAAACAAGAATTTGGGGAAAGAATACTATTCTTATAAGAATAAAAAACTCTCTGCCAAGAAGTTTGAGGCAATAAGGCAGTGCAAGAAAATGTGTCACAAAAATTAATTATAAACAGCAAAATGACATATTTCAACAATATTATAATTTGGGCGATTTTAATAGGCGACGTCTTTACATTTCAAATATGATTTACATTAAAAAAAAAGAGATCCGAAACTCTTGTCAAAGCTTCAAATGCTCGAAATCGACAATATGTTTATTTATACTTCTTCGAAATACATGGGGAAAGTAGCCGCGTGTGCAAAAAGAGTTTTTTAAAAATATTTGGAGAAACGGATACTAGCATCAAAACCATCAATATGCATTAAATAAACCAACTTTTTGGTGGGCTTATACCGATTGATGGACATGGCCAACACGAGCCAGCGCACAAATTACCAATTTATAAATATAATGAAGTAATAGAGCACATGAAATCTATTCCCAAGTACTAAAGCTACTTTAGTCGTCGTCATACAACTCGATTATATTTTCAGCGCGGTCTGAATCTGGCAACCTTATATCGGTTGTATACTCAAAAATATTCTGATCCCGTGTCGGAATCGAAATATCAAGAAATTTTTCGTTCTATGAATATCAAATTTAAAAAACCGCAGCTGGATCCTTGTAATATGTGCAAAACACTAAAATCAAAAATTGCAAATACATCTGACGAAGAAGAAGAAGATTCAGCTTAAGTGTCAACAAGAACAACATCAAGACGACGCAGATTTTGCTATGAGTGCAAGAAAAATGACAACGAACTTGCATTAATTAATTCAAATGTAAAAATGGTTTTTCTTTTGATTTGCAGCAGTGTTTGCCAACTCCATATTGCGTGCATCCATGTTTTTCTATAAACAACCACTATGGACAATTAATATAACGGAGCATTATGGTGCGACGAAAAAGGCTTATTGTTACTTGTGGAATGAAACTATTGCAAAGCGTGGAGCAAACGACATTAGTTATTGTCTTTTTAAATGCTTGTTGGATTTACCTAGTACAGTTCGACATAGCATTTTGTACAGCGACTCCTGTACACAGGACAAAACCGCAACTCATATCTTTGTGCAATGTTTCAAAAGGTCTTGGAAGATCACACAAGTATTGAAGTGATTGACCATAAATTTCTAGTTGTGGGTCACACGCATCTTGAATGTGACACAGTACATGCGCAAATTGAAAAAAAATTCATCTATTAAAGTATACCACACACACGACTGGGTAAGTCTAATATCGGCACCAAATAACAAATACATCGTTCACGAATTAAACTAAGAAGTTTTCTTCGATTTTAATGTTTTGATGAAAGACAAATACACATGGAGGTCGCACAACATTTCAGGTATTTATTAAATACTGTATATTTGCTGTATAAGTTAATGTTTTATAAATAAAATAAATAAACTGGCCATTGGAAGGACTTTGTCCTAGCCTTCTATTGATCAATTGTGTTGTGCTTGCTATTAAATGTTTGATCACAAATGACCGAGAACTGGACCTACGTGTTTTATGTCGACTCCAAACGGCTTATGTTCTCAATAAGCTTTACATGGCAATTTTTACTCTCTGAGGATTGCCATTGTCTGCAGAGAGGTGACGATCGAACAGAAAAACTAATTCAATTGAAAAAACTTTCTGTCTGAGCTGGATTTGAACCCGGGCTACCGCGGTTCTTTAGCTAAGGGGCCACGCACTTTACCCACTAGGCTACGGCCGCCACAAATGAATGTTTTACTTATATCTTTTTCAGGTGAAAAGTTTGAGTGGAAACAGGTTCTTTGGATGCGATACGAGAAAATAAAGCCTGGATTTTTGCAGTAAAAATCATCACTACACCCAAAAGAGGCTTTTAAGGAGCTGGACATTAATCCTCGTCGTCCAAAAGTGCCTACTCCACAATAAGTCGCAAGTTGCACGTCACCATTGGCTATATCCCTAAACAAAAAACTCGATTTGTTAGACATGCTTCCACTGATCAGTGTACACAGTTTCTATCAAAACATTTAAGCCGAAGGAGAACTTTCTGTTGAAACTGATCCGGATCTTAGCCCTAACCCTCCTGACACGGGTACCTATGTACCCGAAACGACTTTGAAGTCAAGTGTCTTTCTAGCCAAAAAATTTATAAACTTGAGGTTCTATGACATCATATAAATAGTCGTTTTCTATAGTTTTTTCGTATTTTTAAATTTTTTGGTTGGTTTAAGAGCCGATCCAAAGTCGTATATTCCTTACCCTCCTGATAAGGGTACCCGGATACCCGTATATTTCTTCACACATTTTGTATAAAGAATGTGATATAAAAGCAATTTTGGGTTTCTTTTAAGTCTGTTTTTATTATTGATAATTACTGAATTGAAGTTGTTTTAATACAAATTTTGTAGTATAATCTGGATATTTAAGAAGCAAAACACTCTCTGTCATCCTGTTCGTATGTCTGTATGATGTCTATCGACTCCAAAACTACTGGGTCGATAGAGCTAGAATTTTGGCAGTCTATTTGTTTCAAGTACGAGATGGTTTAGAAAATTTTGCCACACCCACCTTTAAAATTCCACCAAATAATAAAAATGCTAACTTCAGACGGTTTGGGTCGTATTAGACTAAAATTTGGAAATTTAGTTTGTTTGGTTACTGTCAGCAATTGTATTCGAAATAGACTTACAGTTATTGCATGATTTGGGATCAATAGCCACACAAACGACCCTTCGATGGCAACCGATCAGTTTTCTCTCAGTTGAACCGGATGGAATTGCAGCGGATCATAAGCTCAAAAGCAGCCAGGACGTTGGTGTATCGGATTGTTCGATTATGAATGGCCCTTTCATATGGGTTTCATGTTTTCATCGCCAACTCAAAGGCAAATTATGCAAAAAAAATTATGTTGTAAAAAATGGCTAATGGCCATCTATTTGCTTTAAGTTTGGTGCTATATTTAGACAAAATCTGGTCCGTTACGTATAATCAGCCATATTTGTTGCATAAAATATTTATGTCCCTTTTTCCATTTGCTTCTGAAACTCTTCGTGAGTTATTCATAATTGACAAAAAGAACACGCTTTTCTTCTTCCTGGTTACGACAGACAAAAGTTCCACTTTTGTTGAATGCATATAGGGGCTTACCTAAATCGTCTGTGAGGTAAGGTCTTAGATCTCTTGGATGTAAGTTTTACTTTGTCATAGGGTACCGACGAGTCTGATTCCTCTAACTTGCTGCTGATTGGCCAACATAACTTACACGGAGATATTTAGATAACCATTACGTTATGGTAAATTGTCAAAAGAGCTCGATGATGGTACATTTTTTCTGGTTATGGGGGCTTGAGTGGTATTTGATGGCCCGGTAGCATTTTGTGTAGCAATACATGATGGCGCTGCGCTAAAAGATTTGCCTAAATTCAATAAAAGATGCATTTCGTTTGTGCGACATCAGAAAAATTTTATAAAATCAACCCAAAATTAATCAACTTTACGAGCCGAAACCTAAACACGAACTGACAACACGATTATACGACGAGCTCAAACACAATTAAACATTAAACACAAAAAAACATATACACAGCCTATCATTGTCTTCACATTACGATAGATTTAAACAGTACCATACACGGACATGTCTTATCTATGATTTTCAGTGTTTCCATACAAATTACACACGGGTACCCCGGTACCCTTATCAGGAGTCAACGTATGCAAATGTTATCAGGACGGTAAGGGTTAACGAAGAAGAAATATAATTACAATAAGTTTATCTGTACTAAAACTGCAAAATATAATTTTTTATTGCTCGCTCCTTATAATTAGCTTATTTTACTTTGTTATTTTAAAGAAAATTTTTATATTGCAGTTTAACTTAACTAAATGTTTCTTGTTTTTAAAAATTATTTTTCGGCTAATGTATTGAAAAAATGAGATACAACTTTTTAATAAAACTTAAATGTTTTTAGCCAAACTAACTTCTTTCGTGCACTTTTCTACATTTCAGTTTAACAAAACAACTTACCTATACATAAGTCACTTAGATCATTTTATTTTTTAATAAAAATAGTTTTGAAAAAACGATTTGTGTGGTAAAAGCCATTTCTGTGTTATGAATCCATTTGGAAAATTATCTAATCTTTTTCATTTTCAGTTTCAAAAAAAAACTATAGCTCTTAGAGAAAAAAAAAATACCGCAAAATGTTTCCTTTATATTTGTGTATAAAGTGTAAGTATATGATTCCTTTCGATTACTATACAAACAATTTTGTTAGGCATTTTAACAGTTTTTTCGCTCTCCTGAAGAAGATTTAGCGAGAAGTTGTTTTGTCAAATGTGCACAGATCTATTAGTTCGTTGCAGGTGAAAAAGTCAAAATTTGAATCAGTTGTGTTTGACAAAAACTACTTTATCAATTACTTTTGAATTAGTTGATTTTCCTAAAAGGTGGATACTTTGTTTTTGTTTATAGTTCGTTAAGTGTGTGTAGGTTTCATTGGCAGTACATTTATGTTCCTGTGCCACAATGAATCGAAAGTTATTTCTTCAGATAACTTATCATAAAGATGTGCATCTTGCCACCAAAAACCTGCAGCAGTTTCTTTAAACTTGAAAAAGAGATATTTTGCATTTTCTAAAAAGTTGCGCAGTTCTATATTTTTAGAGAAATTTTATAGAATATTATAGAATTTTTGTTGTGATAACTGTTTGTTGTACAATAAGTCAAAACCGGTTTTGTACTTATCTGAAGTTCTTTTGATGTTGTGGCACTTCTTTGCACGCATTTTATTTTATGTTCTAGGAGAGAAAGTAAATCTAGGGTTGTTGTTGCACAAAAAATCAAAAGAGGTTTTGTACTTGTTTGAAATTCTTTTGATTTGTGTCACTTGCTATCATGAATTTTATTTTCTTTTAGTAGAGAAAAAAACTACTGCGTATTTTAACAAATTGTTGCGCTAAATTTACTAACAAAGTTCGTAGTCGAGTGATAAGCGTAGTTATGAAATTCGCGACGGAGCTCGCGGAGGTTGAAAACAGAGCTGGACATTTGCGATTACAATTACTTTTCAATTGCAAATACAGTTTTCGTATTCTTAAAAAATTTACGTTTACGATGAGAGTATTTGTAATGTAAACAAAATATTATTACGATTACTGTAATCGGTATACACACAAATTATAATTCCGACTTCTGTAATTGTAATAGAAGAGTTTCTTAATTACATTAACAATATTAGCTTGCAATTTAATTAATATTACATATTAGAAATTTAATTTCCTTTTCAAAAAGTTATTAAGTTTGGTCATCGGTGTGGTGGTATGTTACTTATGGATTAAAACGTAATGACACCTATTATTTTTGTTTTTCCCTCCGACTCCCCTAGGGGGCCATTTCATTATTGTCCTCTAAGTCTGGGACACCCTGTAAATACGGTGATGTGAAAATAAATAGGGAAACCTGTATTTTTATATATAAAGCTGAATGAATGATATGCAAGATATAGATTTAACTCACTCGGGTGGTGATTCTCCTTGATTAGGCGTGTAAAAATATGTAAGAATGAGGTTCACCCACTCCTCTTTTGGGAGCTAGAGGGGAAAAACTTGATATTATGTGTCATTACGTCTTACTCTACATTTAATTTATCTCTTATCCGATCTCCAAAGTCAATATCATTTTGAAAAGGAAACTGCATGACCTTCAAATCAATGATACAAAAACCGTTTTCAAATCGTACAACACTACAAGCTAACTGTTCTACTTGTGGTTATTTTAAAATTAAAAAGTAGTTATGTTTGCATTGAGTACTCAAGTACTTTGGCAAAGTAGTTATGTTTAGATTGAGTACTCAAGTACTATGGCAAGATCAAAAACCAAGTCAATAGAAAACTTTATGATAAAAAAATTACATCATAAAAATTATCAAAACATTTACAGATTTAGGAAATCATTCTTTTGAATTGTATGGCTGCTAATCATATGACATTTCAAAGCAGTAGGCTATTTATAGATCACCGCCATTAACTCTTCCATGGTTTCCATCTGTTCTAATTGCTTCTTTATTTATTTCAAATTTATTGGTCTTCGACAGTTTGTCGAAATGCACCATAGAAATGAAACGAGTTTTTTGCTACGCCAGAAGCTAGTGTTGTAAATATTTAAATGTCATGACTAGCAGCCATACAATTCAAAAGAATGAATTCCTAAATCTGTGAAGTCATATACATACTAGTTTAAACAGTGAGTTGATCACAGCTTAATCACTCAAAGACTACTGAAGAGGAATATGTAGCGACTTCCGAAACAGACTGTCTAGTCCGCTAAGTGATTGACTCTGTACAGAGTTGTTGTTGTTGTTGTTGTTGTTACTGTTGCCTTCTTAAAAACTTGATCTTAAGTAATTTAATTCAAGTAATTTTATGGTTTTTTTATATCAAACTGAAGGGCCAGACAGACGTCGTCCTGCCCCAAATAATTGAAGGGTTGTCAATATTCGAAGCGCCCATCTGGCAACACTGTAACTTTCCGCAGTGATGTCAAATCGACTAATGACATACCACATTTGAAGCGTCATTCCAAGCAAATGTTTACAATGGAACAGTACACGCCACGCGAACGCTCTAAAATTGTTGAAATTTACATTCAACAAAACAAGTCAATAGTGAAAACTCAACTCAATGAGCGATGAAGCTCATTTTCAGTTGAACGGAACGGTAAACAAACAAAATTGCCGTATTTATGCCACTGAAAATCCACAAGAGATTCAAGAGGTACCTCTTCACGATGCAAAAGTCACTGTTTGGTGCGGCGTTTGTGCTAAAATGCTCATTGGGCCGTTCTTTTTCGAAGATGATAATGGCCACAGAGTTACTGTCAATCAGGAGCGTTATCGCGATATGATAAACAATTTTTTCATGCCAATCGTTCGTCGAAAGCGTATCAGGCACTACTGGTTTCAACAAGATGGCGCGCCACCACACACAAGCCGCACTACAATCGATTTTTTGAAGCAATTGTTCCCTGGCCGTTTGATGTCAAAAAATGGTGATTTCGATTGGCCGCCAAGATCACCAGATTTAACGCCTCCAGACTTCTTTTTGTGGGGTTATTTGAAATCAAAGGTTTACGTCAACAAGCCAAACACCCTAGAAGAGCTGAAAACCAACAAGGAAATCGGTTAAGAGACAAATAAAATATAGAGTAAGACGTAATGACACATATTTTCAAGTTTTTCCTCTCTAACTTTCAATAGGGGAGGGGTGAACCTCATTCTTGCATATTTTTAATAGCCTAATCAAGAAAAATCACCACCCGAGGGAGTTAAATCTATTTCTGCGGCACCTTGTATATAATTCATGCAATTTTAAATAAAAAAATACAGGTGTCCCTATTTATTTTCACATCACTGTAAATGATACCAAAACGACTGTTAAATATAAATCAAGTGAAGTGCTCTTTATCAGACCAGATAAGGTTTTGATCATTACGCATTTAAGTTTCAAAAAGAAACGTCTGGCATGTGTTGCTCGAATGGCTATTTGTTTGGACACTTCCAAACTTCTCACAAGTTCAAAAAAGGATCACAAACATATTCAATTAATTGGGTCAGGACGACGTCTGTCGGCCCCTCCAGATTGATATTAAAAAACCATAAAATTTTATAAAGTATATTATATTTACTGAAACTTGAACCTATAATATCAATTAATCAATTTAAAGATTACAAAACTAGCGGACAGGTGAATTTTTAGTAGCGTTTTTGTACATTTGTCGCTCTTTAAAGTGCTCTAAAAAAATCAACCTGAGTTATCTGAATTATAGTTTAGGATCTAATAAATTGTATCTTCTTTAAAATAAAAAAAAAAAATCCAAGCCAATCTATATTGTAGTTGTTGAGATATTGTGTGGAGGCCACTTTGAAAAACATGATTTTTCAGAAAACGCGTTTTGCGATTTCGTTTACGATTTTTTCAAGTGCGTTTATGAACATATGAGTTCCATTCGTATGCAATAACTTTTTTATGCAATCGTTAGCGTCCAAACCGGCTTCGAATAATATTCTTAAAAAAAAAAATAATTGAGTTTTAAAGTCGAGTTTCATGAGAACCCGCCATCAAGCGTTTGCTAACAGGCCTGTTTCAAAGTTAAAAAATGTAGTGAAGTTATATTTTAAACATTTGCGCATAGAATAAAAAAATTCAACCTTCCGGCCCTTATATCTCAGAATGTATGAAATATATAGAAAAACTGTTACCAAAATTAAAAAGCCCGTACAATTTTAACTTAGAACCGTAAAAATATAATTTAGATTACACACTTTGCATGTGATAGTTTTGAGCGCGCAAACGCTTAAGGTGTCATTATAGTATCGGATAGGGAAAAAGGAAACAATTTTCTTAAGTTGATTACTTGGGCGCTTTATTAGATATTAGCATAAATTTTTTGAAATTTTTCAACAAAAAAGTAGAAAAAAATTTTACAATTTGTATGACTTAAAGATGGCTCCAAAGTGAAGTGCTCAAAAATCCGGTGTCCAAACGGCATACTGTAAATCTCTGGAATGTGACGTCTGAAACAAAAAAAAAAACAAAAAATTCTTAAAGAGAATGCCTTCCGCTCGGCAATCTACCATAATATTTGAAATTTTGAAGAAAGAAAAAATTGGGCAGTATTTAAAAAAAACAAAAAATCCACCACATTTTGGGACCTTTTACCTTTGCTAATTAATTTTTTTTTAAGATTTTTTGGTAGATTGCCTTAGAGAAAATATGTTAGTTAAGAAAATAAAACAAGGTTTTTCAAAATTTTTTAAAAAAATGTATTTTAATTTCTAATAAAGGGTCCAAGTTATTAACTTACCAAAATTGCTTTCTTTTTCCCTATCCTAAACTGTAATGATACCTTAAAATCTTATATGGAAGTCCATTACCAGTAGGAGGTACCAACTGTTCCCTGCTCTCTCCCCTGCCGACGCCCAAACGAACTCACGATGGCAGATAGGCTCACCTTTTCTAGGTCCTAAGCAAATAAATGTCTTCCTGCAACTCTTGCATGTGGCTGTCATGATTTTTAGCATAAAAAAGGGTTTAGTTAGCATAAAGCTCAAGTTTAAATAAGCCATGAAAGTTTACTTTTATGTGCGTTGAAGTTTTGATTTCGTTTGAAAAAAAAAAATAAAGTAAAAAATTATCTCGTCTAACGGAAGACATCATTATTCTTAATTATGCATTTGGAGCCAGTTAGAATCCGGCTGAGCTGTCAGGTTGGCATGTTAATTGATCTTTTGATGTGAAATTTTCAATTAAAACTTTTTCCTTGTAATGCAAAATTATTAAAATAAGGTGGAAATTTTAAAATTTAATTACTTTCCTTTGCTTAATTTGGCCAAACGTAGACAAGCAGCAGCAGCAGCAAGCAGCGGAAAGATTGCTTAATGTTTATTTTGATAGCTTAACTTAATTGCTTGGGCTATTTTTCTTTTATTGTAATCTAGAATTCAAAGTTTTTCTAGTGCTTATTTTAAACGATTTTTCAGCAGTTACCAAGGATGCCATCAAAGTAGGCACGTGAATTCTTTGATGCAGTTTAACTGTAAGGCCGTTATTATATCTGGTTTCTTATTATGTTTTAAGAAAAGGACCACAGAAATTCAAGTACTTTAAATACACTTCACTTCATTAAGATTAATCCAAATATTGCTTTTTAACGAGTTGCAGTTAATAACCTTTAATTTAAATAAGAAAAGCGTATCACAAAAGCATTGATCTCAATCAGATAAGTTTGAACATTTAAATAGATTGTTTTGAAAGAATGTAATTCTCTTCTGTTATTACATATCTGCTTCCTATGATAACATATCTAAGTTTGAAAATCATGAATCTATTACCCAGTGCCTAACAATAGGTCTGTTCCCGTACTCAATTCAAGCAAGTAACTTCAAGCAGGGTTGATATTTTTGGTACAACTGTACTTTTTTAGTAAAATTTTAAAGTATTTCTACTTTCCTACGTTTCCTACAAAGCGTTTTCAGTACATTTAATTTTACTCAATAATTTTTTACTATATACTAAATTTAGATCAAACAGAATTAAAAGAATTAAAACTTTTATCTATATCTAAATTTTGGCACTATGTAAAATATACAAAAATTTAGCTTAAAGAGTCGATTTTCGTAAATATATATAAAATGGCTCAAGGTATTCTTTCAATTTCTCATTCGTTAGCATATGTTAAAAGACTAATTTCTATTAAAAGTTTAACAAAAACTACATGCAGAAAAAGAAAACAGATTGCGCAAATTTCTTCTTTAACCCGCCAATGGTGACCTACTAGCTTGTGAGACAGGGTGTGTTTTAAAAAAATTTGAATAACTTTATTCTCCGTTATTGTTTTTTGTTGCAGTTTCGAGTAGCTGCCTCATAAAAGAGCTTAAATTTATTAAATATCTTTGTTTGATTGTCAAAGAGCATAAATTTAAAAAACATGACCTATTAGTAACACGTTTCGAAAAATCAAAAAATCAACCATTGATTAAAGTCAGATTTGCGTCACCATTGGCGGGTTAATCTTTAGTCTGTACCATGGGCGCTTAGTGCCCCAGACAATCTTTAAATGTAAATAAAAGTACTACAAAATAAAACAAACTCATAAAGAGCAATACCATTCGAAAGATTGAACGTTCAGCTAGCTATACACTACCCTATAGGAATTCCCTGCAGCGTAAGACTAATCAGCAGTAAAAAATGATTAGTCTTTATACTTGTTAAAACAAACTAGTTTATATTTTGTCTCGATTTACTAGTTGCAAAAATAGTTTAAATCCAACTAGTTTGTGTCAAGTCACAATAAACCATTTGTAAAACTAGCCAAAATCAAACTATATTACACATTGTTAAAATCAACCAGTTCCACAACCAGTTGGAGCTTGATAGTTTTTTTAATTCTTTAAAGTTTTAAAAAAACTCAATCCACCAATAGTCCTTGCGTTCGTCACGACAGTAGTAATGTGGCAGACCATCTTTATTACTGAAAGTTTCCTATTCCAAGATAATAATTTTATTATGAACAAATCCTTATAGCATCCCTGCAGTGTAAGACTAGTCAGCATTAAAACATGAGTAGTATTTATACTAGTCAAAACAAACTAGTTTATATTTTGTCACGATTTAATAGTTGCAAAAGTAGTTTAAACCCAACTAGTTTTTGTCAAGTCACATTAAACCAGTTGTAACACTAGCCAAAATCAAACTATACTACATATTATCAAAATCAACCAGTTCCAAAACCAGTTGGAGCTGGGTACCCCATTGGAACAAACTAATAATAAACAAATTAAAACATATAAAAACTAATTTAAAAACATGTAGTTGATAAACTATCTTGAATTATATTAATGCGACATATACTCTCATTTTTAAATGTTTTTATTGCAACTTTGTAGTAGATTAGAACTTAGTTTATATATACCATAAACATGGTATTTCATCAAATAGCTTTAACTTTAGCCTTTAGCTAATATTTTGTTGTAAAAATATATGTTCTTTGAACCTATGAACTATTGAAAAAATATGAACCTATGAACTAGTTTTAATTCGATAATTACTATATTGGTTAAAAACTAGTCACAACCCAACTAGAATTTTACTTTACATAAAAAATGAGTTGTTAACTAGTTAAAACCTTATCTATAGTAAGACAATTGTCTTTTCCAATGACATCACCACGTAAAAAATACCAGTCGGCTCTATGAGAATAGGACATAAATCGAACTAGTTGTTGGATATTTCCAACTAGTTGTTGACTGGTATAAATCTAGTTGATTACACTGCAGGGATATGAATAACGCCCACACAACTTCGAGCGCTCATCTATTTTGCATTTGTTTACGGTGACAAATACCTTTGTTGATATTAAGACCTTTTTCTTAACACTAACAATGAAATTGTTGCTAAATGAATCCAAAAAGCCCAATATTTGCATGTATATATTCGACATGCTTGCCTATTTTTCAGAAATTCATAAGATTTTTATTTAAAAAATGTCATGACTGTGCATCAGCCAATATAAATGTAGATATGAAATTTTTTTAAGTTTCTAAAAACAAAACTATTCACTTCTTTTGCTAAGATCAAACATTTGTTAACTCAGTTACAATTACACAGTGCAACACATATTTTCGGGCGTGAACCAAACCAAACTCAAACGATAGTATTTGACATCAATAACAAAAGTCCAAATCCGTTTTTGCTCTACTACGTCACAATTTTTTTTACAGTGGTTTCAAATTTTAAATTTTCGGTCAAAAATGAAATTAAAAAATAGTAAAAATTATATGTAAAACTTAATTCAGGGTGCTTCTTGTCTTCAAAAGCCTAAACTAAAATTTCACGGGGAATATTTTTTTGGAACACTTTAACCCTCTAGCTCCTACCAATATGGGCCATTTTGACCCTTTTTTTGGAAAAGGTCCTAAAATTCAACTTTGGAGGGAGGTCAAGGGTTAAAACCTTCCATAAAAATATTTTCAAGAAAATTTCATTAGGGGTCACCCAAGACTTGTAACCTCTACGAGTTATAGGTTTCACATAAAAAACGAAATGAAAAAATCAATTTTTTTTTATGTTTTGTTATTTTTAATGTTATTTTTATATAGTGTCCATATCGTTTTCACTGTCATGGCATGAAATATTTTGGAACACTTTAACCCTCTAGCTCCTACCAATATGCATAGTGCAGTATACGCTAGTAACGAAAAGAGAAGGAAGAAACTATATAATTTTATCATCCGATTCACTGGATTGGTTCGGATTAATCTAACCATCAATCCATGGTATCGATCCTCGATCGGTCATCGATCAGAACACGCATCTCAAAAAGCAGCAGCAACGTAGTCAAGCTAAGCAACACAAATCTCTTCTTTGTCGCGCAGCACAGCGCTAGTTTCAACGGGATTTTGCCAACGCTACCAACTACCATTCCATAGTCATCGAAACTTGATCAGCACGCGCATTAACTATAATTCTTTGGACAATATCAAAAGTATAACAAAAACGCGGTAATATAAAAGAAAAGAAAAAAAAAATGCTAATAACAACGACGAAAATAAAATAAGTGTAAAAATATTCATATTAACAATTCTTCTTTTAAAAATCAGCTAAATTAAAGTAAAAGTAAATCATTTGCTAACTAAGTGGAAAAAAAAACTAAAAACGGAAAAAAATGTTATATAAAAACTCATAACGCCTACGAAAGTGAAAAAATTGACTTAAATCACTTTGTTATATTCTCTTAAAAAAGGTAAAAGAAAAGTATACAAAAAAGAAAAAAAAAACTATCTATATTAGTAAAAAAAAGTTAGCATAAGACCAAACAACAGAATAACGAAAAATATTAATTAGTTTAAAGTTAAAAGTTCAAAGAAAAAGATAAAATATATTAAATAAGTTAAAAAGTCATTCTTACGTTACTCAATAATATATTCTTAGCAGCAAAGACATAAAAAAACAAAACAAAAGCAACAACAAATTCGATAGCATCAAATTTATTTTCTCTATACAGATCGCCAACAACAACCACACATGGAAGGCCTTACATCGTGTTCGGGATCATAAAGTAAGTTGTTGTATTTTTTTTTCCAACTTGTAAGTTATTTTTATAAAGTTTTTTTTTTGTTGTAATTTAATTCTTAATGATAATGGAGAGTTGCCCACGATTCTCTTTGGTAAAAACAGAGATCGCTAAGTAAACTCTGTTTATGTTTACAGCATAGCTTACATATAGAACTCTCTTGCAATATGTTGTTTTCATACTGTTAACTTTAACAGAGTCTAAATAAAGAAACGTCAAAACATTGATTTAAATTCTCTCCTTTTAATTTGTTTTGCTTGCCTTTGTTTTGATTCCATTAATTTTGCTTAACATGCATTTAAAGCAAAGCAACAAGAATTGTTGGTAAATGATTAAGGTTGCATACAAGATTTTTTTTTTGTTGTTGTAATGTTAAACTAACTACTTCTTATACTTTCTCTACTTAATTAACTTCATAATGATTGACGCAATTACGTACGAACAAAAATTATTCTACTTTTTTTTCGTATAAAAAAATAACAATGGAAATTATAATTATTTAGAACACAAAAATTCAAAAACTTAGAATGTTAATATTAAAATTTATAAAGCAATAAATATATACATAATATAATGATTTTAAAGAAGAAAAAGAATGTTAATAAAGAATGTTAATAAACTAAAGATCGAAATGAACACCTAAGTTTTCTACTTATTCCTTGTGGTATGGGTGAATAAAAGGTAGCAATCTTCGGGATCTTAACTAAAATTAATTTGTAAGATCATGGAGGGTGGGTAAAGAGCGGATATGAAAATTTCATCTAATGATATCGCTTTAGTTTTTCGTTGAGAGGAACATCTGATAGCATTCTATAAATTTTAGTTTACCCAAATCATATTTTCACTTGTTATTTTTTCTTCCTTTTTGTGGGTTTTTATAGGGATTCTTTAAATTAAAATAGTATGTGCGCAATAAGGTTAGTAAGCCAAGAACTTCCCCACAGACTGTTAGCTAGCGGCAGACAGAATCTCGACCGGCTTTTCAAAACCATTAAAATCTTTTTAAGTCTTTCTTAAACGCGCGTTACACATTAGAGTACCGTAACAGAGAGAAGTGACTGCATAAAATAAGCTGAGAGATGAGATTAAGCAGTATTTTACGTTCTCTTATGTTTTAAATAACTAAATATATGTATTCACAATTAATGAAAAACCTTTATTTAACTAGACTTTTGCTCTTTTAAATGGCACCATATTATCTTTTGTATTCCTGTTAGTGTTGTTTTTATAAAGCCCTAAAAATTAAAGTATGCACTGCATAAAATAAGCTGTGAGCCACTGTATATTTAGTAACAAAATGTGACGAGGTTCAATAACCACTTCACTCGTCATAAAAGCGCTTAGAAACACGCACAATGCCGAACAAAAAAATAAAAAGTGTATTCATTTTGCTGATAATATTTAAACTATATAAGAAAATGGATACGATCAATAACATTTAAAAAAAAAATTCTGAACAAATTGTGAAGAGGTTCAATAGTCAGTTCACTCGTCTTTTTGACGTGGTTATGAAAACGCACAATTTGAACAAAAAAGTAAAAAAATTAATTCAATTTTGCTGATAACATTTATACTATAACACTGTCCGACACATTTTTGCCCCCATGAGCAAGACTTATATATTCTGAAAGTAAGGCTAAAAAAACATACCCGTGTCTGGCCATTTTTCTAGATCAATTTGTCTACGATTTTTAGAGCCAAAATTGTTTTTAAGGCATGACCTGCGGTTCAAGCCCACAAAAATAACGTTTATTTAAATTGCTGTAGCTCAGTCGTTTTTCAATTTACAAACTTTAGGGTTTTTTTACGTAAAAGTAGACGTTTTTTCCCCACCCCTCCTCTGGTAGTAGAGTTAGCCCAATTATCCTAGTTCAGGACCTGCCTGACGTGATTACCTACGCCCGCTGCATCTTCATCCGACTTCTGGTTCTCGAGAAAAACGACACCCCAGATTAAAAAAAGGTATTTCGAGGAAAAACGCATTTACATATGTAACTCCAAAAATTATTGGAATTTTAAAAAATCCTTTTAAGGCATTGTTTTTGAAGGATTTTAAAAGACATTTATTACAAATAAAAAAATTGAAAAACATTTTTTTTTACCCGCTAAATTACTAAATAAATTGCTTTATACTAAATTTTTTGTAAAAATAAATCGATCAATTTGTAAAAATAAATCGATCACAGAATCTTCTTTTTACAAAAGTTTTATTTCCCAACAGTAAAATTTGTATGCGCTTTGCCTGTATGCTGTTTAAAAGCGCTTTCTTTTCATTATAAATGGCGCTAATTATATAGAACTGTATTGTTAGCCCTTTCCAAAGCTATTGGATAGTACTTAAATAAAAAATACAAGCAGCAAAATAAATAAGCGAAACTAATTTATTCTGAAAAAACAGCAGTTCTGAAAAAACAAAACACAAAGAACAAAAGCCAAAGACGCGTCGGAATTAAACTTTCTGTTAAAAGTCCAATTATTTGAAATTATTGCATATTTTATTAAATAGTCAAGCCACAAAGAGAAAAAACGCTCTGATTTCTCTCTGTTTTCAATATATATTACAAGGAGAACTCAAGGAGCGCTCATGTCTTGCTATGTTTTTATGGGCCCCATACACGCTGCAACCAAAGCAAAGCTGGAAGTGTAACTTGGAAGTTTTTGACAGCTATCACGATGAAGTCACAGCGTGTGTGTCGAAGTTACGCCACTCATTGACGGTTGCAACTCAGGTTGCAGCAAAATTAAAATCGTTTAATATTTTGGTCGCAGTTGCTGTTTTTTGCTGCGTTGTTGCTCCGTTGCAGCTTGTATGGCAAAATGGATTGCTGCAACCATCGCAGCGTGTGTGTCAAATGTATTAAAAAAGACGTAATCTGGTTACAGTTCCACCAATATTTTGGCTGCAGTGTGTATGGGCCGCATACTACAAGGAGAACGGAGCGCTCTGCTCTCGCTACGTTTTCTTCCTTACTATAGTTAGACATGACAATGTTAAAAAATGCGCTCGGCTTCCTATTGGGTATGTTCTCATAGAGTCAAAAACACCTATTTTCATAAAATTGAGGTTAAGTTTGACGTTATTTGCAGGGCGAAAACATTTAGGGAATTCACTAACGTTTATATTTTACATACTTTTCGTTATTAGCTGTTCACATTATTATAATTCACATTATTATTCACATTGAAAAAAGGATTCTCGAAATATCAATGCTTCTTGTGTGTAGTGTTGGGAGGGACGCAAAAAAGAATACCTCTAAACCAACTTTAAGTGTAAAACACGTTTGAATGCTGACGTGAAGTTTGTGAGCTTTCTAAGTGGAGTAGAAGCAAAGGCATGGAAAGGTTTCATAGCCATTGTCCAAAATTTCCTCTGAAAAGTGCAAAAAACTACAAAGAAATTATCGAGGAAATGATTTCATGCGATGGTGTGAACATATCATTAAAAATTAATTTTCTTCATAACCATTTGGATTTCTTCCCGCCCAATCTTGGTGATTTTAGTGACGAGCATGGCGAACGTTTTTACCAAGATACCAAAAACATTGAGGTGCGTTATAAAGGAAAAGACATTCAATACATGCTCGTCGAATACTGCTAGTCACTTTATCGTGATACAAATCCTGAATCCTTCAATCGTAAGAAGTAGCATCCAAAATTTATAACAAAATAATGTTATAAACACTATTGGGGCTGCATGCGGGTGGCGTGTAGCCTGTCAGTATATAACAATGTATTTCTTTTGTTACAAATACAATCCACATCACACGCAGAGCTTGTCGTGCGTCTACTGTAGCCGGAAAATTTTTATTTTTTAATTTGACAGGCGTGTATTGAAAAACGAATAAAAAAGGCTGAGTCCAGACGAGAATCAAATGATTGAATTAATCCAAATTTGTGGTTTATTTTCCAGTTAAAAAAATTAACCATGCTAGAGCGAAAATTAACTTCGAACATAATGAACATGATGACACTCAAGACCTGAATAAATAAGTCAAATAGAGTAAAAAGAAACAAAAGAAGGGATTAGCTTAATCATTTGATTGTCGTCTGAACATAGCCCAAAGTTGTATTCCAAACGCCAGCAAAAGTTCTACACACATTTCTAGTAATTTTATTTTATTATATTTGGATTCAGAAGACATTTTTGGCCAGACACGGGTATCTTTTTTTAGCCCTACTTTCAGAAGATATAGACCTTGCTCATGTGTGCACGCAAAAGTTAAATTTTTTCGAACGATGTAATAAAAAAATGTGGAGAGCAATGGTCACTCTACGAACAATAACCGCTTCGTACACAAAATATTCTAAATAAAAAAGTGAAGAGGTTCAATAGTCATTTAACGTGTCATAAAAGCGATTATGAATACACACAATCACTTAAAAGGTTGGTTGGTTTAGATCAGTCATGGGCAGGAAAATAAATTTAGTGAGCTCATGTTTTTTTTTTTAAAAAATACAAAATTATCCTCATTATTGCTTTTGCTCATCGTTGCAAAAAAAAAGAACAAAATAAAAAATGTTGTTAAAAGTGTTAAAATAAGCTTACACTGATTTTCTGTTTCTAAAGGGTGGTTCAATTTTAAGGGCTGATGTTGATTTTGAATAAAACACAAATTATTTAGGAAATTATTGTGATTTCTTTTTATTATGATAATATTGATATGATTCAATTATGTATGGAACAAAATATCGGCCAAATGGCCGCCGCGACCTCGGCGGCACACCTCCATCCGATGGTCCAATTTTAATGTCGTTAATGTGCCGAATTATCTCATCCTTTGGCTATTGAATTGTTGCTGGCTTACCGACGTACACCTTTTCTTTCAAATAACCCCAAAGAAAGAAGTCCAACGGTGTCAAATCAAATGATCTTGGCGGCCAATTGACATCGCCACCACGTTAGATAACACGGCCATTGAATTTGTCGTCCAAAAGAGCCATTATTTCGTTAGCTGTGTGACAAGTGGCACCCTCCTGTTGAAATCACATATCGTCCACATCCATATCTTCCAATTCGGGCCATAAAAAGTTTTTTATCATCTCACGATAGTGAACACCATTCACAGTAACTGCCTGACCGGCCTCATTTTGGAAAAAATACGGCCCGATGATGCCGCCAGCCCATAAACCGCACCAAACAGTCACTCTTTGTGGGTGCATTGGTTTTTCAACAATCACTCTTGGATTATCATTCACCTCAATACGGCAATTCTGCTTATTGACGAACCCACTGAAGTGAAAATGTGCCTCATCACTGAAGATGATTTTCTTCGAAAATTGATCATCCACTGTTGCCATTTCTTGCCACCATTCTGACCATTGACGACGCTTGAAATGGTCAAGAGGCTTTAGTTCTTGAGTCAAAAGCGTGTAAATGCAAGTCTTTATGCATAACGTTCGTCTACGATGAGCGTGAGAGGTGCAATTGTTGGGCACGACGACGAGTTGAGGTGGACGGCTCTTTAGCCACACTATCGCGAACAGCAGCAATATTTTCTGCAGTACGAGCTGTGCGAGCATGCACTGGTGTTTTCACATCTCCTACAGACCCGGTTTGCTCAAATTTTTGCACGATTTTTCCGATTGTACGCACATTTGGACGGTTCAATTGACCAAAAAAATGACGAAGTGCACGATATGCATTTTGATTTGAACGTTCATTTTCATAATAAGCCTGAATAACTTTACGCGCTGCTCGATTGTGTATCTGTCCATGGTTCAAATGAATTAGTCTGAAATTGAGAAGTGTCAACCTATCTAGGGTTTCCTTTTCATTGGAGTCGTCGCATAAAAATTGTTTGCTAAATTTGTATTGTGGTTAAGCAAAACTTGCGATTCTCAGCCACTTCAAAGTTATGCTAGATTTCAGCAAAAACTAATCAAAATTTTCTATTCCAGTTCTTTATAACTAAGAAAATTTTTGATTAAATTCAAGCAAAGCTTAGCTTAGTTATTATAAACTGCAAAATTAAATTTCTACTTAATTCAAGCTTAATTCAATTTGCTAAGTTATTATAAATTGGAATAGCAAATTTTGATTACTTTTTGCTGAAATATAGCATATTTTTGAAGTGAAATAATTATTAACATTAAATTAAATTGAAAAATTACCACCATCTGGAGATTTGAACCTCGGCCGCGTGAGTGTAAGTGCATGGGCTTATCCATTCGACCATCGCAGTTGTTAACTAATCGTCGCATAATTTTCTTCAATAAAAATAAACGTGTGCTTGTGTGTTTGAAAGAAATTTGCTTGAATTTAGTAAAAACTTGTTATTTGAGTTTATAATAACTTAGCAAATATTTGCTTAGATTTAATACAATTTTGCTCTTTCCTAAATACATGAGGAGTGATTTCAATTAAGAAATATGTTTCTAAAACCACACCGTGATTGAATAAATATCTCCGTTTAATTGACGTTATCTTTTCAAACTACAAACTTAATTATAAATCATGTTCGCACTTACTCTAAATAACTATATTAAATATTTTTCTTTTTTTTTATTAAGTTAAATAAAAAGATAATTTTTATACCCAAAATTTTCACAAAGGAAGATAGCACTGATTATCTAGAAAAATTGTTGTTGGTCATTTTTTTGCCAAAAATGTAATTCACTTAAGGTGATATCCATAAAACTGCTGAGTGTTTTATTGATAGGCTGAAGTTGAAAAATCGCCGATTATCTGCAATATGTTTCAACGCACTTACTTGAGTTTTTTTTTAAATAGTTCTTGTATAGCAGATCAAACTATTCACACTGTGATAAAAGTGGAAAAAAGTACAAGTTTCGTTATACCAACTTTCCAAAACTATTCATATAAATACGGCTACGAAATGTAGAAAAAACATTCCATTAGAATATCTCAAAGTGTTCAAACCACAGTTTAAGTAACAAAATAAGCTAAACATGCTAGTAAAATTCACTATAGTGCTACTCGCCTGTTGCGCTCTTGTCAACTCCTCTGTGGTTATTCCAAAAACACAACAGACCAATGTTGAACATGAGTTGGCTGATGTTTTTATGAATTATTTGGACTCCTTTGCAAGCAATCCAAAGGCAACTGCAGATTGTTTCTCTGAATATGGTCCTCAAATGCAAGCAGCGTCAGAGGACTACCGTACAAAAGCCGACAAATGTAAATCTGATGCTGTAGCAGGTCGCCAAGCTGTCGATGAGCAAGTTGCCGAAAAACGTTCTGGTATAACCACCGAATCTGGCGTTATCTGTTCCAAAAATGCGGATTGCAATAATATTTCCGATCCCCTAAAATTCTTCGAGTGCTTTTCGGCAAATGTAAGTGTTTAATTTGCAAAACAAGTGCAAATAATCTGTGATTTAACATTGTTTTTTTTTTTCTAATTTAGGCCAAGGAAAATTCAGGAGTATCAACCACCGTGGGCTACAAGGCCAACGAAGGTGCTGAATTCGTCAAGGTTGGCTATCAATCCGTCAACTCCAATGAGAAGAATTGCATCGATGGTGTTTCCTCTGAATTCAATACCAAAATGACGGCACTTCAACAAGCTCTCGAAACATGCATAAAGTCCTAAGATGCGAAAACTGCACTATTCAATAAAAGCCAATCGTAATGTGGGTCAGAGACAGTATTTTGAAGAAGTTACTTTTATTGACGTAATTAAGACATTATACCTTAACTAAAAGATCTTACAAGTTTTGTGTTTAAATTAAAAAATGCAAAGAAATAAATGATAAAAACAACGTAAATAAAGTGAATTTTTTTGCAAACATCAAACAAAAGCTATTGTTTGTAGTCTAGTTGAATATTTTTAGGAATCATATTTAAAAATAATTGCATATAAATGGGTATGAAAAACAATTCCTTCAGCTTTGCAAATTGACTTAAACCATTTCTTGTCATTGTGGCTTATTCGGAATACCAAATTCAGCTTTAAAATAAATGTCTTATGCAATGAGAAACATGTGGCTAGTTCGGTAGTATTTACAGGAACAGAAACAAACGATTTGATTCAGAATGCACAGCATTAAGCCCCAGCGCACGGTAAAGACATTATTTAATATCAGTCGTTACCAATTGAAGAATTTTCCGCAAGAAGTCCAGGAATCCAAAAATAAGGACCATAAAAAATACAGATAATTAAATACCTGCAAGTTTTTTCGAAAATGCCAAAACGAGGATCTCTTCAATATATTGGTTGCATCATAAGACGCAAGAATTTCATCATTAAGGCATGTCAGAACTCAAAAAGTGTTAAAAAAAATATTGTCCGGAAATGGTAGAATTATTAGATAATAATATAAATACCGACTTATGTTTTCAACAAAATTAGGTTAAGCTTTTTAATTTTATTTGTTACTTGTATTCCTCGACAGAAGTTGTCCTGCAGCAGACTGCCTTACTACTATTAACATAAATGGCAAGAAATTCCAAATATATTCACCATTTTTAGTCAGCTGCGGATCTGGAAAAAATCTTGGAGGGGGGGGGGGATAAATTATCAAATACACACATTTTCGATTTGAGAAAATTTTGTCTTTTTACAAATATTTAAAATTAGATGACTTAAAAGTTTTCCATAAGGTTAAAAAATCAATCGAATACTTATCGTCTTCAGGCTGACCTCGTAAGCGTTTTTTCTTGGTTTAATCTAAACCAATTTTCATTAAACCTTTTAAAATGCTTTGTTGTTTTTTATTATAAGATAATCTATATCGTTTGATTATACCTTAGATAACACTAAGCTTGAAAGGTTATCCGAAATTCGTGATCTAGGCGTTATTTTTTATTCAGGTCTTAGTTTTAGCTGTCATTTAAATCATATTATCCCCAAAGCATATTCCCTATTAGCGTTTGTTAGGCGCAATAGTACTGATTTCTCTGACCCATACACATTTAAAAGTTTATATTCGTCCCTTGTAAGATCTAGCCTTGAGTATGCTTCATTTATTTGGAGCCCATTTTATTCAGTGCACATTACTAGATTGGAGCAAGTTAAAAGAAGACTTTTGAAATTTGCTTTACGTTTAATTAGTTTGTCGGATCCTCTTCCATCCTATAGAACGCGTTGCCTGCTTATTGGTCTGTCTTCTCTTAAAGCTAGAAGGTTATTGCACAGTATTATGATCATTTACGATTTGATCAACGGAAACATCATCTGTGAGAAATTACTTGAATTATTATCGTTTAATATTCCACAAAGAATGCTTCATAACTATGATTATTTTTACATTAATTGCCATAGAACCAATTATGCCATTATTGAGCCAATTAAAAGAGTACTTATAGCAATAAACAGAATGTATAATAATAACTTAATTGATTTTTCTATACCTAAAAATGCCTTTAAAACTACTATTACTCTATTGTTATAATTAATAATTATAATATTTTATGAATGTTTTATAACTAAAACAGTTATAATTTTGTTCTTTTTTATGTCCTGATTTGTTATGTCTGTAAGGATAATTTATCCATTGACGGCAAATTATAAATAAATAAATAAATAAATAGGCAAATTGTACTCTTTTGAATTGAAATGATGGAATTGTTTAAGAAGCATTTTTTCCAGATACATACACGCACATTTCCGTATTTATTTCTTTTTCCCTTTTTCTAGAATAATATCTTAGCGAAAAGTAAATAAAAACTCTTAATTTAACTGGAATTAGGGCTGATTTATTCAAATTTTTCACAATTAATTTGTCAAGTATGTGCAATGAAAAACATCCCAGCAAACATTAAGATATCGTTTCGATATCGAAAAGATATCATAAAGGCCATAATTTCTATCGTTTTCGATATTCGAAATGGTATAGTAATGATATCGAGAAATGGCCATTAACGATATAAATCGACATATTGTTAACGATATCGTGAAGTAATAAATAACGTTTATTTATAATATTTGTTTATATATTATTTATAATGTTTATAATATAATGACTTTAATGATATAATATAATGACAAAATTAATTTAAAATCATTAAGGGTATTTATTTATTAAAAAAAATTTTAAGAAATACATATTTTAATATGTTTTAATTATTTGATTTTGAGTTTTCGCGATATTTATTTGTCTTGTTTTGCCTGTGACTGGCATAGAGAAAAAATTTCTTAATTTTTTCTTCAAAAACTGTCACTGGGTCTGTAGGGTATTTGTTCCTAAAGACACCTAAAAATATTTTAAAATAGTATTTAATTAAGAATTGTAAGAAATTAGATTTAAGGGGAACTTACTTTCTATTGCTGATGTAGTTGCGAGTTTTCTTACGGACATTTTAGTTTGAGTTCCTTGCCAGGAAAAATGCTTTGCAGCATCATCAACTAAAATGCGCCGCTAGCATTTTACAACAAATTCTGTATTGGTTTTAGCAATGACTCATCCGAAGTTATTAACCTTAGAAAAGACAATTTTATTTAAATTTGAATTTAGTTAGTTAGCGTTGATTTTATGAAATTTCGAACTTTACCTCTAGATATTGCGAAAATCGATTTAAGGTCAGTATGGAGCTGTAACGAACTTAAACCATTTGAAATAACTTGGTGTCAAAACCAAAACTCTATAAAAGCTTTATTAAAATATGCATTCAACATAAAAAAACTTAAAAAAGCCTGAGATATTATAAATTAATTCTTATAAAAATGAGTTTCATGTGATTTTCTGTTTAGACACTGCACTATTTTTTTAGTTCAATATAGATACAATATGACCCTGAAAAAATTTCTGCAACATAAACGATTATGGGTCGAACTTTCAGAAAATGGATGCGCACCCTAGTATTTAACCACTTTTATAGACTTACAATTATCTGATAGTTTTCAATATTTTTTAACTGCTCTTCAAACTTCAGAAAATCTGTGTAATCAGTGAATGCAGACTCTGACAGAATATTTTTAAGAATTTCCAGTGAGTTGTTTGAATTTTTTTTCTGTCTTTTTTGAGTTGTAGAATTTATTCGGTAAGCCTTCTAAGAAGGTAAATTGCCTTGTCTACCTTATCAACCAATTTATTTATTTTGTCGAACAGAAGATCTTTGTTTTCAAGTGTATATGCTGTAAATTAATTCCCAGTTAAATATAAAGTGGCAATTGAAATCAACTTTTTTACCTGGATTTTCTTGCTCTTTTTTTTTTGGGTTTGTCTACTTTCGAGGTGTTGAAGTCATCCAACAATATGCGGAGTATGAGTTTCCTTTTAGTTCATTGTTGATCCGTCATTGTAGAAAATTGATTATCCATGGGAGGTTTTGTGGGTTTGAAAATACTGGGTAACTTGCATGTCCGTTTCATAACGTAGAGCTAATGTGAAATTGGTAGAAAGGTTGAATCTTCATCTACTTTTAAAACAAAACATTTTGATATATCTTCAAGCTTATGTTAAAAAATTGACTGTGAGGTGTCATACGAGGATATACAGAATATATTGAAATATTGAGATCTGTGAGAGGTGTGCAAAAAAAATAATTTAAATTGGAAACTTTACATCCAACGAAAATATATAAATTTTCCTTAAACACAAATTGTTAATATTGTTAACATTGAGCGGGCTGACTTCTGCTAGATTGTTTGCATTTGTTAAAATATTGTTTTCACCATCGCCCAAATAATATTCTGCAAAATCCTTTGCTGCCTTTTTTACTCTTTTGCTCGTAAAGATAAAATCAACACTTACTTATTTTATATTTGCACAAATTACTTGTTTTTTTTAACTTTTACAACACACGTGATAAAAATGTAATTATTTCGATTAAAGCTATAACTTGACACAAAAATCAAAGTAAACAATTCAGCAAAGAAAATTTTTTTATTTGAAATTAAATCGTTCCGCTGTTGAGTTGGAACAGGTAGACTTTTGATATGTTCAAATTAAGGCTGTTTCACGTTTCTTTAGTTTCTCCTATAACGCTGTTTATTCGTTGTAAAAAACTTGGGAGTAAATTATTAGATTTTGTATTTTACTAACAGTTTTTCACAAAATGAATTTCTTAATTTTTTTATAAAGCTTTCCAAATTTTTGTTGAGTTTTAAACATGGTTTATGATTTGTTTAAAATCTTTAGAGGGGTTTGAATGAACATTTTTTTATATTATGTCTTGAAAAGTATTTACGGTGGTAAAAAAGGGTAAACAGGGTTTTTTGACATGACATCATTGGTAGGTAATTGGTACAGCTGAAAAAAATTTGTATTTTCACTTTCACTATTTTTTTCCATTCTTTTATAAAAAACGATAAGCAAACACAATTAATAGCGAAAAAAATTAACACGTAAACAACGATTTGATACTTGCTTGATATGAAGAGTACATGAGCAGAGTATTAAGGGAGCTACAACCCCGATTTCTGTAGTCCAGCTAATTTAGCACGTCCACAGTTCTAAAATGAGTTAGGAAAACAGCTAGTATTTTTTTAACTAGATAAAAAGCTACTTAACTATAAATTAAGCTTTTAATTAATTTTTAACTAGTAAAACAGCTGGTATTTTAGAACTAGCTGCATTGCAGATAGTAACTTATTTAGCAAATTTTTGTTTAGTAAGGTTTGACTAGTTACATAGTTACATACATAGTTTTATTTTAAGTAGTAAGTTAACTAAATAAATTCATGACTAGTATGATAATCTACGGCAGGATAGATAAGGTATGTGAATGGAAACAGTTTTTTTAAAAATTAACAAAAAAAAAATCACTCTGACTACTGACTACTAGACTTAAAGTATAAACAGTTAACAATAAATTAATAAAAATAGTTAGTTATTCAAAATATTGCTTATACTATGCAAATAAGAACATAAGTGATTTTTGAAAGCATCTCTGCCTAAGCCTGGATAGAAATCAACATGTATGCAGACTGAATTCGCCAGTTTTAATCAACGTGTTAGTGGTTCATTACAAGTGTAGTTGACTCTGCGATATGGTATATGAAATAAATTCTGGGCTCTAAGATCTCGTGAGGGATTGCGAAAACTAATCTGAAGAAGCAATTCAGGACAATTAATGCTACTACATATAATATCCCTTACAAACATGACGGCAAAATATTTACGACGCATCTTCAAAGTGAGAATACCGAGAAGTAGACATCTTCCTTTATATGCCGACATTTCTATATTCCAATTTAATCGTCCGATTGCCAATCTCGTGAAACGTCTTTGAACTCGTTCAATTCTATCAGAGTGCACTGCGTAAAAAGGATCCCATATAATGCAGCAGTATTCTAATACTGATTTCACAAAAGCATTATATAATGAAATTAAAGAAAAAGGATCGTTAAATTCCTTTGAGTTTCTAGTAATGAAACCCAGCATGGAATTCATTATAGACCTTTCATTTCCGTTATTCGTGATAAAGTTATATCGTCAAGCTTAAACGGGTAAAATAACGGAATAGAGTTTCTGTGAAAAGTCAAACATTGACATTTTGCAATATTGAGCTGTAATAAGTTATCTCGACACCAAGTAGATAGTGTCTTTACATCTGACTCAAGATCCGCGCATTCTGATGTCAACTTCAAACGAGCAAAAATTTTTATGTCGTCAGCGTACATTAAACACTGAGAAAATTTAAGAACTTTAGGTATTTCATTAACAAATATTGCGTCCGTCCAGTTAGATAGGACTTAAGCCATTTTAAAATATTTGAATGAAAGCCAATTCTTTCCAGTTTGCTTATTAGTAGATTATGGTAAACCCTATCGAACGCTTTAGAAAAGTCAGTGAAAATAACATCGCACTGGTAACCTTTTTCAAAGCTATTTAGGACGTAATTACAAAAAATAATAAGGTTAGTAACAGTTGACTTACCGGTCACGAAACCATGTTGGAATGGAGATATAGCCTCTTTTACAAAAAAAGTGAGCCTATTGTAGACCAATTTCTCAAACAATTTGGGAATCGACGAGATTTTACAAATCGGTCGATAGTTCGATACATCGTTCTTGGACCCTGATTTGTGAATTGGTAGTATAAATAAAATTTTCCATTCGGAGAGAAAATCACCATTTTTGAGCGATTGATTAAAAACTAAAGCAACAGGAAAAGCTAATGCTTCTGCACATTTTTTTAAAAGAATTGGTGGAAAACCATCATTTCCAGGCTGTTTATCGATGTTTAAATGACTCAAACCTTCAAAAACTTCCAACACACTTAGCTGAAAACTGCCTATGTTGAGATTTACTAGAGCTCTATTAAACCACTTGGGCTTAGAAGATGTTTTACAATATTCTTTAGGAATGAAAAAATTCATCGCTTCATTGAGCTTACTCGAAAAATAGTAAAAGTTTTCTGATAATTCAGCGTTGTTTAAAACTGACAACCAATCTATATTGTTCAAATAATTAGTAATACTACAAAAATCACCTTTGGAAAAATTAAAATAATAATTGCTATTTTGAATTGGCTTAAGATAGCTATAAAATTTGAATGTAAGGCTCAGTGCATTATAATGGTTCGTATGAAGTACTAATGTTGAATTAACACTGCTAACATAAGCATTTATTTCCCTATCTACAAAAATAAGATCAAGAAGTCTATTATTATTATTATTAAAAATACCATTCAATTGGTGCAAATCAAATTCCGCGAAACTATCAACAACTACACTCTCACAACTGCTTGTAATATTAAAAGGTAGCCAGTAATGCTCATCGCCATCATAAATCCAATTTATGTTAGGAAGATTAAAATCATCCATTATTATTACGAGCTGGTTATCTTTTAAGTTACTTAAAATACAATACATTCACCTTTTCGAAAATATATCGTGATTCTTTTAAATTTAGATATCGTAACGATACCGTAATGCTATCGTTATAAAATACTATCGATATGGTGTTTGCTGGGATAGTACTTTTTAATAAAAAAAAAAATTTAAAGAAATTTGAAACTTATAGTTCTGCCGTTACGACTATGATATGGTACATTTTGAAAAATAAATGAACAATACATAATGTAAACTGATTATTAGATAGTCATTAGATAGAGAAAAAATTATATGACAAAATCATTGCAGCGCTTCTTTCTTGGGGCAAAGTTATCAATAACTTCGTTTATTTTTTTTTAATGTCTCTATGTATATGCAATAATGCGAGTCCATTCAATCGTTCTTGTTGCATAGTTGAACTTAACCATGTTTTTCATCGTCGCAGTGTAGAAAAACTTCGCTCAGCTGTTGCTACACTGATAGGAAGCGTGTCAAAGATAGCAAACATTTTAGAAATTAGTGGAAAAATGTTATTATCACAAAGAGCAAAAACGGTGTTGATATCATTAACCTTAGTTTCGCTCGCCCATTTACACTGCCAAATTTGAAGTTAATGAAATAATTGAATTGGAATTAGTTCCGAAAATTTCCGGCGTAGCATAAATGGAATGAATTTAAGCTTTTCTATATGTCATATCTTAACATATTCTCGCAAACAGTTAACCAAATATCACAATTATTTTTATAAGTCCAATATTACTTTCACACGCGTCGATTCCATTAAAGACTTGGGTATTTACTTTGATACCAAATTATCATTCGGGTCCCACAGGGAATATGTCATATCAAGAGCTAACTCACAACTCGGTTTTCTAAAGCGAAACTCTAAAGAATTTTTAGACCCATTCACATTAAAATCAATTTTCGTGAGTCTGGTAAGATCTATTCTCGAATACGCGAACATAATCTGGGATCCTTGCTATGAATGTGACATAAATCGAATCGAGAAAATTCAAAAACGGTTTACAAAATTCGCTCTAAGACGATTATTTTCGTGGGAAAATATGCCTGCGTATAGTGACCGTTGTAAACTACTCGACTTGCAAAGCTTGGCCATTAGACGCAATACGCAGAGTGTCTTATTTATTAAAGATATTGTAGATAAAAAGGTCAACAGTCCGGAATTGCTTGCTCTAATTCCATTCTATGCTCCAACAAGATCTCTAAGAGAAACAAGTTTATTTTATGTATATTATCATAGAACGAATTATGGTAGCAATGAACCAATATCTAAATTCCTATCTCGATGTAATATAGTTGCTAAACATGTTGATTTTAGTTCTAATAGAACGTTTTTTATGAAGAATTTATTTGAATATTATTTAAGGAATTAGGTTAAGTGATATAGAGGGCTGGGCCCAGTAGAAATATATATGAATAAATATAAATAAATAAATTTTTATATGTTAAATTTTTCATTAAATGCGCACATTTTTTTGAGCCTTTTTTCATCTATTATAAAAATAAGCTTTTAGCTGAAAGCCATATTTTTTTTCTTTTTTGTTGTTTTCTTTTTAACAATTCCGACAGTTAAACGTGCATTGAAAATGTTTACAAATTTTCTGTTCGGGTACTTTTTCAGATTTTTCATTGTTTTGCGAGCAAATTTTTTCTTACTTAAAAAAATTCTTACTGCCAAGTTCCTACTGAAAATGTACGCGAACAGACCTAATATTGTAAATTTGATTTCATAAAAAAAGTTTCTTTGACTCTTTGAAGTATTTGTTAAAAAGATTATTAAAAAAATTGTCATCGACAAACAGCCGTGTCAAAAAGATTCACTTTATTATTTAAACTTTTAAAATTGTTCAGAAACAATATATTAAGGGGTTCAATAGCCATCATCACTCAACAAAGAGTGATTGTGAACACGCACAATTACGTAAAAAACATGTTAAGAAACTGTTTATTCATTCTGCTAATAATACTTACACTACAATTAAAAAACTAAAAAGATGTAGAAAAATAAGACTTCAAAATATATTTAGTAACAAAATGTGACGAGGTTCAATAACCACTTCACTCGTCATAAAAGCGCTTAGAAACACGCACATTTCCGAACAAAAAAATAAAAAGTGTATTTATTTTGCTGATAATATTTAAACTATATAAGAAAATGGATACGATCAATAAAATTTAAAAAAAAACATTCTGAACAAATTGTGAAGAGGTTCAATAGTCAGTTCACTCGTCTTTTTGACGTGGTTATGAAAACGCACAATTTGAACAAAAAAGTAAAAAAATTAATTAAATTTTGCTGATAACATTTATACTATAACACTGTCCGACACATTTTTGCCCCCATGAGCAAGACTTATATATTCTGAAAGTAAGGCTAAAAAAACATACCCGTGTCTGGCCATTTTTCTAGATCAATTTGTCTACGATTTTTAGAGCCAAAATTGTTTTTAAGGCATGACCTGCGGTTCAAGCCCACAAAAATAACGTTTATTTAAATTGCTGTAGCTCAGTCGTTTTTCAATTTACAAACTTTAGGGTTTTTTTACGTAAAAGTAGACTTTTTTCCCCACCCCTCTTCTGGTAGTAGAGTTAGCCCAATTATCCTAGTTCAGGACCTGCCTGACGTGATTACCTACAAAACAGCGCCCGCCGCATCTTCATCCGACTTCTGGTTCTCGAGAACAACGACACCCCAGATTAAAAAAAGGTATTTCGAGGAAAAACGCATTTACATATGTATATAGCCCTATAACTCCAAAAATTATTGGAATTTTAAAAAATCCTCTTAAGGCATTTTTTTGAAGGATTTTAAAAGACATTTATTACTAATAAAAAAATTGAAAAACATTTTTTTTAACCGCTAAATTACTAAATAAATTGCTTTATACTAAATTTTTTGTAATAAAAATAAATCGATCACAGAGTCTTCTTTTTACAAAAGTTTTACTACCCAACAGTAAAATTTGTATGCGCTTTGCCTGTGTGCTGTTTTAAAGCGCTTTCTTTTCATTATAAATGGCGCTAATTATATAAAACTGTATTGTTAGCCCTTTCCGAAGCTATTGGATAGTACTTAAATAAAAAATACAAGCAGCAAAATAAAAAAAGCGAAACTAATTTATTCTGAAAAAACAGTAGTTCTGAAAAAACAAAACACAAAGAACAAAAGCCAAAGACGCGTCGGAATTAAACTTTCTGGTAAAAGTCCAATTATTTGAAAATATTGCATATTTTATTAAATAGTCAAGCCACAAAGAGAAAAAACGCTCTGATTTCTCTTTGTTTTTAATATATATTACAAGGAGAACTCAAGGAGCGCTCATGTCATGCTATGTTTTTATGGGCCCCATACACGCTGCAACCAAAGCAAAGCTGGAAGTGTAACTTGGAAGTTATTGACAGCTATCACGATGAAGTCACAGCGTGTGTGTCGAAGTTACGCCACTCATTGACGGTTGCAACTCAGGTTGCAGCAAAATTAAAATCGTTTAATATTTTAGTCGCAGTTGCTGTTTTTGCTGCGTTGTTGCTCCGTTGCAGCGTGTATGGCAAAATGGATTGCTTCAACCATCGCAGCGTGTGTGTCAAATGTATTAAAATAGACGTAATCTGGTTACAGTTCCACTAATATTTTGGTTGCAGTGTGTATGGGCCGCATACTAGAAGGAGAACGGAGCGCTCTGCTCTCGCTACTTTTTCTTCCTTTCTATAGTTAGACATGACAATGTTAAAAAATGCGCTATCCACAAGGAGAATGAAGAGCTTGGATTCCTATTGGGTATGTTCTCATAGAGTCAAAAAGACTTATTTTCATAAAATTGAGGTTAAGTTTGACGTTATTTGCAGGGCGAAAACATTTAGGGAATTCACTAACGTTTATATTTTACATGCTTTTCGTTATTAGCTGTTCACATTATTATAATTCACATTATTATTCACATTGAAAAAAGGATTCTCGAAATATCAATGCTTCTTGTGTGTAGTGTTGGGAGGGACGCAAAAAAGAATACCTCTAAACCAACTTTAAGTGTAATACACGTTTGAATGCTGACGTGAAGTTTGTGAGCTTTCTAAGTGGAGTAGAAGCAAAGGCATGGAAAGGTTTCATAGCCATTGTCCAAAATTTCCTCTGAAAAGTGCAAAAAACTACAAAGAAATTATCGAGGAAATGATTTCATGCGATGGTGTGAACATATCATTAAAAATTAATTTTCTTCATAACCATTTGGATTTCTTCCCGCCCAATCTTGGTGATTTTAGTGACGAGCATGGCGAACGTTTTTACCAAGATATCAAAAACATTGAGGCGCGTTATAAAGGAAAAGACATTCAATACATGCTCGTCGAATACTGCTAGTCACTTTATCGTGATACAAATCCTGAATCCTTCAATCGTAAGAAGAAGCATCCAAAATTTATAACAAAATAATGTTATAAACACTATTGGGGCTGCAGGCGGGTGGCGTGTAGCCTGTCAGTATATAACAATGTATTTCTTTTGTTACAAATACAATCCACATCACACGCAGAGCTTGTCGTGCGTCTACTGTAGCCGGAAAATTTTTATTTTTTAATTTGACAGGCGTGTATTGAAAAACGAATAAAAAAGGCTGAGTCCAGACGAGAATCAAATGATTGAATTAATCCAAATTTGTGGTTTATTTTCCAGTTAAAAAAATTAACCATGCTAGAGCGAAAATTAACTTCGAACATAATGAACATGATGACACTCAAGACCTGAATAAATAAGTCAAATAGAGTAAAAAGAAACAAAAGAAGGGATTAGCTTAATCATTTGATTGTCGTCTGAACATAGCCCAAAGTTGTATTCCAAACGCCAGCAAAAGTTCTACACACATTTCTAGTAATTTTATTTTATTATATTTGGATTCAGAAAACATTTTTGGATAGATACGGGTATCTTTTTTTTAGCCCTACTTTCAGAAGATATAGACCTTGCTCATGTGTGCACGCAAAAGTTAAATTTTTTCGAACGGTGTAATAAAAAAATGTGGAGAGCAATGGTCACTCTACGAACAATAACCGCTTCGTACACAAAATATTCTAAATAAAAATGTGAAGAGGTTCAATAGTCATTTACCGTGTCATAAAAGCGATTATGAATACGCACAATCACTTAAAAGGTTGGTTGGTTTAGATCAGTCATGGGCAGGAAAATAAATTTAGTGAGTTCATGTTTTTTTTTTTTAAATAAATACAAAATTATCCTCATTATTGCTTTTGCTCATCGTTGCAAAAAAAAGAACAAAATAGAAAATGTTGTTAAAAGTGTTAACATAAGCTTACACTGATTTTCTATTTCTAAAGGGTGGTTAAATTTTAAGAGCTGATGTTGATTTTGAATAAAACACAAATTATTTAGGAAATTATTGTGATTTCTTTTTATTATGATAATATTGATATGATTCAATTATGTATGGAACAAAATATCGGCCAAATGGCCGCCGCGACCTCGGCGGCACACCTCCATCCGATGGACCAAATTTTCGCTGACGCTGAGGCAATGTTTGAGGTTCCGTGCCGTTAATGTGCCGAAATATATCATCCTTTGGCTCTTGAATTGTTGCTGGCTTACCGACGTACACCTTTTCTTTCAAATAAACCCAAAGAAAGAAGTCCAACGGTGTCAAATCAAATGATCTTGGCGGCCAATTGACATCGCCACCACGTTAGATAACACGGCCATTGAATTTGTCGTGCAAAAGAGCCATTATTTCGTTAGCTGTGTGACAAGTGGCACCCTCCTGTTGAAATCACATATCGTCCACATCCATATCTTCCAATTCGGGCCATAAAAAGTTTTTTATCATCTCACGATAGTGAACACCATTCACAGTAACTGCCTGACCGGCCTCATTTTGGAAAAAATACGGCCCGATGATGCCGCCAGCCCATAAACTGCACCAAACAGTCACTCTTTGTGGGTGCATTGGTTTTTCAACAATCACTCTTGGATTATCATTCACCTCAATACGGCAATTCTGCTTATTGACGAATCCACTGAAGTGAAAATGTGCCTCATGTGAAGATGATTTTCTTCGAAAATTGATCATCCACTGTTGCCATTTCTTGCCACCATTCTGACCATTGACGACGCTAGAAATGGTCAAGAGGCTTTATTTCTTGAGTCAAAAGCGTGTAAATGCAAGTCTTTATGCATAACGTTCATCTACGATGAGCGTGAGAGGTGCAATTGTTGGGCACGACGACGAGTTGAGGTGGACGGCTCTTTAGCCACACTATCGCGAACAGCAGCAATATTTTCTGCAGTACGAGCTGTGCGAGCATGCACTGGTGTTTTCACATCTCCTACAGACCCGGTTTGCTCAAATTTTTGCACGATTTTTCCGATTATACGCACATTTGGACGATTCAATTGACCAAAAAAATGACGAAGTGCACGATATGCATTTTGATTTGAACGTTCATTTTCATAATAAGCCTGAATAACTTTACGCGCTGCTCGATTGTGTATCTTTCCATGGTTCAAATTGAATTAGTCTGAAATTGAGAAATGTCAACCTGTCTAGGGTTTCGTTTTCATTGAAGTCGTCGCATAAAAATTGTTTGCTAGATTTGTGTTGTGGTTAAGCAAAACTTGCGATTCTCAGCCACTTCAAAATTATGCTAGATTTCAGCAAAAACTAATCAAAATTTGCTATTCCAGTTTTTCATAACTAAGAAAATTTTAGATTAAATTCAAGCAAAATTTAGCTAAGTTATTATAAACTGCAAAAGCAAATTTCTACTTAATTCAAGCTTAGTTCAATTTGCTAAGTTATTATAAATTAAAATAGCAAATTTTTATTAATTTTTGCTGAAATCTAGCATATTTTTGAAGTGAAATAATTATTAACATTAAATTAAATTGAAAAATTACCACCATCTGGAGATTTGAACCTCGGCCGCGTGAGTGTAAGTGCATGGGCTTATCCATTCGACCATCGCAGTTGTTAACTAATCGTCGCATAATTTTCTTCAATAAAAATAAACGTGTGCTTGTGTGTTTGAAAGAAATTTGCTTGAATTTAGTAAAAACTTGTTATTTGAGTTTATAATAACTTAGCAAATATTTGCTTAGATTTAATACAATTTTGCTCTTTCCTAAATACATGAGGAGTGATTTCAATTAAGAAATATGTTTCTAAAACCACACCGTGATTGAATAAATATCTCCGTTTAATTGACGTTATCTTTTCAAACTACAAACTTAATTATAAATCATGTTCGCACTTACTCTAAATGACTATATTAAATATTTTTCCCTTTTTTTATTAAGTTAAATAAAAAGATAATTTTTATACCCAAAATTTTCACAAAGGAAGATAGCACTGATTATCTAGAAAAATTGTTGTTGGTCATTTTTTTGCCAAAAATGTAATTCACTTAAGGTGATATCCATAAAACTGCTGAGTGTTTTATTGATAGGCTGAAGTTGAAAAATCGCCGATTATCTGCAATATGTTTCAACGCACTTACTTGAGTTTTTTTTAAATAGTTCTTGTATAGCAGATCAAACTAATCACACTGTGATAAAAGTGGAAAAAAGTACAAGTTTCGTTATACCAACTTTCCAAAACTATTCATATAAATACGGCTACGAAATGTAGAAAAAACATTCCATTAGAATATCTCAAAGTGTTCAAACCACAGTTTAAGTAACAAAATAAGCTAAACATGCTAGTAAAATTCACTATAGTGCTACTCGCCTGTTGCGCTCTTGTCAACTCCTCTGTGGTTATTCCAAAAACACAACAGACCAATGTTGAACATGAGTTGGCTGATGTTTTTATGAATTATTTGGACTCCTTTGCAAGCAATCCAAAGGCAACTGCAGATTGTTTCTCTGAATATGGTCCTCAAATGCAAGCAGCGTCAGAGGACTACCGCACAAAAGCCGATAAATGTAAATCTGATGCTGTAGCAGGTCGCCAAGCTGTCGATGAGCAAGTTGCCGAAAAACGTTCTGGTATAACCACCGAATCTGGCGTTATCTGTTCCAAAAATGCGGATTGCAATAATATTTCCGATCCCCTAAAATTCTTCGAGTGCTTTTCGGCAAATGTAAGTGTTTAATTTGCAAAACAAGTGCAAATAATCTGTGATTTAACATTGTTTTTTTTTTCTAATTTAGGCCAAGGAAAATTCAGGAGTATCAACCACCGTGGGCTACAAGGCCAACGAAGGTGCTGAATTCGTCAAGGTTGGCTATCAATCCGTCAACTCCAATGAGAAGAATTGCATCGATGGTGTTTCCTCTGAATTCAATACCAAAATGACGGCACTTCAACAAGCTCTCGAAACATGCATAAAGTCCTAAGATGCGAAAACTGCACTATGCAATAAAAGCCAATCGTAATGTGGATCAGAGACAGGATTTTGAAGAAGTTACTTTTATTGACGTAATTAAGACATTATACCTTAACTAAAAGATCTTACAAGTTTTGTGTTTAAATTAAAAAATGCAGAGACATAAATGATAAAAACAACGAAAATAAAGTGAATTTTTTTGCAAACATCAAACAAAAGCTATTGTTTGTAGTCTAGCTGAACATTTTTAGGAATCATATTTAAAAATAAATGCATATAAATGGGTATGAAAAACAATTCTTTCAGCTTTGCAATGACTTAATCCATTTCTTGTCATTGTGGCTTATTCGGAATACCAACTTCAGCTTTAAAATAAATGTCTTATGCAATGAGAAACATGTGGCTAGTTCGGTAGAATTTAAGTTTATTACGTTGGCAATTAAAGTTTAATTTACAAAATTAAAAAAAGTTTAAATCTATCTTAAGAAAAGGGTTTTGGAAAATATTGAAACTAAGATTCTAAAAAGACACTTGTTAAAAAAATAAATGAATAATTAAAAAAGTATCGCTTAAAGAAATATTTAAAATGTTTGCTAAGTCAAACGGTTAATCAGGAATATAATCTAAGCATTAGCCAGCGTTGAAGAGAGCGAATTCGTCGATATTTGCGAAAAAAAAATCATAGGGCCTTACCAATAGTCGATTTAATGCCTACTCTTGATTTAGTGTGAGCTGTTTTGATATTATTTCTATAGACTTGGTTGTCAAAAAGCTTACACTAAATTTAGAGTCGACATTAAAATGACTATTGGTAAGGCCCATAGATTTTGCACTACAATAACGTACTATCACACATGGCTATGATATCTATCGATTGAAGTACTCTAATATCCAGGTTTTTGCAGAATTTGTCCTGAATTTACCCTTTTCTCGCTACTTTCATTAGGTCTTTAAAGCAAACCATTTCTTCAATTGAGTTAAAAAAAATTTTCGTGAACCTTGAACAATGTTCTAACAAACCCAATCCAATTTCAACAACAAATAAAATGATTTACTCAACCACTTTTGAAAAATTGAGCAATTGTGCGGTAGTGGTTCCATGGCATATATTGAGTTTTTGACCAGAAATTCGGTCACGATCATAGCGATCAAAACCTTAATGATGATATTATTGCGTCTGATGATGCAACCAATATATTGAAGAGATCCTCGTTTTGGCATTTTCGAGAGGAATTTATCCTGAATTTACCCTTTTCTCGCTACTTTCATTAGCTCTTTAAAGCAAACCATTTCCTCAATTGAGTTAAAAAAAATTTTCGTGAACCTTGAACAATGTTCTAACAAACCCTATCCAATTTCAACAACAAATAAAATGATTTACTCAACCACTTTTGAAAGATTGAACAATTGTGCGGTAGTGGTTCTATGGCATATGTTGAGTTTTTGATCAGGAATTCGGTCACGATGTGTGATAGTACGTTATTGTAGTGCAAAATCTATGGGCCTTACCAATAGTCATTTTAATGTTGACTCTGAATTTAGTGTAAGCCAACGTAATAAACTTAAATTCTACCGAACTAGCCACATGTTTCTCATTGCATAAGACATTTATTTTAAAGCTGAAGTTGGTATTCCGAATAAGCCAAAATGACAAGAAATGGATTAAGTCAATTTGCAAAGCTGAAGGAATTGTTTTTCATACAATTTATGTGCAATTATTTTTAAATATGATTCCTAAAAATGTTCAGCTAGACTACAAACAATAGCTTTTGTTTGATGTTTGCAAAAAAATTACTTTATTTTCGTTGCTTTTATCATTTATTTCTTTGCATTTTTTAATGTAAACACAAAACTTGTAAGATCTTTTAGTTAAGGTATAATGTCTTAATTACGTCAATAAAAGTAATTTCTTCAAAATCCTGTCTCTGATCCACATTACGATTGGCTTTTATTGCATAGTGCAGTTTTCGCATCTTAGGACTTTATGCATGTTTCGAGAGCTTGTTGAAGTGCCGTCATTTTGGTATTGAATTCAGAGGAAACACCATCGATGCAATTCTTCTCATTGGAGTTGACGGATTGATAGCCAACCTTGACGAATTCAGCACCTTCGTTGGCCTTGTAGCCCACGGTGGTTGATATTCCTGAATTTTCCTTGGCCTAAATTAGAAAAAAAAAACAATGTTAAATCACAGATTATTTACACTTGTTTTGCAAATTAAACACTTACATTTGCCGAAAAGCACTCGAAGAATTTTAGGGGATCGGAAATATTACTGCAATCCGCATTTTTGGAACAGATAACGCCAGATTCGGTGGTTATACTAGAACGTTTTTCGGCAACTTGCTCATCGACAGCTTGGCGACCTGCTACAGCATCAGATTTACATTTATCGGATTTTGTACGGTAGTCCTCTGACGCTGCTTGAATTTTAGGACCATATTCAGAGAAACAATCTACAGTTTCCTTTGGATTGCTTGCAAAGGAGTCCAAATAACTCATAAAAACATCAGCCAACTCATGTTCAACATTGGTCTGTTGTGTTTTTGGAATAACCACAGAGGAGTTGACAAGAGCGCAACAGGCGAGTAACACGATAGTGGATTTTACTAGCATGTTTAACTTATTTTGTTACTTAAACTGTGGTTTGAACACTTTGAGATACCGTAATGGAATGTTTTTTCTACATTTCGTAGACGTATTTATATGAATAGTTTTGGAAAGTTTGTATAACGAAACTTGTACTTTTTTCACTTTTATCACAAAGTGATTAGTTTGATCTGCTGTAGAAGAACTATTTTAAAAAAACTCTAGTAAGTGCGTTGAAACATTTTGCAGATAATCGGCGATTTTTCAACTTCAGCCTATCAATAAAAGACTCAGCAGTTTTATGGATATCACCTTAAGTGAATTACATTTTTGGCAAAAAAATGACCAACAACAATTTTTCTAGATAATCAGTGCTATCTTCCTTTGTGAAAATTTTGGGTATAAAAATTATCTTTTTATTTAACTTAATAAAAAAAGGGAAAAATATTTAATATAGTCATTTAGAGTAAGTGCGAACATGATTTATAATTAAGTTTGTAGTTTGAAAAGATAACGTCAATTAAACGGAGATATTTATTCAATCACGGTGTGGTTTTAGAAACATATTTCTTAATTAAAATCACTCTTCATGTATTTAGGAGAGAGCAAAATTGTATTAAATTTAAGCAAATATTTGCTAAGTTATTACTTATTAACTCAAATAGCAAATTTTTACTAAACTCAAGAAAATATTTGCAAAGTTATTATAAACTCAAGTAACAAGTTTTTACTAAATTCAAGCAAATTTCTTTCAAACACACAAGCACACGTTTATTTTTATTGAAGAAAATTAGGCGACGATTAGTTAACAACTGCGATGGTCGAATGGATAAGCCCATGCACTTACACTCACGCGGCCGAGGTTCAAATCTCCTGCATTAATTTTTCAATTTAGTTTAATGTTAATAATTATTTCACTTCAAAAATATGCTAAATTTCAGCAAAAAGTAATCAAAAATTGCTATTCCAATTTATAATAACTTAGCAAATTGAATTAAGCTTGAATTAAGTAGAAATTTAATTTTGCAGTTTATAATAACTTAGCTAAATTTTGCTTGAATTTAATCTAAAATTTTCTTAGTTATGAGAAACTGGAATAGCAAATTTTGATTAGTTTTTGCTGAAATCTAGCATAATTTTGAAGTGGATGAGAATCGCAAGTTTTGCTTAACCACAATACAAATTTAGCAAACAATTTTTATGCGACGATTCCAATGAAAAGGAAACCCTAGCTAGCTAGAAACCCTAGGAAACTAGCTTTTACTGTTTCAGAAGGGAATAACCAAGAATTTACGTCAACTCTTGACATGTGCAAACCAGGACTAGAAAAACTTTTTAACAAAAAAAAACCAACTTCAAAACCACTACAAAGTAAAAAATAATTTTAAATTACTTTTCACATTAATTCGTGGTCAAATTTGTTAATTTATTTATATATATTATAAAATTGGAATTTTTACTTCTATACATTTGTTTCTATTTTGTATTATTTTCATAGATATATTAATTTCTCCATAAAATAAAACCTTTAAAGCCAGATCGTTTATTTTATAAAAGTCTGATTATATAAGCGCCGACTTAAAAAGTTTTATATTCACGGTGAAATTAATATATTTATGATAATAACACAAAATAGAAAAAAATGTATAGTAATAAGATTTCCAATTTAATAATATATATAAATAAATTAACAAATTTCATCAAGAATTATTGTGAAAAGTAATTTAAAATTATTTTTTACTTTGCAGTGGTTTTAAAGTTTTTTTTTACGTAGAATTACGTCTTACAGAGCGGTTTGTATGGGGGTCATTTTCACAAATTTTTTCAAAGTGATATTTGACACTTTGGGGTATACCTACAGCCTTTAATATTCATCGTATAAAGAAAAAAAAATGCCAAAATATCAGTTTTAGTGGGAATAAAACGAATGTTGCGCATGAGAGGCTTCAAATAAACTCGAATCCGTTTATGTTAGGAATAAGTTTATTCTCTGTAAATTATGTAATAATGAATTTATAAATTAATTACAATAATTAACAATAAGAAATCTTACTTAATGTTGCCTCATACCAGGCGTATGCGTAACAATAATATAAAATTTCGGAACAAAAATCATTTTCACAAACTGAAAATTATTTCAAATAACAAAAGTTTAAATTTTAAAAATTTAATTGAAAACAAACAAGTACTAAACTCAACATTCCCACCCCCGTGAATTGACCCCGTAGTAGAGATTCACCATAACTTATAGCTGGCTACTGTGCGTCGAGGATTCTAAGTTTGGAAATTGGTCGGCTCATCACGCCGTCATTTGTATTGACTTCCCCAGATCTTGCTATCCCATCTGTACCAAAATTCAACTTTTAAATTCGGCCACGTTTCCACTGCGATCGAGCAACACTGTCGTCACATACCAGAACTAAACATCCCCCGCTGGCTGGTTGTACAGGAAAACACCACTTTGTTCTTCGAGTCAGGTCTGGGAGATATTCTTTTATCCAACGACTTCAAAATCCATTCTTCATGTTTTGCAGAATTCTCCACTGTTTACGTAGACACAGCTGCCTCAGTTCACATTGTGCTGGCGTCTGTGTAGAGTTCATACAACCTAATAAGAAATGATAAGGTGTGAGCGGTTCAGGTTCATCCGGCGATATAGGTAAATGAGTCAAAGGTCTAGAATTAACAACATTTTCGGCTTCAAGTAACACACTATAAAAAGTTTCTAAGCGAGCTGCGTGTTCCTGCAGTATAACAACTAGAACCTTTTTTACGGACTGAACTAAACGTTCCCATGCTTCTCCAGCACTGGGATCCCATGTTGTATTAAATTTCCAGTTTATGCCTAAGGGTACAAGACTTGCGGTGATCTTGTCGTGGTCTTAGAAATCCTTAACACCTTGTAGTTCTTTTCTTATTCCAACGAAGTTTCTACCATTGTCGCTTCTTATCTATAGTGGTACTCCTCTTCTATTTATAAAATTTCGTATACACAGAATGCAAGCGTCGCTGGTCAGATCGGCTGCGATCTCAAGATGCAGCGATCTTACTGTGAGGCAAGTAAATAGCGCTACCCAACGTTTTTCGTGGCGACGGCGAATCGTCACAGTAAAAGGACCGAAAAAGTCAACTCCGGTATATGTAAATGGTCGGCCAAAAGGAGTAACTCGGTCAATAAGCGGGCACCCCATTTGCGGCTGAGTTGGCTTCGCCTTCCAAACCTTACAAAGCATACACTGACCTTCAATTTTACGTACCACACTTCGGATTCCCGTAATCCAGAAACTCTGTCGAACTTCGTTTATAACGGTTGTTATGTTTATGTGGGTTAACTTTCGATGATACGTAGCCACAATCAAATCAGTCATATGATGACTTTTGGGTAGAATTATTGGCCTTCTCGTGCAAACTGGTAGAAACGTAGCTTCTTCAATTCTGCCATTTACTCGCCATTATTTTCATCTAAATATGGGTTAAGCATGACCAGACTGCTAGACTTTGAAATAGTTTCCTTCTTGCTTAAAGATGTAAATTCGTCACAGAATACTTCCCTTTGAACACAGCTATTGGGGGTTGGAATTAGTTTTAAAGGTTTTCTAAGAGATGGCGTAACTATCAATAGATCGCATCGGGCACACCTGTGACTATATTCATTTCAAAGCACATTGTATAAGCTTCATTTTTCAGTATGTGTCATTCCACTGAAGTGTAAACAACATATATTTTTTTCTCTGTGAACATGTCGACTTTCGTTCCAACAAAACGCAATTTGCGGGAAGGTTTACTTTTGTGCTTCCATTTGAAGAAAAAAGCGGTTGAAGCACAACGCACGCTTACTGAGGCTTACGGGGACTATGCTCCATCGATTTCTACTTGTGAGTACTGGTTCCGTCGGTTTAAAAGTGGTGATTTTGATACGGAAGACAAAGAGCGTCCGGGCCAGCCGAAAAAGTTTGAAGATGAGGAATTGGAGGCTTTGCTCGATGAAGACCCGTGTCAAACCCTTCAAGAATTGTCAGAATCATTGGGAGTCGACTTATCAACGGTCGGCAAACGCTTGAAGGCCATGGGAATGATTCAAAAGCAAGGAAATTGGCTTGAAGCCGAGAGACGTTGAACGGCGATTTTGCATGTGCGAACAACTGCTTCAACGGCATAAAAGGAAGAGTTTTTGCATCGTATTGTCACTGGCGATGAAAAGTGGATCCATTACGATAATCCTAAGCGAAAAAAATCGTGGGGACCACCCGGCCATGTATCAACATCGAGGGCCAAGCCGAATATTCATGGCGCCAAGCTTATGCTGTGTATTTGGTGGGATCAGAAGGGTGTCGTGTACTATGAGCTGCTAAAACCTAACGAAACCATCACTGGGGAACGCTACCAACAACAATTGATGCAATTGAGCCCAGCATTAAAGGTTAAACGGCCGGAATATGCCAAAAGACACGACAAAGTGGTTTTTCAACATGACAACGCACGGCCACATGTTGCAAGAACCGTCAAGGAAACGTTGGAGGCGATGAATTGGGATGTGCTACCCCACCCGCCTTATAGCCCAGACATAGCCCCTTCCGACTACCACCTATTCAGATCGATGACGCATGGCTTGGCTGAGCAGCGCTTCACTTCTTACGAGGATACCAAAAAATGGGTCGATTCGTGGATTGCCTCAAAAGACGAATCGTTCTTCCGGCGCGGAATCCATATGCTGCCAAAAAGATGGGAAAATGTTGTAGCTAACGATGGACAATACTTTGAATAATATACGTTGTACCGTTGTTTCTAAATAAATGCTCAAAACCGAAAAAAAACCTTTAAAATTAATTCCAACCCCCAATATATAAATACACCTCTGCCTTAGCCTCTTCCTCACATTTGAGCTCACCCATTTTTAATTGACCAATTTCAAATTTCGATTTCAAATTATTGTATAAATAAATCTTAAGACCCAAGCCATTGCTCACTTAAGTCTTTCATAACTTGAAAAACGGTTTGTATCCGGCATAATTATATGCACTTGCTGGGCAATACACGAGAAATACTTGATTTTTAGTTCGTCCGAACTGGAATCTTTCATCAGTCAAAAGAAACTGTGCTCCTACAATATTTTCCATCATTCTTCAGGATTGTATGTCATAGGAAATTTCGCTCGCGTGGCATCATCTGCCGGATTGAGCTCTCCATGGCACTAATGCCAATCATTAATTTTTGAGAATTCTAAAATTTCTGCAACTCGATTGGCGACGTACTGCTTGTAAACGCGATGGTCGGATCTTAGCCACCGAATGACAGTATGCGAGTCACACCAGAATGTAGAAATTTTGGCTTCAACTTCGTGGTATTTGATGATCATGTCCCTTAAACGAACCGCCATAACCGCTGCTTGTAATTCCAATTTAGGAATTGAATGAAAACGTATAGGAGCACATGCTGTTTTTCCGGCGATGAATGCTAGTGTAACTCCTTCTGGTTGCATGATCAGCCAATATGCTACAGCTGCTAACGCCTCTTCACTTGCACCACAAAACACATGAAGTTCCACATCTGTGTCAAAGAAACTTGGAAAATAACATCTCTGAATTCAAAATTTGGCGACGTTAGGCTGTTGTTCTAACCAATTTTTCCATTTTTTGAAAGTTTCGCCAGGAAGTTCTTCGTACCATTGAATTCCGGCCTTCCATACCTGCTGAATAAGTATTTTGGCGCATACCATAAAATTGGCTAACAAACCAAACGGGTCAAAAAAAGACATTGTTACCGACAGAAGTTCACGCTTTGTTGGTTTTCTTGCACAACTTAAAATTTCTTCTGGCACCTTCTGAAACTTCAACGGGAACATAAATTCATCTGTATTAGATTGCCAGTGCATGCCAAGAATGCGTTATACTTTTTCACCATCTAAATTGACAGATTCGTTAATAACTACATCCCCCAATTCGTGGTTAACCTTTTTAGAGTTTGAAGCAAAGTTGTGCATTTCAAAACCACCGGATTTGTGAATATATTTAATTTCTTTTAGAACTTTGATTGCCTCATCCTTAAATCGAAAGCAGTCAACATAGTCATCAACGTAATGTCTCTCTATGATCCCTTTCACTGCCCGAGGATGGTCTGTTACAAAAGACTGCGCATTTGCATTCTAAACGTATTGAGCTATTGTTGGCGAACAAGTTGCCCCAAAAATCATTGTTTCCATCACAAAGGTCTTCAATGGGTTTGACGGATTTCCACCTCGCCATAGGAATCTTTGCGCATCTTAGTCTTCGTCATTGATACTGACTTGGTGAAACATTTCTTTCAAATCCCCACAGGGGCTTGTCTATACTTTAGAAGTATTGATATTAGAGGCTGATTAATGTCAGGACCAGACAATAGGGCTTTGTTAAGAGAAACATTTTTTACTTCGGCAGCAGCATCAAAAACCAAACGAATTTTCTTTTTATTTATATTTATTACAGGAAAGTGTGGGAGGTAAACGTTTTTGGAGAACAGCGTTCTGCTTCTTCTGGCGTTAATTGCCTCGCGTACCCTTTTTTAATATATTCTTCTATTTTTTCGCAGTATTCCTTCGCTAGCTCTGCATCCTGATATATTTTGCTTTCAACGCCCAACAAACGACGATAGGCCATGTTGAAAGAATCTGGAAATGATGAACAATTTTCACGCCAGAGTAGTCCAGCTTCAAAACGTTCAACACCTCGTTTCGTTGTGGATTCTAATATACTCAGTACTCTCTGATTGTCTTTAGACTGCAAGGGTTTCAAGTTTAATTTTATTCCAAAAGTTTCCATATCAAAGTAGCTCTTCATCATACTTTCCAAGCTCTCAAAAAGTTGACATTTCTCTGTATATTTCCTAGCGTGACAGGAAATGTGCTTCTGCTGATGGGATTTTTCTTCAACTGGGCCATAAACCATATACTCTAGTCTTGTTTTTGTGACTATTGGACCCGGAGATAGCAGAGAACGTGGTGTTTCGGTTGGCACGGTCAAGAAGGCATGAGTCAAACTAATAATCATTTTCGGCAGTACCTTATAGCAGCTACTTATGGGTATCCCGTCTAGAATACTTCCATACCTTTTTCTTGATTCTGCTATATTAAGCGATTGAATAGGCAGTTCTAAATCAGATATGACGAAAACGTTTGACATTTTATACTTTTCTGCATGAAGTTCTACACCACTAACAGTAAGCTCTACTTTCACTGTCGGTACTCTTGAAGTTTGACTATTTATCCATTGTATTGCAAGAACGTCTTCTTGTCCAGTAATGCCTAAATCTTTCATGATTTCAGCATCAAGCATAGTAGCATTAGCTCCGTCGTCTACAAACGCGCAAATTTCAATGGTTTTTTCCTTATCGTATAATTTGACAGGGATAACTTGGAATAACACAAAGTCCTCATCACGATTAAAATCCACAAGGCAACTCCTATTTTCGTGAGAAATGAATCCTGTTATGGCTATTAGGCTTGCAGAACTTTTAGATGTGTTCATCGAGTGAAGGAGTGGATGGTGAAAACGTATGCACCCGTCTTTGCTATACTTTCGTTTTGAAAAGCATTTTGATACCTTGTTCCATATTTTAAACATGAAAAGTAAATACGTAAGGATTTAACTTTTGTCCAGCGTTGGTCCAATGACAAGTTTAAGAAGAGACTACAATTTGCTAACTAACGACATTCTCCTTGGCACATTAAACACTTCTTCTGTGTGACGCTCACACAAGCGAATCTATTTTCTGCGAGCTGTAGCTGTCGTCCTCCTTTTTGTTAGCTTGACTTAGTAGCAACATTGCTGGAAGGTAGGGCATCATTTACCATATGGGCGAGTTTTCTTAAACTACACAGCCATACACTAAAGGCCATAATAGTGGGTGATTTACGTAACTGAATACAATTTTCAGCCCATTGAAGTTGCTTGGATGTTGGCAACTACGCTAGAAGCTCGCTAAGTAGCAGTGGGCTCGAGAGGTGATGTTCACCTCTAGCAGACTGGAGAAAAGTTTCCATGTTCGAAATTTTGTTTGCAAAATTTATCATTGAACTTAAATCTCCGTCGAAAACAGCAGGAATGAAGCTAACTTTTTGGATTTGGGACTTTATAAGCTGCTCGGGACGACCAAAAGTTTCTTCCAGAGTGTTAATAATGGCATCGACATTCTGTGGATGACTTAAGAGAGGTTCAACTGTTTCCCGTGCACTTCCCTGCAGAGCTTCTCGTAAACGCATAATATTGTGCAGGCTGGACTACTCAAATGCCCTTGTGGTACTACTAATGGCTTCTATAAAAGTTTGCCACTCTTCTGGTATCCCAGAAAATTTTGGCAATGGGTAGATTTTATTGTGGCGGTGGAGAATGGCTTGGTCAGAAGTGAGAGTTTCCACTGAAGCTCAATTAAGGGTTGGTAAAGAGTAAGGTTCAAACAATGGTGACAAGTGTGATAAATAAGTAGCGTAAGTCATAATGGGCAAAATTACTGGGGCAGATGTGGGCGTTTACGATGAAATGAGATTCTGAGTCGATGAGGTTGCGAACAAAGGTGTTGTCGCTAGGCTAGATATGGGCGCTGCTACTTGCAAAGACAAAGGATTTTGGCGAATTTCTTTTCGTAATTCGACGACGCTATTTTGCATTTGCTGGGTGTTCTCTATAACCAGCGATGTAATGGAATGCATTTGGCTCATAAATAAATTTTGCATCTCCATTAACTTTATATTAAATTCATTTGTTACCTTATTCAGATCTATTTGCTCTGATTTTGAATTACCAGAGTCCCGCGATGGTTCTGGAAGTGGCAGTGAAGGCGGCGGGTCCGATTCAGGAAATATGCTACATATTGGCGTGTATTCGGCCGTAATGGTGTACGACTCATTCGATGAATCTGACGTGATAGCTGGCGCAGGGGACGAGCGTTGGCAAGAGAGGGTTGAATCCAACGGGGCAATCGGTACAGTAGACGAACGTGGAGGAGATCGGCTTACAGGCATTTTCACAAGTCTTTTCTTGGCTAGTCTCTGGCTTGTTCTCTGGATTGGTTTAGGGCTTAAATCCATCAAATTATTGTACCGACGAGCTTTAGTACCATTAAAGAATAAAATTGTTGCGCACGAGAGGCTTCAAATGAACTCGAATCCGTTTATGTTAGGAATAGGTTTATTCTCTGCAAATTATGTAATAACGAATTTATAAATGAAATACAATTATTAACAATAAGAAAACTTACCTAATGTTGCCTCATACCAGGCGTATGCGTAACAATAATATAAAATTTCGGAACAAAAATAATTTTCACAAACTGAAAATTATTTCAAATAACAAAAGTTTAAATTTTAAGAATTTAATTGAAAACAAACAAGTGCTAAACTCAACAACGAATATCTAATAAAATAGCAAAATCTAAAAAAATGCATATATTTGTATGAGAAACACACAAGCTGTTTCAGTAGCTGCTTATGCTGTTTTTATGTTAGTTGTTGTTGTTGTGTGTGTTCGTTTGGTTCGTAATCATGTCGTTCGTTGTTGAGCTGCTTTTGTTCTTATTGTTGTTTTTATTAATATGTATGTAAAATATACATATATAAATACACACCAGTTGCTTTAATTTTATTTCGTTTCCCAGATAACCAATTGGCTCTGTTGAAAACGGTGTGCACTTTTAAAAGCACTGAAGCGGACCATTGTCAGGAAATTATGCATTTGGGCCTATTCTACACAATCTGTTATGAAAAAATTCTGTTATTCTGTTATGATTTCTGTTTATGATTTATGTACAGATTTTCTGACAGCTCAAAAATTTGTATGGGAAATTATAACAAAATAACAGAATTTTTTCATAACAGATTGTGCAGAATAGGCCCAATTGTGTGTTTCATATAAGCGTACCATTTATTAAGTTGTATATTAATCTTGATTTTCTATGATTTAAATACAAATTCTAAATGTTTAATAGTTTAAATCATTCTTGATTTTAAATACAAATTCTAGATGTTTGATACTTTAAAATAATTTATTGAGCTTTAGGTCGGGTTAGAACAATTAATTGCTCTTACGAATTTTTCCATAGAAACAACAACATTTTCATTATAAAAAGGCAAACATCACTAGCGATTGGTTAACTAGTTAGAGCAATTAATTTTTCCAACCTGACCTAAAGCTCAATAAACGATTTTAAACTATCAAGCAACAAGAATTTTTATTTAAAATCAAGAATAATTAAAACTATCAAACATTTAGAATTTGTATTTAAATCATAGAAAATCAACATAATAAATAGCAAGATCTTATAGAAAACTTTAATTTGTATATTAATTTTATTTGTCGTTAAACAATTATAACCTGTCCTTAAAATGGTTTTTATTAAGTTGCAACAATAAACTAAACAATAAACGGCAACTCAACTGCACTACCTTGATTCTACAAGTACAAGATTCAATGCATATTTCAGAGTTTTCTGGCGAACGGGTGAAAAGGAGAGGGAAAAAGACAAGAACAAACGACGCATCAAGCGAATATGACATAAATTTCAACTCGATTCTTGATAAATATAAAAAAAGACTTTACAATTATATAGAGAACGGTTTAAAGGTACAAAAACATGTCGTTTTCATACCAGCAAATCAGACGCTGCCATTTTAAGTACCGTTTAGCTGGAACAGTGACATTCATGGCTTGTTGGGTTGTAATACAATAGAGAATACAGATGCATGTAGCTAGAGAGCCAGTATGTGGCTACAAACAAATGTATTACTACTAGCCAAGGTTGCCAGTTAAAATTTGAAATAATTCCGACAAAAAGTTACTTTTTCTCAGTAACATAAATTAAAACAACAAAAATTACCATGGTAAAGATAAACAAAAAAGTTTCTACCGTAATAAAACAATATCACAAAAAATCCCACGATCATTAAAAATTACCACAAAAATACCACGCGTTTTAAAATACCACCACAAATTCCATATGCAATTAAAATTGCCACAAAAATCTCATTCTCATTTAAATATACCACAATAAGTCCCATACGCAAAAACAGTTTAAAAAAATTAGAAATACTACAAAGAAATTTTGCTTTCTAAAAAAGAAAAACATTGAGGAAGAATATTACCAAACTTCCACGGAAATTAAAAAATACCACACTGAATTCCCGCGCCAAGTAAAAAATACCACGCTGAATTAAAGAATCTAATAGGAATTCCCAAAAACAAAAATTCCTATGGACAATTAAAAATTACCACGTGTGTTATTTTTCCAACATAACTGGCAACGTTATTAGCTGCTATTAGCTGCTGATATGTTGTTTTGGTTCTGCATGCGCTGCAAAAGGGCCGTTCTTCACTCGGCAATTCTATGAGCAATAATTGCTTTCGCCACAAGTAGTTTGTTGACTACTCGGGTTTAGAGGGGACTTTCGTAAACCTCCTCATGCTTGCGAATAATCGACAAACTGCTTGCGGCATAGGCAACTATAGCTGAGTGAAAAGCGGGACAAAGAGATTTTGCTACCGGAGCAATAATTGTTTTCGCCGCAAGCTCGAGAATTTTCGTGTGTGACGAGTGAAAAGCGTGTCATAGTAAGCAAAGTTCGGTTTATTTTCTGTGGACGATTCGGTTCATCCCCTCTAACGCTGCTCAACCGCTGTAATCTTGCTCTTTGCTGTGCGTCGTTGTTTTAGATTTGCTTGGTAATTGTTGTTGGCGCAGTTAGCTGAAATTTTTATAGATGTTCTTAATTTTTACTCAACATGAACAGCTGATTTTGACAACTAGCTCGCTGTTCTCTGCTTTCTACTTCATTCCTCTCCGATTCGGCCCTACGTGGTAATTCTGCCATGAGTTGGAGTACGAATGTTTAATTTCAGCAGGATTAATACAATAGAGAATAAAGATGCGTGTAGCTGCAGAGGCAGTATGTATTTTGCAAATTTGCGCATGCGTTACTAAGCATGCGTTGTGCTTTAAAAACTCCATTTATTTTTAAATACCATGAATAATTCGAATTATTTATATTATGCATTATATTATTTCCATATTAAAAATTTATTTTGTTAACTAAAATTTTAATTGTAAATTACTTTTAAAATATACATATATGTATATTAGGGCGGGTCGATTTGTAGGGAGTGAAAAAATTCACCAATTTCCCTATGATTTCCGTATTTTATGGGTTATTCCATGAAAATTTGCCGAAGTAACCATACCTCTATCGTTAAAATCGAGTCCCCTACTTTTTGTTGGTAAAAAGTTCAAAAGTTACGGGCATTTTTGTCCAAATTTTGGACCATTTTTCCATTTTTTTCATGATTTTGTCCAAGAATATTACTTTCATGGCCATTTTTTTGGCTCAATCCATTATTTTTGTAAATTGATCAAAATGAGCTCACCTTTCCAACGCGCCTAATGGCGATTAAACCCGATCGATAGTTTTTGAGTTATGGATGTGAACGTGTAGGTAATATTTCACACGAACGTCAATTTGGGAAAAAATCTACCAACAAAAAGTAGGGGACTCGATTTTAACGATAGAGGTATGGTTCCTTTGGCAAATTTTCATGGAATAACCCATAGAATACGGAAATCATAGGGAAATTGAAAAATAAATCGACCCGCCCTAATGTATATGCTCTTTACTACAGGAAAAATAAGTAATTCAAATTTACCCATATTTATTTCCATTAATTAAACATAACTTTGAATTACATTTGAACAAATGAGCAAGAACAACAAATTCATCACCAAAAATATCAAACGAAAACTTTTTATAAAACAAAACAAATTTTTACATGAATTTCATTGTGATCTCAGGTAAGTTTGAAGAAGGACAATAACAACAAACTTGTTTTTGAATAGTTTTTATTTAGGAGATGAAATGCTTTAAAATAGTTTTGAAAAATTTAAATAAAAAAAAATTCTCTATTACTGTGTAAAAAGGAATTCTACGTCTTTACTTACGATACTATCGAAACTGTGTTTTTTTAAAAAAGTTTTTATTTCTTCCTTTTCAGAGATAATTATAACAATTTTCCCATTCTTGTAACGAATTTTCGTACCCAAGTGTCAACATTAACTGAAAAACAGTATTTTTCATATATTGCCACGCCCTTTTGTTCAGTGACGCGCACTTTCTTGACCGTAAATTTTTATAATTATGCCTACCCTGTACCTAATTTTAGTATCCTAGTGTCAATATTATTCGCATCTTTGTCGAACAACGCCCACTTTTTGACAGTAATTTGTAATAATTGTTCCAACCCTTGTGCCAATTTTTTGTTTCAATATTAACTGAGATACAGTATTTTCCTTATATTTTCACGCCTTTTTGTCCAAAAACGCCCACTTTCTTCACAGTAAGTTTTCATAATTATGCCTACCCCTGTACCTAATTTCAGTACTGTATTGTCAATATTATTCGAATTACAGCTTTTTTTAATATTGCCACGCCTATTTTCGAATAACGCTCACTTTTTAAACATAGCTTTTAATAATTGTGCCAACCCCTGTACTAAATTTCAGTTCTCTAGTGTAAATGTTATTTGATATACAAAGTGTTTCTTATATTGCCACGCCCCTGTGTCGAATACCGCCCAGACGGGCACCTCTGCATGTGATATCTCTATCTGTTGACAAAAAATTGTGGCAATCGGGCAAGTACTTTAGGAGTTATAGATGAACATACATTAAAAAAAAAAATACCAACCAACTTTTTGAAGTCGGTTAAAAAAATGAATAAATGGGATTTCATTAGAGAGGTCATATAAAAAATTTACTCAATTCAATTATTGGAGTCATTTAATTCTTTTAAATTTTCAAGCAGTCAAAACTACTGCTTTTGGGCAACATAGGTATAACACACATATATATATATATATGTGGGATTGGGGTCTGACAGACCAATAGAATGCAACACTGACACTTACCATACGACTCGAAGCGGACGGGAATTCTAAGACATAACTGGACGAAGAGCAAGACAACCATATGGACAAACTTGACGATGACAAAGAAAAATGATACACGCAACTGGACGAAGTGGACGTTACTAACAGGAAAAAGTCCAGCGTCAGTTCAGTTGTAAACGAGACTCAAACAAGTTAAAAACTGAAATCAATGTAAACTAATGTAACATACATATATAAGAATAAATAAAAATTCTATGTTTAAATAAAACTACTGTGTTGCTAAGTTTATTTTAAACCCACAAATGGGGGCTCAACCGTAATTTGAAATAAAGCTAAGTAAAACTAAATAACAAAAGACAAAATAGCTCTAAAAGCTAAGTTGAAATAAAGCTAAGTAAAACTAAATAACAAGAGCCAAATAGTGCTAAAAGCTTATTTGAAATAAAGCTAGTGAAATCAAACTACAAAAGACAAAACAGTGCTATACAAAATGAACAAGTTTAAACAAAATTGTTAACCGCAAAATAAAGACAAAATAGTGCATTTAGAAAAACATATAAAGCAACGGTACATTCAAATTTCCAGTGAAAAAATTGCACATACACACAGACACACATACACACACAAATGTCTACATAAGTATGTACATAAAAGCATATAACGATTAGCAGAATCCTGCTCAGCAACAAGTCAGTTCAACAAAACGAAACGCAGAAGCATAAAACTTAAAGCGAGCAGAAAGTGAGTAGAAAGCGACCAAAAGAAAGGAGTGCATCAAAAATGAGTGTGGCGAATTCAAACATTGAGTGAAACGAAGACACACTTAAAGGAACAAAGCTGCTGTTACAACAACAAGCATAATAACAAGATGAAACAAAAATTTACTTTTTAAACACACAGTTGGTGAGAGTATTGTTTGTATTTTCTTAAGTTGTCATTTAAACTATTTTAATAATGTTATTTAACATGTCATCAAACAATGATTTTAAAATTATTTTAGCTTTTATGAATTGTCATTGTAAAGAAAACAAAGAGTTATTTACGGAACAGAGTGTCCTGAAATTAATCAGTGGATTATGGAAGTCGAAGAGAGCTCAGCGATCGTAATGTGGAACAGCCTGCAGCAATTTATTTATGCCAAGCAACTTTTAAAAGGAGCGGCAAAGCTTTTTATTCGAAGCCAGTCAGGCATTCGAGATTGGTTGTCATTGAAGAAGGCTTTATTAGAAGAGTTTGGTGAAAAGTTGTCGGCGGCAGAAATTCATCGTATGCTTAAAAATCGTCGTAAAAAGCCATCGGAGACATACCGCGAATATTTGTACACAATAATTGAGATCGGAAAACCGATCAACCTGGACGAAAGGAGCATTATTGAGTATTTTATTGATGGCATATCGGACTCAAGGGCAAACAAGGTTGTGCTTTATCAATCACGCACCATTGAAGTTAAAAGAACAGCTTAAAGTTTATGAGAAAGTTTACGGTTCTCACTAGTCAACAAACAGGGGGAATACGTCGCAACCAACAGTTTCAACTACTTTACCTGTCCGTCACCAGTCGTCAACCCAGTGGAATGCACCTGTACAAGCAGCTTCAACTAGTTCATCTGTTTCTCGTCAAGAAAACCCCAAAAGGCAATGTTTCAACTGCGAAAGTGAATCTCACCTGTCAAAAAGTTGTCCATCAAGACAATGGAGATGTTTTAAATGTAATCAATTGGGTCATCGTTCATTTCAATGCAAAAGTTCGCTGGCTAATGAAAGGCAAGTGAAACAAGAGGATCACAAAGTTAATATGGTTCATGATTTCAATTTTAAAGACGAACGATGTTACTCTGGGCTAATATTTAGAGACATTATTATAAATGATTGGAAGTTTTCAGCATTGGTGGATACTGGATGTAGTCTGTGTCTCATGAGGTATGATACACTAATAATGTTAGGCGACATAGAATTAATTCCTGAAAAAAAGCAATTACAAGGTATTGGTAAAGGGGAGCTTTTTACGTTGGGAAGTTTCCCCATTGAGTTAGAAATTGACGAGGTAAAGTTAAATATTGTATTCCATGTGGTCAGAGAGCGAGACATTCCTTATGATGCCATAATCGGAAATTGTGTTTTGAAGGATGCTGAAATCGTAGTGCGGGCAACTGGTGCAGAATTCAGAAAAAGGATACACAAAGGCTGTGCCGAAGGAAATACTTACAATGATCATGAAACTCCAGTCCAAGAGTCAATTGGAAAAGAGGTAAAAAGAATCAAAGAAGACGAGCTATGAGAAAGTAACACCCTGTTAAAAGAATTTGGCAGTCTATGTTTGGCAGCAGAACGAGGAGAGCTTTTAACAAAGCAGGAAATAGACTTATCACATTTGAGGACCATCAAGCCGGAAGTCGTAACCAAGATGATAGAAGAATATGTGCCTGATAAAAAATACCAATCACCGGTAGAGATGAAAATTCTGCTCAGCGATGAGGTTCCTGTTTATCAACGACCTAGGCGGACGTCATACGCAGATCAACGCACTATTGATGAGCAAATCGCACAGTGGCTTCAAGAGGGTATAATACAGCCAAGTACATTGGAATATTCTTCGCCTATTGTGCTAGTACCAAAAAAAGATGGGACTAAGAGATTATGCTGTGATTATCGGAAAATCAATGAAAAGATAGTTAGAGATAACTTTCCGATGCCACTTATCGACGATGTACTGGGTCGGCTACAGGGTGCAAACGTTTTTACTACACTGGATCTGATGAACGGATTTTTCCACGTCCCAATAGAACCATCTTCAAGAAAATTCACTTCGTTCGTGACCCACAGTGGACAATACGAATTTTTGTTTGTTCCGTTTGGTATCTGCAATTCACCTGCCGTGTTTTCCAGATTTATTTTTGCAGTTTTAAGAGAGTTGATTCAGGAGGGTTTAGCAGTGGCATATATGGACGACATCATAATTCCCGCCAAGGATGAAAATGAAGGAGTTCAGAAGCTGAGACGTGTTCTAGAGAAAGCAGCGGCTAGTGGGCTAAGAATTAAATGGTCGAAATGAAAGTTTCTGACCAGGAAGGTCGATTTTCTTGGATATATAATCGAAAACGGCACGATTAAACCATCAGAGTCAAAGACTCTAGCAGTAAAGAATTTTCCTGTGCCAACTAACAGCAAGGAAATGCAACGGTTCCTGGGGTTAACCTCATATTTTAGGCGATTCATCAAAGATTATGCCCTTATAGCTAAACCATTGACTGATCTGCTTCGAAAAGATGTAAAATATCAGTTGAAAGATGAGCAGCTAGCAGCAATCCAGCAGCTGAAGTCAGCACTCGTAAGCTCTGCAGTGCTCAAACTTTTTAATCCTACAGCATCAACCGAGTTGCATACAGATGCGAGCATGCACGGATATGGGGCGGTGCTATTGCAAAGGGATCCGGAGGATCAGCAGTTATACCCGATCCAGTATATGAGCAAGAAAACAAAACCATATGAAGAGAAGTACCATTCGTACGAACTGGAAGTGCTCGCTATAATTGAAGCTTTAAAAAAATGGCGAATATTTGTTCTTGGTATAAAATTAAAGATAGTTACTGATTGCAATGCGTTTACTATGACCCTGAAGAAACAGGATGTACCTGTACGGGTATCAAGGTGGGCAATGTTCCTTCAAGAATTTGACTACCAGGTGGAACACAGGTCGGGATCTAAAATGAAGCATGTTGATGCTCTTAGTCGTGCTTCATGCCTCCTAGTTGAAGACTCGTTAAAGCATCGAATAAAAGAAGCACAGATTCAGGACGAATGGACACGCGCAGTACGGAAAGTTTTCAGAAAAGATGCATATGAAGATTATTATATTCAACACGAGGTTTTGCACAAGAATCCCATCAAGGAACTTGTAGTAATCCCAGTGTCAACGGAACGAGAAATTATTATGATTGCTCATCGTCAAGGCCACTTTTCAGTTAAACGAACTTGTGATTTGGTGGAAAGAGACTTCTACATTCCAAATTTAAACTCAAAAGTAGGAAGTACAGTGAAAAGTTGCGTAGAATGCATAGTTACCGAGGCCAAATCTGGCCAAAAGAAAGAAGGGTTCCTTACACCGATCCACAAGGAAGATTACCCTTTGGGAACTTATCATGTAGATCATGTAGGTCCAATGGAGAGTACGAGGAAAGGGTATAATCACATATTGGTGGTGATCGATGCATTCTCCAAGTTTGTCTGGTTGTACCCAAAAAGGACTACCAATGCAGATGCAGTGGTCGAAAAATTAAAAAATCAGGCAGCCATTTTTGGAAACCCAAAAAGAATAATTTCTGATAGAGGTGCTGCATTCACCTCCAATGCTTTTAAAGATTATTGCCGTGATAAGGATATTCAGCATCTTCTCATTGCAACAGGTGTGCCAAGAGGAAACGGGCAGGTGGGGAGGATTCACAGAGTTGTTGTTCCAATGATTTCTAAGCTGTGCCTGGAAAATCCAACGGTCTGGTACAAACATGTTGAGCGAGTGCAGCAGATAATTAATAGTACACCACCTAGAAGTACGAAGTTTTCACCATTCAGAATCCTGACAGGGTTGGAGATGCGAATAAAGGGAAATCCAGAATTAAGAGTTTTACTAGAGTCTGAAGCCATTGCTGAACTTCATTCTGAAAGAGACGACATACGGCAGGAAGCCCGCGACAATATACTTGAAATTCAGGCTGAAAATAAAAGAAACTTTGACAAAAAACGTATTTGCGAAACACAATATAAGCTAAACCAGCTGGTCGCCATCAAGCGCACGCAATATGGTTCTGGGTTGAAATTAAAACCAAAGTTCTTTGGCCCATATAAAATTATCGAGAAGCTAAATCACGGTCGCTATGTTGTGGAAAAAGTAGGACAGCATGAAGGTCCGGGGACAACTTCAACTGTGGCTGAGTTCATGAAAGAGTGGAACCCACCATTCGGGTCGAATGCGGCGTCAGGAGGGCCGAATGTGGGATTGGGGTCTGACAGACCAATAGAATGCAACACTGACACTTACCATGCGACTTGAAGCGGACGGGAATTCTAAGACATAACTGGACGAAGAGCAAGACAAACATATATACCGGAAATGAAGGAGAGGCAGGTAACTACAACTATTAATAAACGCATTTATATGTTGTGCAAAAAGTCATGAAATCCTAAGAAATTCTGTTATTGCATACATAATTGTTTTCCAATTGAAATTTAAAAGCAATCAAAATGACTTCCTCAGACAATCTTGTGTCAAATACAAAATTTCATTCTAAAACGAAAAAAACTTCTAAAATAGAGCATTTTTATTGGTTTGTGGGCGGTAAAAGGTGGCGTGGAAATCCATTTTTAGTACATTTAGAATTTTCATTGATTTGGGGCAGTAAAAGGGGGTGCTGCAAAATGTTTTTATTTTTTCTAAGTACGCCATCTCGTTTCTAAAAAAAATCGACTGCCGAAATTTCAGGTCTATCGGTCTATTAGTTTTGGAGTCTATAGCCATCACACTGAAAGACAGACATTGTTTTGCTTTTTATGTATAAAAATAGGTAATAATTTTTTTTTAGGGCCCGGAACCGAATATTTTTTATAAGCTTTTATTTAACTTGCTTCGATCGTATATCCGTCAAAATTTGCAAAGCATTTTTCTAAACCTTTTTGCTATCCGATTAAGCTGAAATTTAGCTTACATATGTAAGTCCGGTGACAATGCAATAGTATGAAAACATATTTTGCCACACCCCCTTCTACCGCCCACAAATCAATAAAAATGCGATATCTCCAAAACTACTACGCTGATTCAGCTAAAATTTTGGCAGTAAATTTCCTTCAAGTAGGTGATAGGATTTGGGAAAAAATTTGGCCACACCCCTTTTACCGCCCAAAAATACAAAAACGTAAGGTTTGGAAAATAAAAGCTGTTAATAATAATTTTTTAAGACCAAAAAGTAAGAAATAAATAAAAAGTAGTTAAAAAATTTTAAACTTATCTTTTATTTAAAAGAAAACGTGAACTAAAAAGAAAAATAAATTAAACTGACATTTGTCATATATGTATATTAGGGTGATCTTTTTTTTAGAAATTATTAAGCACCCGATGTTTTTGTTCCTTAGCGTCTAAAAATTAGTCCCTCATTTTTTTTTACAACAACAACAATAACTCGTGCCGCTTGGAGCCCGAAGTTTCCACAGAGGCAATGCAACTGAATGAGCATAAGGGGGTATGGAATCAAACTTTATCGAATTTTAAATTCTAAAAGGATGTCCTTCCCTCCCGCAAGGACAAAGTTGTTTTTGAGTAAACAGTAAAAAATAACGATCTCAAAATGCTTTGTTTTGTTTAAGAAAAACTACATGTGTCTTAAAGCAAAAGCAAATATAGACTTTCACTAACAATATCTTATCAAACGAGATGCCACTCAGGATTTTTATCCACAGTGTTCTGTGGGAAGGATATTCGAATCTAAAGTACACTCAAAATAGCACAGAATTTGTATTTTTATCTGATTGCATAAATTTTGGTGGTATTGCTTATAATGTTAACTTTTTTTTAAAATTTTTAAATTAAAGTGCGCTTAATTACCTTTCTTACGGTACTTGAAACTTAACATTCGGTTAAGAAGTGATTGATATATGAATTCTAGTATAAATCTATTTTCGACGTTTTTGCCGATTTTTGTCAATTTTGTGCACTCCGCCAAGAATAACACCAGCATTTTTTCCTTTAAATTAAGTTTTTTATTTCCTTCAGTGATGCTACATGCAAAATTTCACCCAAATCGGAGATGGTCATATCGTAAGGCCGGTACGTTCAAAATGGAAGTGCTGTTTTATCTTTTTTTTCTCATATGTAGTAGATAATTTTTTGAATTTCTACCTGGCGGCACGTGTTAATAAGGTCCAATTTTTTAGAAACTTTTTTTATGCGTTTTTTATATATAGGAACAAAATAAAAGGGTGCTCAAGAAAAACAAACGAAATTTTTTTTTCTCCATACATATAAGGATCAGTCTAATGTATATAGTAGATATATCGTCGCTTGAAAAAAATACATGTCGTATGTGAAAATTTTCAGTTTTGAGATAATTGAGAAAATAGAGCTATAATTCAAAATCTAGTGGAGCAATATTCTTCAGAATTTCAGGTCTATTTGCGGACACAATTCTCAATGGACTTACCACTATTTTTTTTTAGAATTTATAGCCCCTTTTTCTCAATAATCTCAAAAGTGAAAATTTTCACATACGACATTTATTTTCTCAAACGACGATATTATAGATTCAGAAAACCCCTCTCTTGGTTACTCATTATCATAATAAAAGCGTACTCCAACAAGTAAGAAGTCGGCAGGCATCCCTCCAAAGTGGAATAAGCATGTGTCCGAAGACAAGGGTAATCCTGATGAGGAAGAATTATCAGAAGGTGCAGTTGGGCTAGCAATCGAGTCACAAATGGACCTTATGTACGGTTCAGAAACTGATGACAGCGATGATTAAGAACTATGGTTATAAACAGATAAGCTTTTTTATTCTTTAAACTTTGTTTTAGTTGTTTAAAATAAATACTTTTTTATAGTGACAATTCGTAGAACTCGAATAGAGACTTTTTTTCTAAAGAGAAATTGTTTTCTTTTTAAAATAAAAATAACGTATTTCATTGCTACATACTAAAGCATATTTTGGCTTTATATTTTAGTCGTTTGTGGCCAAAAATTTGGAGTTGTTGGCGAAAATTTGTGAAAATAGGCTGACAACTTGCAATTATTACAAGATTTCACTCCATAAAAATAGTAAAACTTGATTTTTTTACATGAGTATAGTAATAAAAGTGTTTTATTTAAGCTATAGCAACCTGAAGAATGCAATGAGAAATTCTGAATAGTTCTGAATAGCTCAAAAACTTAGTAAACAATCACTAAGGTAATGAAAAAATTTAAAAGATCATAAAAAAAATAGTTTGACCTGAGAACGCTAAGCCCTTTTGAGGTTTTACTTTACTGACCCAGTACTATCACCATTACTTGGAATTTTTCACCCCCAAAAATACTGTTGTACTGTGTTATAAGCAGCAAATCCCAAATTCATAAAGAATGTACCTGCGGACCTTGTTAGGCAACGACGTTCTTCCAGAAACTTTTCGTCGTCATCGGAGGGTTAAACAAAAATTGATATATGCCTATAATAAAAGTATTCCTTTTTTTGCCAGCATTATTTTGAACCTAAAAATTCGACTATTTCGAATTTAGTACTTCTTTTAGAATAATACGTATTTGGTTTTTTTAGAAAGCTTTCAGGTTCTAAAGACAAGCGCGTCGGCAGCTAATTTCATCTGGGGGGAAGTACAAATGGGGGTGAAAAAAAATCACCAAAATTTCTTAAAAAAAGAAACATGAATATGAATAAACAATTTTTTTATTTTAGTTTCAAAATAAAAAAAAATATTAAAATTTTATTATTTTTAAAAGTTTTTCCAATTTCGATATAAGAGATCATTGCTTAAAGGATCTTTCATATGGAAATATGAAAACATAAGAAATAATTGTTGATTTTATAAAGCAAGACTAGGTATATCTTTACATGGTTTAAATGCAATAAGGTACAAAAAGGTATATTAATTTAAATTCTTCCAAAATGTTTCTTTCTGTCCTTGCGAGAAACAAACTCTTTCACCACTTCCATCGAATTCAATTCTTTGGTTTTATCTTTGTGAATGTGTATAAGTGCCGCATGAGTGAGTCGTTTCTGTGTCATAGGTGCTCGAAGATATGTTTTAAGTCGGCTTAGTGCACTAAAAGGACGCTCAGATGAAGCTGCTGATGCAGGCACAGTCAAAACCAAAGCAACAAATTTTTCAACTTCATTCAATAGTTTTTTCAGTATGTCCAAATTTTTTCAAATTGGAATTGCAGTAGAAACTCTACATTTTGTTCTATCTTTTTGCAAACACAGAGAAAGAAAATGGTTATCTGAAAGCATGCTTATGAAGAAGAGAGAAAGAAGAGCAAAATATATAATACAAAAATATTATCGTTGTAAAAAAAACTGATATTTTGAATAACTTTTGAAGTTTTCTTTTTAAATTGTTTATCTAGCTAAATAAGCGGGGCGGCAACTGCGCCCCTTGCCCCCGCTTGCTACGTCAATGTCTACAGATTCTTCCAAAAGTATTGAAACGTAATAAAAAACTGACACAGAATACCAAGACAATGAAGTCATTCAATCATATTTTGATTTCATGATTTCAAGTTTTGAAATCTGCTACCAATTGGTAAAAATTTCTTTTGATGTCTTTTGATTCATTCACTGTAATTGAAAACGAGCTCTTTTCGGTCATTGATTGCATTCAATTGTCCTCCATTTAAAGTAAGAAAAAATTCAAAGAAATCTTTGAAATTGTGAAATAACTTGAAGTAAATTGAAGTCTTTTCATTGCATTCAAACATTTTTAAAGTCATTTTATATGCGCTATTTGTTTACGACTGGGGTAAAGCTAAGCAATTTTATATCGTGGCTTCAATGATTTCCCCCGGTCATTCAAGGACTATAAAGACTTTAACAAAGACTTATGTTGATTCCAGTTATTCCAAAAGAATCAATGAATGCAATCAATTTAGTTTTGCAGTCATGACTGCGATAACAACTCAATGAAATAAGTAATAAATTTAATTTTTCTAAACATTCAATTACTCAAAAATGATTTTAGGACTTCTTGTGTAGAAATCATTTCAATCAAAAATGATTTAAAGATGGCAACCATAACCTGAAGTCATGAAGTCACTGATTGAAAAAAATTATTGTAGTCTTTAAAGACTCTGCTTTTCAGTCTTTCACATTCGTTGCAGCTTCGGGTGTTCGACAAAGGAAGTATTTTTGGCCCTTTGTTGCTTATGCTGCTAATTTACAAAATTCCACCATTGCTTACATTTTATCAATGCTTAGGTGATGCAGATGACCTGAAACTCTTTCTTAGACCTAATAATCAATCTCATCTTTCGAAGTGATGTTGAATAAACTTTACTATTGGTCTTTAAATTACAATATTCAAAATAATTTATTTTAAAAAAAAAAGTTAGAATAGTTCTATACAAATAAACAAAAAATTGCATTTTTAAAAAATTTTAATATTATAATAAAGTTTGCTTGGATTTTTTTTTTCAATTACATACAAAAATTTAATACAATAATTTGCAAAAGCGAAACGTACCAATTCATATTTTCCAAAAATGACAGAAAAAATAAATAAATAAATTGGTCTTTGAAAAATTCTCTTCAATTAAATTTAAAAAAATGTGTTTTTATGTCCTTTATTTTCTTATTTGTTAAAAAATATAACTTAGCATTTATCTCATCAAAATAGTTAAAATATATTTAATACGATTACATAAAGATTACATATTCTTTGATAGTTGACCATTTCTTTACACCTGTTTTGTTATCTATATATTTATTTCAGTAAGGATTTCTGAGATGTCAGGATTGGCGGGGATGTACAATGATGAATCAGGTATCGAATGAAAGAGCTGGATGCGTAGGCGTGCACAATTTGGTTGGTTTTTCGATTGATGACCTTTGATCTGAAATATCAGCGTTTAAAGGGAATTTTCGTAATAGCACCTAAACTATAAGAGATGGAAGAGCATGGTGTAGGAGGGAATTTCAGACATTTTTTGCTATCATTTACGGATACCCTACAAAAAGCATTTTTGTGTGTAAAATGTGTGAATATATACTGTGATGGTGAAATTTTTACATGTAGTAGATTTTGAAAAAATTCCGTTATTATGACATCACAATTATCGCGATATCTAGAAAACTATAGATTTTCTCAGTACAACGTTTTTTTTTCTATGAAAGGTCGTTTATTAGTAAAAATAACGGTAAAAAAAAGCTTTTTCGAAAATATTTTGTAGAGATAGTGGAAGTCAAAAAAAATTCCCGTCATTATGACATCTACATTTTTGGGATATCTTGAAAACTATAGATTTTATCAGCATAATGCATTTTTTTAAAGCAAGCAGAGCCGGTTTGTCCATAAGGCAGTGTAGGCAATTGCATAGGGGCCCCGCGCACCGAGAAAAAAAATTTAAAAATGTTTCATCGAGTGAAAATTTCATTTGTATTCCCAATGACATTTTTATTGCCTTGTTCTATTTTATATTGTCTTGTCATATTTCCAATTATTATAGAATTAAATTAAACTTTTTTGCGGCCGACTAATCAGATGACGAGGAATCAGGGACTTATCGGACTTATTTGTTTGAATTTCTAACAGGTTTCTTGACAAGGTCCCACGATGAAATTAAAGAGGCGTGTTCAAAGTTTAGTGCTTTTAGTTTAGTGCTATATGCCTTTCCTAGTTATTAGAAACTTATCGGGGTAATAATTCTCTATTTGGATTTCTATGAGATTCCTTGACAAAGTCCAACGACGAAATTAAAAAGGTAACTACAAAGATTAGTGAGCAGGACATTGAGCCTGAGTTTATAGACGAGATAGTGCAGTTCAAGTACTTTATCTTACAATTAATGTATTCGGGAACAGATAAAATTGTAACTGCCGAGGAATCGTACAAATTAATTTTTGATAATATGGCACAATCAACTTTCCTGAATGTAATACTAGCATATAGAAGTCTGAAAGCATCAAACACCACGCGTAAACGTTACATTTCAAAATTGAAGCTAATAACTCAGATAATGGCAAATGAAAATGATTTCTTGGAAAAGGTCGACTTACAAGATGTTTACAAGACGACTTTGTATAAAAAAGTGTAAGAAGAGATAATATTTAAACATATTTAACTTTACAAAACTATTTTCGTTTTTAAAACACAATCCACCCATAATTGCATGTGTACTTAAGAACTGACTAACAAATGTTATATCTTAAACTATTGGGCTGCAACTCGATCGTCTATTGTTGTTTTTTTCCTGTTTTTTATTGTGCTGCAGTTTTATTTCACAATTTCGAGTTCGCTGCTTATCGCCGGTAGACGCGGTGTCAGCATATTTTTCCAGAGCGGATGCGCGTGTACCTTTGGAATGCGCTTTAGAGTTTTAAATATATGTAGCGTTAACTCTTCCCCTCCTTGATTCAAACGTCCTCGTTTGTTTTTTTATTAAAAATTTGATTGAGTCCTTCGATGGCTAAATCCGAAAGTTGATGGCTTCGTCCCTTTGATGACTCTGGATGGGTTTCCTTAATTTTTGTTATTTTATGTTTGTGAATCATTAGTATTGCTGTTCCCAATGCTACTATTGAAAGTGGTACTGTTATCCCGGCAATTAGAGATTTTTTATTGCGCACGTCTAATAGTTTTATGTATTTTGTATTTTTTGTGTTCAGCTCTTTCATCATTTCTAAGGACAAGACTTCTTCTACATTTGCTGATATAGGTTTTGGTTGTAACAAAGCAGGTAATGGTGCGTAGGTTTTGGTTTCATTTGAGGAGTACGTTCTGTTTCCAATCTCTATTGTTTCGTTGTGATATCTTATTAGAAAGGTTCCTTCTAAGATGACTGTTTCATTCCTTATGTTAACGGTACCATTGAATTGATTTAAAAACAGGAGTCCAGACGAGATTTCTTCAACTTTTGGTACGTGTTGATTATTGATCATTTGGCAAGTTGGCATACGGCTTTTGAGCAAATTTGGAATACATGTGGAGTTACTTATGTCTATTACATTTTTATATGGGCAAATTGATAAATTATTATAACTGCTACAATTTTGTTTAATTCCAAAAAGTTTATTTTTACATTGAAGAACAGAGTTATAATCGAATTTAGTTATTTGATTTCTAATTTTCACTGGCTTGAGAATTAAAGTTTTACAATATTCAATATTTGTTTTTGGCAAACTCACAATGTAAATTATCGTATCATCATTTGAAGCTATCTTTATTTCTGCAAACTCTAATGCTTCGTCCATACTTAGATATGGCATATTTTCTTTACAAAAAATTTCTTTCACAATATTTATTTCTGAATTTGACAATATGTATGAATTGATAACATTAGCTTTAGCCCAATGTATGGCATATTCGATATTTGTAATTTCTTCTTTTATGAGGTCTTACTTGTATTTTAATTTCATATTAAATTTATCTTAAACGTTATTTTCGGATCTGACAGCTTTTAAAATTGAATTTGTGATGTTAGTTTTTTAGTTAGTAATTCATTGATTCTATCTAGTGTCATTTTATTGATAACCACTTGCTGATTATTGTTTGCAAGAACATTGTTAATTTTTTCGGTAAGGATTATTTCATCTGAATAATCGGGACTACCGGCTAGCCACTTCCATGCGGTTCCAATAAAATCCAACGATCTTTTTGTTTTTCCCTTTGGCCTGAGTCTACTTAAATGATTTTTAATTTTGGTGATTTCATATGTAAGAAATGGATAGAAGGAGTGGTTTGTGTTGACTTTGGTAGTGATTGTCGTTTCGAGGTCGTTTATTGCATCTTCGTACTGTCGTAAGTCCATAACGTGAATTATTTTGAAGGTCCCAGTCTGTAATTTCGCTACTCCTGCCTCTATTGTGACCAACTGCAAGTTTGAGTAGTCCAGTATCTGCGAGTCGGCTCCGCATGTAGCCAGAAAAAATATTAAAATAAACATGCCAACGATGCCAATTAGATCTTGGATCTCGAGCTTTTTCCTTTTCCTTTTGTACTGGGGAGCCGTTTGATCACTTCTATCCTTGTATCCGTTGAATGTTTCTCAGCTGATGCTTAAAAGATTTTTGCGTCTAAAGCTATCCAGTTGAGTTGTCCCCAAAGATCTGTTCAAAAGATTTTTTTCATCCGGAACTGTTCACTTCAGGGTCCCTGCTCGGGCGCCAGTTAAACTTTCACTTGTTAATTTTTATTTTTTAAAAAACCAACATCAGAGCGAGCTCTGATGTTTAAACTTTATTGTTCAATGAGTACTTAAGAACTGACTAACAAATTTTATATCTTAAACTATTGGGCTGCAACTCGATCGTCTATTGTTGTTTTTTTCCTGTTTTTTATTGTGCTGCAGTTTTATTTCACTATTTCGAGTTCGCTGCTTATCGCCGGTAGACGCGGTGTCAGCATATTTTTCCAGAGCGGATGCGCGTGTACCTTTGGAATGCGCTTTAGAGTTTTAAATATATGCAGCGTTAACTTGTATACTTTCCGTAAGTAATTGCACGCGTAAGTTTAAATAACTAAAACCCAACTACTAAAAATCACGCAACAAGAAAATATTCTCATCTAAAATGTTTATGAACAAACTATTCAATATTTTTTGTCTATTAAATAAACAACTTACATATAATATATTTTTAACCGACTTCATACTGTATTTAATACATATTCATTGTAATATATGATATGATATATCGTCATTTGTCACCCTCTGCATGTATAGCGCGATGCAGTTTGCCCTAAAGCTTATGATCGCCTTCTACTGTTAGAATGTATTGTTTTGTTAGAGTAGGTGAAATACGATCACGGATATTTTCTGAGCATCATGATCATTTTTTGTCAAATTATGATAAGTAGTTCAGAAGTTAGGGGTTTAATTGACTTTCTGCCTTCTAGAGGGCGCCATATTTAATTTAATATTACGTCATATAGCCGATAACCAGCGGATGATCAAAACACTTCCAACAATACCTTATTTGTCAAATTATGATAAGTAGTTAGAATTGAGGATGGAACGGATGATCATACCATAAATACTGGACAAATATATATACCGCTCCTTTTGCCGCTCCATTGCCATAGTCGGAAAAAACTAGCGTAATTATGAATATAATTGCGTTGTGATAAAAAAATGTATTTTCAGAAGTTAGAAAAGGTTAAAGGGGCCCCGAAAATAGCATTGCCTAGGGGCCTCGATATGGTTAATCCGGTCCTGAAGCGAGGTCATCGCCTCAGAATGAGAAAAAAAAATTTAAATTTCAAGTTTTGAATTTGTAAACAAATATATTCGCCATTTTCTAATCGATTTGAATCAAATTTCTGTTGTGTAAAAGTTAAATTAAATGACCTTGGAGAAATGAGAAAAAATTTACCATTACCTCACTAATTCAATTTTATATATGTACCTTAGTAAAGTATTTATATGTGCACAAATATTTTCTATTTTTTCTCCCTAGTTTATAACAACGTAATTTTTTTGCCAAAAGTTTGCCAACATTTTTTTAAAAGGATGTAGTTTATTTGTTGAACAGAGAATTCTTCTCTTCCTCGTATTCGTAGTACCGTTAGTCGAAAATAAAGTGAAATCTAGCTTGTGCAATAGAAAATATTTATATGTGCACAATTGCTGTTTTTGCGTTTTAACAGCTAAAACGTAGAAATTACGACATTTTTTTGATAATCCTAGTAAGAAAGTCTATAAACAAAGCGGTAATACATTTCTAGAAAAAAATATGAGCACATTTTAGAGTTATTTTATTTTTCAAATAAAAATGCCAAGTGGGACCACTTTATCTGAAGAAAATCGTTGAAATATAAAAGGCTTAATTAAAGCCGGTATAAAAGTAGGTGCTATAGCTGCTAAGACAAATCGTCATTAAAACACCATAACACATTTTTTAAAATAATCTGGCAACTATGCTATATCCAAGAGTAGTGAAAGAAAATCCGTGATTGACCAATGGCACAAAAGACGAATCCGACGTTTTGCTGTGCAGGAAGGGATGAGTTGTGGTGAAATTGCTACGCATTTGGATCTAAGGGTTACTAGAAGCAGAATCCAAGAAATTTGGGATGAAAATGCCAACGTCAGTTATGTATCGCCCTTCTCTCAACCCAGGCTTCTACCATGACACATTGCGGCCAGTCTAGCATATGCCGAAAAATACAAATTTTGTGAGAAAGAATTTGGGAATGTCATATTAAGTGATGAGAAAATGTTCAACCTTGACGGGCCCAACGGTTGCCAGAAATACCGTCACAATTTTCGATATCCTCGACAAACTCGGTATGCGCGTAACCATGGGAGGGTATCATTGATGATTTCAGCCGGTGTTAGATACTTTGAAATTCTCCCCTGTTATCAATTTCATGCAAATTAAATGCACAAATATAAATTGAGTTATTAGATGATGTGATTATTGAGTTGAAATGCTATAAATATCAGAATAACTGGACTTTTCAGCATGAAAACGCACCAACAAATACTTCCCGAGCCACATATGACTTTCAATAAATCTGAAATATACCCGTACTGTAGTGACCTGCTGTTAGTCATGACTTGAATCCTATCGAAAACCTGTGAGGCATTCTTTCGGCCCAAGTTTATAAAAACGGGAGCCAGTTCGAGTCGATTAAGCATCTGAAAACAGTTATTCAAGATGAATGGCAGAAAATTTATGGCTTCATCCTCAGATCGTTGATTTACTTCATGTCTTTTGCGCTTAGCCAAGTCATATATAAGAAAGGAAGACATATTCTTGTATAAAATCTGTACACATTTATATTTTATTCCATAAAATCAATAAAAATAGGTTTTGCACATATAAATATTTTGTATGAACTTTTTTAATACATTATAATTTTTTTAATAACAAGAAGTTTTTTAAATAAGATATATCTTGTTTAACATATACTTCCTTAATACTATTTCAATAAAAAAATAATATAAAATCAAATGAAGTTATGTTTGCTTAGAATTACATTTTAAGTGTTGCACATATAATTATTTTACTGAGGTATATCAAAAAACTTCTACAATTTACACATTTGCTCAAAAAATAGGCCTAAAGTTGTTTTCCCCACTTTTTCATATGACATATCATTTATCTGCGTAATTTGCTTCATTTTGACACTCTATAAACAGTTTCTTTCATTAAAAATCATGTCCTATATTTTTTTTTTTTTTTATACAAATTAATTTTTTCAAAACGTTGTTGTTACATTTTTTAAAAAGTTATACAGATTTAAAAAATAATTTGTGTAAAAAAAATTTTCAAATATTTCATACCATTTTATTATTTGCTCGAAGAATAGGCCAAAAGTTGTTTTCGTTGTAAATTTGTTTGTTTTGAAAATTTCCATTTTCACTACCCTTTTATATGACATATCACTTAACTGCAAAAATTGCTTGGGGTTATTTCATTTTGCAATTTAAGTTATCGAAAAGTTGCTTACAATAAAATCCATTTTATTTCAATTTTTGCATTATTATTTTCGTTTAGCTGATAGTTTCGTTTACAAATAATTCCTTCTGTTAAAGGTACATTTGAAACCAATTATACGGTAGAAAATGGTGAAATGGATTTGTTTTAAAACATTAATAAAAGCCTTTTTCGCATTTTGTATATTTGATAATTTTTGGCATTATTTTTTTTTCTCTGAAAAGTGCATATAAAAAAATAATTTCCCCATGTACGGAAAGTTGTTATTTCAGGCATATTTATCTAAGTTGTTCTGCATTCTTTACAAAGCCTATTACGGCTTACGACCGGCAATTTTTTTGCTCTTATGATCTTTTTGAAACTGGTCATAACCCCATATCATATGTTAAATTTAGGGTTATGTCATTTGGGGCTATGTCCCGTCATCAGTTAGAATGAATAGTCATTGGGGGTTATTTCATTCCTTTTGGGGATACTTTGATTTTAAGTTTAAACCTTTTTTTTATGGGGCTTATGAAATTTATGTTGAGGATTTTCATTTTGGTCTATTTAATTTTTTCGTTGGGTGTTATTTTATTGTATTTAGGCATTTTTTAATTTTTTTCGTTTCTGGCTTATTTTATTTTCTTTGGGACTTATTTCATTGGGTGCTATTTCATTGAGGCTGATTTCAATTGGGGTCTTTTTCGTGGTGCCCCAGAAAAAATTTTCAAATCGCGGCGACTCAGAAATCGGAATCGTGTCTTTTTATCTTCACGAATGGGAAAATCGAACGTCAAATGACTAATATTAATCACAAGTAGAATAAAGCCATGTAGTTAGTTGTTGCTTGACATCTTATTTTATACGGTCAGTTAAAATTCTGTAACACGGCTATACAATGGGTTAAAATGTTATCACTGTCATATAGCAATATTAAGTAAGTTTTATATAAACTAATGAAAAGTGACTTAAATTAGATTGCTAAACAGAAATAACGTTCTAAATTTTTAAAATAAGTACATCGAAAAGATTTTATTCAAACCTCTCCTTCTACTAATGATTAGAGCCCTGAAGCAGATATCCAACCCACCCTATATTCGGGGGGTAATCACTAGTCATATAATAATAATTAATCAGTTAACTTCTCTCTTAATGTTGCTATGCCTATTTTCCTGTTGCTAAGTGAAGTTATAGATAATAAATTGGCGCCATTTTAAGAGAGTAAGTCAGTTTGAGGTACTAAGTAATTTAATTTGGATTTTAAGCGTGTTCTTATTTGTTTTTGCAACATATCAAATTGTGTTTTGCCTTTCAGCATTTGAAACGTACATATATCTGTGTTAATAATTGTTTATTAAAATCAAATAGTTTCATGAAATACTATATAATTGGTGTGTGATTTTGAAGCTTTGCCATTTTATGGTTGCTGCTTTATTTTACGTACCATTTATATTTAAATTCGTGAATTTATCAACAAAAGTTTGAAGTTATAAGTTGAAATCATACTATCGTATAATTCACACTAATTTATTTGAGTTGCCTGCAGTTATTTTAGCTAATTATTATGGTTTCATGCAAACATTTTGTTGATTTTCGTTTGAAGTCCTGACTGATGATATGTTTTGAGGGGCGATAAAAATCAGATGTAAAAATAGAATGTTTCAGTAAATTTTAGAAATATGCAAAAAAAAATATTGCTAAATTATACAAAAACAATGTTTTTCCAAAGTTATAATGAAGAGCTTTTGGTCAAGTAAGCTATGAAAGAAGGCATCAACAACAAAAAAAGCAGTGGTGCTCATTCTACACCAAGAGTGTCCAAAAAGGCACCCATGGGCGGAGAGCTTTCACACGCATTTGTTGACACGAAAATGAAAAAGCTTTCAGTAGCTATCCACACTTCAAGCAGGCAGGTTGCGGCTGCTCGCTTCTTAATATCTTCTTGTTTTTACGTAAATTATGCACTCAAAAAAAAAAAGAGATACGAACCGAACACAAAAAGTTGTTAACTCATTTTTTGTTTTTAATCAAAAAATACAAGTCAGAATTGCCTTTTTACTGAAAAATAATATAAAAGTAATTTTTTTAAACATATGGTCATTTCTGTAGCTACGCACGTGACAGTCGTACGAATTTAATAAGTGGAAAAACAAAGAAAAATTAAACTTACAGTTTTCTTATTTTGATTTTGCAATAGATTATTAAGCTAATTTCATAATTTTTAAGCAACAACGAGTTTTTCAGAAAAAGTATTAAGTTAAAATTATAAAAAATTAATATTATTATTCGAAATATTTATTTTTATTTCAACATAATAAAAGTCAAAATATATTTTTTTTTCATTTTGTCTTCATAAAATTAATACGAAAAATTTATTATTTAAATATTATTATTCAAAATATTTCATTTATTCCCACATAATAAAAATCAAAATATAGCTTTTTGCACTATGTCTATCTAAAATAATGAAGAACAAGTTAGTTTAATTAAATTTATAAGTAATGAAATTATTAGTATTAATCGGTGAGATCAGAACTTTATGTTAATATATTTTTAATATCAATTTTGTATTCACAGCATTTGATCTGTAACAAATTTTACAGATTTTGTTCGGTAATTCACGATCTGAATTTTGTTTTTAATAAGCTTATGAATTGAAAAACTTGATTCACATGAATATGTAGACCCAAACATTGAATACAGTCTAAAAATTAATTTTTTTTGTTAAATACGTGGTTTCGTCAACTTCTCTCCAAAATTCTACACCAACTTTAAGAGGAAGGGATAAATATGTTTGGAAATATTTTTTAACTATTTCAGCTGTTCGTAGCATGTTATTTAAATTCGTAATTTTTAATTGTTCCATTAGAGTTTTCAATCTTCTTTCAAAATCTTCAACGGTATTAACTAAATAAAATACTAGTTTATTGTTGCCTTGTAAAGCCAAATTTATATGAATAAAAAATTCTGTAATGTCGGAAAGAAATGCAAGATCCAACAAAAAGCTTTGATTTTTTAAAGACAGTATAATATCTTCAGCTTTGCCTAAAGGATCTTGTTCAAAAAAGTCTAGTTGAAGGCTTTTTCCTCGACTAAGCCAACGAATTTCAGTGTGAAGCAATAAATCGCCGTACTCAACTTCTACTTCCTCAAGAAATAATCGTAATTTTCGGTGCCGCAGTGAGTTGTGGCCACCTCGCATTTTATTTATTATTTTAACAGCAGTACTTATTGAATTCATCATTTTTAATGATTTCGCAAATAGCACATACTAATGGATTATACAGTGAAAACTAGGAACGCTAATGCCGTTCTTAATTAAAAAACCAATAAAACCATCTTTTTTTAAATTAGCTCTATCAGTACACATGGAACTAAATCGATTTTTATCTGCAAATACAAAAACATTATCTCTGACTGCTTCAAATATTGAACTTCCTTTAACATGTTCCTGCATAGGAATAGCAGTTATAACTTTTTCAAATGTATTGAAGTTGTGGTCTACTGTTCTAGCACAAATTAAAAGTACACTTGTGTCGTTAAGGTCAGTGCTGTCTTCTAGACATATTGAAAAATATTTATAGCTACATATTCTTTTCTGCATATTTAAATATATATATAATTGCTTATTTGATTTGTGCGTCTACAAGTGGTATTCCCTGATATTGGGACGGATTGAAATATTTTTATTTTTTTCCATAATTTTATTTTCCATATTTTTTATTGGTCATTTCCATAATCTACCACGAAATTTGACAAACAAACAAGGGATCGGTATTCTGATAAAAAGAGGCTTTCCATATAACTTTAAAATGATAAACTCGCCCCTATCCGCTATTGCAATTGAGATTAATCTGATAGTAAAATTCACTGTTATTTGTGCATATAACCAAGCCAACAATTTTCCTTGTCTGAAATACTCCAAATTCTAAACATTATTTCTGACCCTGCAATTCTTGCTGGAGATTTCAATTCCTGCAGTTCACTTTGGGGTTCTCCAGTTACAAATGTTCGCGGTAAACAGGTAGAGGATGTAATTTTGTCCTCCAACTTGATTGTCCTCAACGATGGTTCTTCTACCCATTACTCAACCCATAATTCTTTTACACACGTCGATCTCACCCTATGTTCTGCAAGTATTGCTCCAAAATGCACTTGGCATATCCTTGATGATCTACATGGTAGCGACCACTTCCCCATTACCACCAATATACATTTCAGCACAACCACCTGTATACCAACAATTAAATTTATTACTGACCACGCCAATTGGCCAAATTTTCAATCGAAATGTGAACAAATTTCCAACAATTTTCCAATATCACAAAACATAAACCAAGAAACGGCCAGAATTCATAAAATAGTACGTTCTGCTGCTCACTTTACTATTAAACAAACTAAAAGAAAAAAATTAAAAGCAATTATTTCTTGGTGGAGCTCAGAATTGGCTTCGCTTAGGTCCGATAAGCAAGCAGCTTGGCACGATTTCAAGCGAGACCACTCCATGGACCATCTCCTGCAATATAAGAAAGCGAATTCTCTTTTTCGTCTTAACGCAAAAAAAGCCAAAATACTGTGTTTCGAAAAATTCACAAATTCTATAAATCCCACATCAAATCCGTAGAAAATTTGGGCTGATATTAAGACGCTTGCAGGTTCGTTTAAGCAATCTCATCTCACATCGTTAACTAAACCCAATGGTTCCATTTTGTCCACAACCACTGACATTGCAAACGAATTTGCCACACATTTTTCAAATATTTCATCAGACCACAACTTCTGCACACAATTTCTGGCCAGCAAATCTCTGCTTATGAATACCAATAATTATTCTCCCCAAAACCTTTCAACATCTGCCAAACTTATTGAAACAAGCATACTTCTTTCGGAGTTTGAACGCGTCCTCTGCTCCGTTTGAACGGATAGAATATCGTACCCCATCATAAAAAACTTCCACTTCTTCTTAAAGAAAGAATAATAAATTTATACAATGCTATCTTTGATAACGGCACATATCCCCAACTTTGGAAAGCATCAGCAATAATTCCTATCCATAAGCCAGTGGTGTGCGGCGTAGAGAACATGATGTCGACAATGTCGTGTAGACAATAGCTTTTAACGAGGTGTAGATAATTAATGTAAAAGGCTGCATGTTTATTGTAATATTTAATTAAATTGAGTCCAAGTTCGAAGTATTCCTTATTTTTACGCCTTCTGGGCATAGCTTTTGTTTTTTTAATTGTAAAATTTGTTACTTTATGTTAATTAAACGACTTTTCAAAAGGTTTTAAGAATCAGCATAATCTAAATGGAACTTGCATTTTCGCAGTGTTGCAGTTTGTTGGCATTGTTTACACAATTCTCGACATTGTCTACATTGTCGACACATTCTGCATTGTCGGCAATAAAATTTCGACAACTAAAGACGACGCGTCGAGGAACATCACTGCCATAAGCCTAATAAGACCCTGGGCAAAGTTGACAGCTATCGACCAATATCCCTTCTTCCATGTATGGGAAAGATACTTGAGAGGATAGTTGCTAGCAGGCTAATGTAGTTTGCAAATAAAAATATACTTATCAGCCACAATCAAGTTGGTTTCAAAAAAGGTCATGGAACTACTGACGCCTTGCTACATCTTGATTTTTTTATTACAAGTGCTCTGTCTAGCAAAAACCACATTTCGCTGATGGCAATTGATTTTCAAAAGGCTTTTGACCGCATTGGCGTTCATATAGTATTGAGACAACTGATAAAATGGAATGTTGGGTCAAAAATTTTTTATTTCATTAAAAGTTTTTTATCCTGCAGGAAATGCAGGGTGACTGTGAACGGTTATTTATCTTCAGTGACATCACTTGACAATGGCAATCCCCAGGGTTCGCCGCTGTCAGTGATACTATTCATAATAGCATTTGACGAAATAAGTCGTATCATATCTAAATACTCTTGTGTTGACCATGTTCTATATGCCGATGATGTTCTTGTTTTTTCGAAAAATTCTAACAAAAATTTAGTTGAAGTTTTATTCACTGACATCCTTACTGATATAAAAGGCTGGTCACTGTTATCTGGGGCAACAGTATCAATTGAAAAAACTAACACTCTTCACATATGTCGAAAATTAGATTGCACTAACCTAAATTTAACATTTAATAATGTAAATATAAATTGTAAAGATAACTTAAAAATTTTAGGGCTAATATTTGATAAGAAGTATACTTTTAAGCCTCATTGTAAATATGTTCGAGATAGCTTTTTTCTAAGGTTAAATATAATTAAGTATCTTCCGTCTAAACACGGATTTGTTCATCCAACAACACTAATCAATGTCACCAGAGCGCTTGTACTATCAAAAATCGAGTACGGTCTTCCTATTTATGGTCATTGCGCAAAAAGCAATATTGGGCTGTTGTTTGCACCCTATCACAAATCAGTTCATAAAAGCCTCAGGGCATTTCCAACTACACCAACAATTAATATTCTGACAGAAGCTGGCTTACCCTCAATACCGGATAGAACCTAGGACGTCACTTACCGTCTTTTTCCAAAACTTTTGAATTAAAAAAAATCCTGTTCTTGCAGAGGATGTTAAAAAGGCATTGAGTCGGAAAAGGACTCCAAAAAAATGCTTGACAATAACAAGATGTCTAGAGTTTGGTAGAGTACATTCCCTTCCGCTAAAGCTCAAACGCCATAATCATGATTGTCACCCACCTTGGCTACTAAAAGACTCATCATTGGAAAACAAGCTCTTGGATTATCTGAAGGACAGCACATCCAACGTAGTTTACCAAACACTATTTCTTAATGAAACCGCTCAATATAAGGCCATAGGATGGAAGTTTCTTTTCACTGATGGCTCAAAAACTATTAACAATACGTCTTTTGCAGTCGTTTTCGCTCTGTGTTCACAGCTGAGGCTGTCGCTTTACTTCAAGCTTGTAGTTTTGCGAAAAATAACAGGTTATGATCTGCACAGACAGCAAATCCTGCGTCAGAGCAATTCGTGCACATACTAATTCAACTGACACTATAACCACCATCAGGGATATCCTTATTAAGGCTCATACAAAAATAAAAATTATGTGGATTCCAGGCCATTCTGGAATACGTGGTAACGAGTTTGCAGGCACGACAGCAAAAAACATCAACATTACACCAGCACCAGTATTTGACACATTTAGCACTAAGGACATCAACAATTTTATTGTTAAGCAACGTTCTGCATCAAATACCGAGATCTGGAATACCTATAATCATCATTATTCTGCTATAAACCCTGATCGTGATAAACCAGTTTACCCAAGCGGTTCACTAACCTTTGCTATAATACCCTTCACACGTCTACGATTATGACACATAAGGATAACACATGAGCACCTACTTAACGGTACAAGCCCTAACAATTGCCCATATTGTAATTTGCCAGCATCAATTAACCATCTGATAAACATCTGCCCTCGACTAACAGCACAAAGGAACTTTTACTTCTTGGATACTCGGCCTTACGACATTTTAAAACATCCAACATATAACAATATTATGAAAATGTATAATTTTTTAAAATATTGTAACTTGCTTAATTTAATCTAAGTATTATTTATTACCTAGTTTATATATTCTTACATATTTCCTTTTCTCAATTCATTAAACACGAACATTACTTTCTCCTATATTATAATCAGCCAGTCGAAAGCCTTAGCTGCTAGTACTGCTTAAGTCTGCATTTATATAGTAATTAATTATTGTATAAATTCTTTAAAATAAAATTAAATAAATAAATAAATTTTTACTATTTCATTTTCTTTATCGTCAAAACATTTTAAAACATCAGTAAACAAATCCTTAGTAAAGCAACCATCATCGAAAGGGCGACAACGTTTAACTAAACAAACCACTAATGAAGCCTTTCGTTTTATACCACTTCCACATTTTTCGGAAGATTCCATGGAATCATATCATATTTTCGTAAAAAACATGTTTTTATTGTAAGATAAATGAGTTTCTATCTTCTCCTTTTATCAAAACATATTCTTTATGCCAAGAAGTATAATGCCTTTCAACATAATAACATCTAATACGCTTTTCTTTATGGTGACATACTAGGCCTCGCCAAAGAAATTTTCCGCAAATAAAAATTCCGTTTTCCAGTTTTTATCAAACATCTTCATAAAGCATACAACAATTACCACCAAAGAATGCAACCTAACCGTTTAAGGTCCCAACAAGTAATGAATCAAATACAGAGTTTTCTCTGTCGAGTTTTAAGGCTGATTCGCAATACTGCGTTCGGTCGGTCGGCCTTTGATCGTACTTCGATCGACTTTGCAATAACTTTACGGGATGAACTGTCAGAACGCACGACCTACAAATTTTGTATCCACAATGTTGCGTTCAAGGTCGTGCATGAGTCACTTTGAGCAACTGTGGTGATGCCAATGTACACTATCACATTTCATGGGATTTTTTATTTTATCAGCACAGTTTATGCTAGGGGTATTCACGATTCAGTACACTTGCCTGTGCAGTTGAGCAGTTACGTGTTCGTGAACACACCACTATCACTTTTTTCAAAGCCGTCAAAATTTTCAATGTGCAAAAGTACACAACTGCTCAAGGAAAGTAGAAAACGCTACAGTGGAAGAGCACTTGTGAAGATTTTTCACGTACGTGTATTTTGTTTTTGTAAATCTCACAAGACCTCAACTGCAGTGGCAACTGCACTGAATCGTAAATAACTCCATTGAATGGCATTCAAATAAATATTTATGAATTTGCAACTTAAAAAAATCCAAACTAAATTCAAAATTATTTAATAAAATTTAAATATTCACGCCAAATTATTTATAATATATAAATAAAACTAAATAATAAAAAAAATTATAATAACATTAAGCCGCCATTTTTTCAAAAAACACTGTTTTTACTACGGATTATGGAAAGTAAGTTGTTATTTCGAGCATATTTACCTGAGTTGTTCTGCTTTCTTAAAAAAAAGTTTTTAATCTGCAGAAAATGTAAATAATTTCATACTTCAAGTGAAAGGTAAAAATTAATGCTTTTTAATTACAATACATATTTAGTACCTTTATAGCGCAATTTTTGTAGAAAATAACGGTTATTTTCATTAAAAAATTTAGATATGATGAAAAGTTGCATATAAAATGTAAAATATTCTTGCAATGATATTTATATTGCAATCATTGAAAAGGTCAATTAAACTCCTTTCAAATTACATGCTAATTTCTTAGATCTATTGGATAATGGCAATAGTTTTTTTGAACAGATATTTTAGCAAGAAATAAAATTTTTAAAAACGATAACTCCATAACTACCTGATTAATTGATTTTTTCAGACAAACATTTTTTTACGGTTTTCTCTACCAGAACTTACTGCCTTTTATTCATATACTTAATATAAATAATTGGCACAAATCTTTAAATTGTATTAAATAATGTTGAATTCATCAAAACTTGCATTTTGTAAGTTGTAAAATTCTAAATATTAATTTAAATTAAATTCAATATAACCTGTAGTGATAAAATAAAAAAACTCCGTGAAATAACAATACTAACAAAATATGTGCTAACAATCTCATTTTTTTTTATTTATATTTTTATTATAAATATTTATATTTCAATTATATATAGTGTACACTTAATCAAAACTTGGATGCCATCATTTCCATAAAGTTAAATCACATTAACAGCCCTATTCTGGTTGTTAACTTAACAAGAAATAGTTAAGGAGCTCTTGTTAAGCTGCTTGTTATGTTATGTAAATGTTGGTATTCTTAAAAATCATTAACAACATAAAAGCTTAAAAAGCTTTTAAAGTTCACCATGCATGGTGAAAATCGATATGCCTGTTGAAAGAAGAGATGCGCTATATAAACAGATGCTTCGAGTGCAGCTTGTGACTTTGCAAGCGCTTGAAAAATTTGCCACGGCTACTGAAAGATTTCATTATCAACACTTAAAATAAGTAAAAAATTCTTTCATTTTTCAGTTTAATGTATTTAAACTCAATATTATATTAAAATTTGTATTTTTTTATTATTTTCACAACAATTTTCTATCTAAGCACATACATTTCATTCGTTGTTAAGACTCTTTCTGTTATTAACAAAATTGTAAGGAAAAGAGCTTTTAAAGTTGCAGCAGAATACGAAACCTTAACAAATAGTTAATATTAACTATTTTGTTAATGTGGTGAGCTTAGTTAAGCTGCCAGAATAGGGCTGTAAGTATACACAGTTCTAATAATACAGCAAATCCCATGAAAACTCATGTTTACCATTGAAACAAAAAAATACCCACCAAAGCTAACTCAATGGAAATGCAACTCTGCATACCAAAGAATGTCAAACGCACGACCGAGTAGAACATTTTTCTACTCTACTCGTTAGGTTGGACTTTGATCGTACTTTACCCCTTCGTTGAAAGTTAACGAATAACGCACGATCAACGGTTGAAGTCGAATTGCGAATTGCACCATAAGAACTCGTTGTTTCTACTCGAGCTGTCAACGCACGACCGACCGAACGCAGTATTGTGAATCCGGTATTATTTTCACCTCATATAGATCGTGCATAAAAAACAACACCAAACAAAACAGCAAGCAACCACGACCTGCTGGCATGAAGTCTAGACAGCTACTGAAAGTTTGTTGCTTTCATTTCGATGTTGAGCTCGAGCTTTTCTTCAAGTGCAAACTTTTGCAGCAAAAGCTTTACAACCACAAACATAAAAATGAGTATGTATGATTTGGACACCCTTATTCTACACCATGGCAGAATAATAAGGTAGGGTAAGTAGCTTTGACAAGACCTATTATTAATGTCAAAATCATAAAATATAGTGCTGCCATATTACAAATTAAAATCCAATTAAAAATCCATACTTTTTCTAAGCGTTTCTAATAAAATCCTTTACTAAAAATACTTCAAAACAGGGAAGTACAGGTTTTTTGTTTTAGGCGAGCTTGAAACGGACTTATTCTGCGAAATATTTTTGTATGTTATACTCCAGATTAAGCCTTCCACTTCAAATTTATTCTTGATTATATAAGCGTGTATTTGTGGTTTTTTTATAAGGGATTTTGTGCGAAGTTGCATTTATTTTAATATCTTTTAAGTTATAAAAATGGCAAAAAGAAGTGGTGAAATTTGATGGACAACGTGGAATAAAGAAAATTTAAGTTTTTTTAATGTTGAAAGTGATGAGTGGTGATGTGAAAAGGCTAAAGCGGGTGGAGTCTTGTGGCTTAGACTTGGAATTTACAGGAAAAGTTTGTGAAAAACATTTTTCAGAAACCGATTTCATGAACGCTCTACGTTTGATGCCGAATGCAGTGCCGTCATTGCAGTCATTTGGTACAAAGTGGTCCATGTTGCAAAAAACAACGTTCGATGCCGAATGCATTGTCGTCGTTGCAAGTAATTTTAATGGTTTAAAAATTGAGCACTGTCTCAATTTTAAAAAAAAGTATAGCAGTGAGGGGACTGCCGACCGAAGCGAAAACATATATGTAAAATATTAGTATTCCCTAGAATACCCTTTGTCCTGCCACGGACTGCCTTCCTGCTATATACGAATTTTCATGCTAATCGGAAAAAAATTTTGTATTTCCTCCCCCTCAACCTTTGATTATTTCTTTCAAAATATTTTTTATTCAGATAGCATTTTTATTTTATATTTACACCAAACTATATTATTACATTTAAATTGAATATTATTGATACAAAAATAAAATACAGGCAGCACTATTGAATGAAAAATAATCCTCTAAAAGGATATTTAATTATTTCTTTCAATGTATATGTAGAGCTGTAGCTAAAATAAAATAAATTTAATTTTTTTTATATATGGTATTTTGTTTGATGGGTCTTGAATTCTCTTTTAATATCTGCACTTGAGATCTTGCTACAAGGTCTCAGAAAACATAGCAAGCAAAGTGCGGTTTATTTTCTGCCCCCGATTCGGTTCATCCGTACATCTGGTTCATCATAAATGCACATTATTTTCATATTTTATCACTTTATTATATTTTAAATTATGGGCTTTAATATAAAAAACAAAGTAAAACATAAACAAAAATATAAATTAAACTTATTGAAATAATTAATTTACACTGAAAACACATAATAATATACACATACATAAAATTTGTATTTACATACATTTTCTTGAATTTCATTTACATTATTTTCACTGTTCGCGTCATAAATCATTGCATTATATTTTTAAAAAAGATACTATAGGCTTATGGTAGCTGAAATAAGAAACAAACAATTTTGGACGATGCAGTCCCACTCATGATAAAATTGTTATTAGGTAGCCTTGACAACTACTTATTTTCTCACGAGCTGCAATTTCAAACAAAAGAAAACAATATAAAGTGTGTGTGTCACACACATTGGCAGCTTTTAGCGGAGTCAATAGTTGGCAAATGTTTTTTTTTAAATTTGAGTGAGAAACCTTTGCAATTAAATGATCCATTCACAGCAGGTGACTCCTCTGAATGCGGCCAATGTGTGTGACACACATTCTCTATTTGGTTTTCTTTTGCATGGCATTCGATGGTTGAAACACGAAATGTCACTCGTACCTAATGCTTATTATACCATGTCCCATGTCCCAGTCAGGAAATATGCAGGCAACATTTATAAAACTACAAATGTTTTTATGTTGGTCATAAAACTCAAATACGCGCTCTTGGTTATTGGCTTCCAGGCGCTCAGCAAATGCAGCAAGCATGAAAAAATTAAACAAGGTAGTGTTAGGGCGGAGAGCCGGCTACCGAAACTGTCAAAACGAAGTTGACATTTCATACAAAATCTGCAACCAATGAGAATGCAATATGAAAGCAAGAATTGGCAAATATATCAAAATGGATGAGTTTGACAGTTATGGTCACTTAGAAAGAGAACACATTCAGCCCTAACACTGCCTTGTCTAATTCTACTATGGCAGCAAGCAACCATCAATAAGTTTATCTGCTGACAAATCGTTCCTTCACAAAGAAATCATGAAGGGTATTTACTGTTTTTTCTGTCAATGTATATATAGATCTGTAGCTGAACTAAAATACATTTACAACAGCAATTACCAAGCAAATCCACTATAATGACGAACAGAGAAGAACAGTATTACATCGGTTGCGCAACGTTAGATGGGATGAACCGAATTGGCTGCGGAAAATAAAAAGCACTTTGCTTGCTATGTTTTTTGTTTGCCTGGTAGCAAGATCTCAAGTGGAGGCATTAAAACGGACTTCACGGCCAGTCAAACAAAACGCAAATATCAAAAATTTTAAATTTATTTTATTTTAGCCTACAGCTAGCTCTACATATACATTGAAAAAAAACAGTAACATTCAATAGGTGCATTCCCGTGGTCGTTAATTTAGAGCGCAGCTTTATTTTATTCACACAACAAAAACAAAAAATAAAACCAGCTCGATTTCTAGCTCTATTTCTGATCTTACTTTGGGTTTAGACCGCCTAAAAATTTTAAAAATAAAAAATTTTAACTAAAATATCAAGTCTGCGGAAACAAAGTCTGTGTAGTGTATGGTCATCGCTATGACGAGAAAAAAGTCTTATTTGCGCAAACAGTCTGTGTAGTCTATTTGGCCCTTAACGCGTGAAGGCACTAAGCCAGCCGGCCCTACCTGGTTATTCTGCCATGACAGCGAGTAGGTTTTTAAATGACGCTTTTGGATCTTGACTACCAGGCGCTCAGCAAGGCATATTAACCAGGGGCTGAATTACAGCATCCGTAATCGAACAAAATTGTACAAGATTGACAGGCACCTGTCTCGTCGTGCTCTTCGTAATTTTGCTCGATCATGCCCAAGTAACATTGCTGGAGCAACTAGGTGCAAGTGAGTCCTAAAAGTGTTCTATAGGTGTATTATATGTGGTTAAAGCTGTACCGTAGCTTTGTTTGCTTCTAGTTGCTTTTAATTTTAAAGAAAATGCTCCAAATATGACTTTTTACCATTTTGAATTCTAATACTTTATACAGCTCGGTAAAAGATTTTATAAAATCTGCAAAAGCGCAGAACTCTAAAATTTACTACTTGCTCTGTGAAGGATCTTTTAAAGTAATAAACAAATTTATAGAGCTATTTTGAAACCCATAGATTCAGTATAATATTTGCTTTAATACGTATTTTTGTGTTGCAGTTTTTAAGCTAATAAATGTAAAACACTGTAAATTAATGCAACAAATTTTTTGGGAATAACAAGTAATTAAAAAAATCTGATAAAGAGCTTCATTGAAAAAATGGCTATCTTATAAAAAATAGAAAATCTTCAGAGTTGAAGAAAGCTAAATATTAGTGTTTACAATTATAATTTAAACGAAATTGATGTTTTCTATGATACATATATCATACAAAAATAAAGTATTTAAATAATGTTTAGTTGATTTTAAAAAATGTTAAAAATTTTCGAACTATTCTTAAATAATTAACACTTCTTAATTTTAATTATTTGTGTAGCCCGTTGTAGTTTTTCGAAGTACTACATTCACATTTCCGATAAATTCAAAAGTGCATCGAAATTCGCCGAATATAACGAATACACGAACATGAGTCTGATATAATAATCACTTTATGATTTCTTTAATTTATTTGTCATTCTAATCACCACAAACATTCGTCATTTTTAACACATACATACTTAAACGAATAAGAAAAAAGAGCTTTGCAAGAGCTCTTATTTAGGTTTGACAGGAATTCTTTTTAAAGTTGACAGCTACTTCTTCTCTCCATATGAAGCAAAATAGTGGTTTTAAACTTAAGAAAGTAGCCTTATATATTCTCTGCAAGAGCTATAGTAGCGCTACTAAAGCTATAGTTTAAGCTTCCTGCTATATAAGATAGCACTATAAGCTCTGGAAAAATTAATATATGGCTAAAATTGTTTCTTGGGCGGATGCTGTAATTCGGCCCCAGGTAGACTCGATACGGAGAGACTTTAAAAAGTGCCCCTTATATTCTGTGTGTTTCGATTCCTTTTCGACAATACCTACAATTCTGTCAAAATCATGTCATACGAAAAAAGCTGAGCGCCTGGTAGCCAATATCCAAGAGCGTGTGTTCGAGTTTCATGACCAACATAAAAACATTTGTAGTTTTATAAATGTCGCCAGCATAGTCTCTGACTGGGACCATGGTATAACAAGTAATAGGTAGGAGTGACATTTCGTGTTTCAACCATCGAATGTCACCAGAGGAGTCACCTGTTGTGAATGGATCAAGTAATTGCGAAGATTTCTCACTCAAATTTAAAAAAAAGTTGCCAACTATTGATTCCGCTGAAAGCTGCCAATGTGAGTGATACACGCACTTTAGATTGTTTTCTGTTGTGCAATATTCGATGGTCGCAGCTCGTGAGAAAATAAAGTAGTTGTCAAGGCTACATAATAATAATTTTATCATGACTGGGACTGCATCGTCCAAAAATTTTTTTGTTTTTTATTTAAGCTATCAGTATCTTCCTTAGAATATAGTTTAATTATTAACGCAAACAGTGAAAATAATGTAAATGAAATTCAATGAAATTTATGTAAATACAAATTCTATGTATACGTATTTTATGTGTATATTAATTTTTATGTATATTTTTTAATTAATATCCATAATTTAAAATATAATGAAATGATAAAAGACGAAAATAATGTGGATTAATGATAAACCGGATGCACGGATGAACCGAATCCCGACTAGAAAATAAACTGCACTTTGCTTGCTATGTTTTCTGTTTTCTTTATAGCAAGATCTCAAATGCAGGCATTAAAAGAGACTTCAAGACGAATCAAACAAAATATCATACATAAAAAATAGAAAATTTATTTTATTTTATGAGACTTATTTTTCATTCAATAGTACTCCTTGTATTGTATTTTTATATCAACAATATTCAATTTAAATATAAAAGTATAGTTTGGTGTATTAATAAAATAAAAATTCTATCTGAATAAAAAATATTTGAAAGATATAATCAAAGACTGGGGGAGTGAAAATATAAAAAGTTTTTCCGATTAGCATGAAAATATTTATAAAGCAGAAAAGCAGTCCGTGGCAGGACAAAGTCTTCCAGAGAATACTAGTATTGTATAAATAGGTTTTCGCTGCGGTTGGCAGTCCTCTCACTGCTATACTTTTTTTATATATTAACAGAAATTGTTATGTTAAAATTTGTGTAAGCGATGTAAAAAAATTAATTAGAATCTATAGAAATAATGAGATAAGAGTAAAGATTGCAAAATTGTAAGTATTGAGAGTTTATGTTAGCTACTCAAAAATATTTGAAATGAAAAATTTGAACCTTATAAATTTGTTCAAAGTATCAAAACCAATGCAACTGTAGCAAATTATCATTTAGATGCTTAGTGCAGAGTTTGTTGCTAAGTTCTTTCCTTGACTTGAGAAACACTTATCATTATCATTTAGCAAAAAATTGATAAGTTGATAATAGATAAGTGAGTTTAATTTCTTTTAACTTATTGTAATTATACTCACTTACACTTATCAGAAAAATACTTACTGATTATTTGCTAAGCGATAAATGATAAGTGGTTGGTGCAATAGGGAGCAGAGGTCAAAAAATGGCGTTTAAAGTTTCGGAAGTGCTTAGAGCGCTCGCATTACAAAAGTAGACTAGCGAATCTGAAAAATTCAATTTTTCATTTCCAATAAAATTCTATGGAAAATTAAAAATGAAGTTTTTCAGATTCGCTAGTCTACTTTTGCAACGACGATATATTTCAGTGATAAGTAAATTTCTTTTACATTTCAAATTAATTTTGACATAAAATTTGGTGAAAAAGCAGCGAATCTACGAATATTCTGTGTGAAATTCTCAAAAATCCGTAGATTTACCTTTTTTTGCCACTGTTGTCTGTTTATCTGTGCAAGGCTTAAATATCCGTAGAAATCCGTAATTTCCGTGTAGTTGGCACGACTGACCTGCACATTTGTGTGCGTTTGAGCATCAATGGTAAAAAGTAAATCACACAGCAGCCCAGACAAAATGTTTCGAAAGGGCCTACCCCTTAATCTTCAGTAGTCGTGAGTGATTAGGCAGTGATCAACTCACTGTTTTAGGGTGTTCCTTATTATTTCAACGTCAAGCTATAAAGCATAACTCCCCCTAGAAAAGTTCCTTTAGGTATAAAAACATGTTCTGCAAAAAATTTTAAGAATCGGATAACGGGAAGACGAGGCGCCCAGCCCCCAAAGTTGGTCCATACCATTTATATGGAAATAACTAGGTTTGTTTCTTGAAAATAAGAAAAAATGTTTTTGCCAACTCAAAACATTATCATATTGATAAAATTAACTTTCTAACGGGCTGTTGGTCAAAATTGGTTAAAAATTTAAAATCGTTAGATTTTTTGTTGTGCGAAAACAAAAAAATTAATAAATTTTTTATGCGAAACTTTGAGGTATGTTATGGTTTTATTTATAAAATTCGTCAAAGTTGAAACTTTTTTAACAAAAATGAGCTCAATAAAACCCAAATTAAGTCAAGTTTAAACAGTAATAACTTCGAGCACAAATGATATTTTAAGCTTTTGTTTTTCGGATCTTTTTATGTCTTAATTGCCATGTAATTTAATATTACATACATTAAAAAATTTTAATAAATAAAAATATAAAAATAGTTAAAATCTGGCTGTAAATTTTTCAAGGAATGAAAATTTAAGTTAAATTTTGTAGAAAATATCTAGCTAATTAAGCATTATTAAAGTCGAAGGCTATAATTATCATAAAATATTGTACTTCTACCTTCTGTTTCTGTTACCACTTTATTTGAAAAAAGTATTAAAAATCAAATTTTGCCCTAAAATGCGCTGATTTCCAAAACAATTTGTAGGTACTCTTAAATTTAAAGATAAATAAAATATATTTTATAATTTTCAACAAGTTGTGACCTTATATTGTATTAGCAACCATTTTTTAAATTTTTTTTAAATTTCGTTAATTTGGTAATATTGTTTTATAAGAGATATATCTTAAAGTTATTCGATTCGAAATATTTTTAGCATGACGTTTAAGTGAAGTTAAATACGCTCAATTTACTCTTTAAAAACATAAATAAGCAATTTTATGCGGGTTTTTTTTTATTAAAAAATATATGGTTTGTATGGGAGGTAGGGGATACAGTTGACTTAGAATTCTTTTTGTGCTGTTACATAATTAAGGCTGAAACTCATTTGTACAAAATATTTCATGGCACTAGCTTTTGTAGTCTCTGAGATAGTGCAAATGTCATCTTAAAATCGAAAAAAGTGCACTGTGCAGCGATCGAGATCTCGACCACAAACTTTTGTCGTTTATAATTGGTGCATTCCACGGGGTATGGGAAAATGAGTTATTTTCTTAAATTGATATGATTATAACCAATTTATTCTTAACGCAATGTATATAAGTTAATTTACATGATCTGTAAAAATTATTTAGAAAAAATAAGATTAAGTATTTTTTTCACTATGACAACTTGTTGTTTATTGTGAACAAGTCGTACGATTTTTTCCCACCAGTCCCACGATGTCCCACCAGTCTCAATTCCTACTTTCTATATTATCTTTAGGCTAAAGACCTTAGTTGTTAGTTCCTAGAATATAAGTTTGTTTATGTAATTTATTTTGTAAATAAACTTTTAATAATAATAATAATATATTTTCTTGCAGAAACTGAACTTGGTGCTAATTTTTAGTTTCTGTTGAAGTCGGTTTAATCACTTCATATCATCGTAAAATATTAAAATTTTTAGTACAACGGCTTTTTCATAAAAAATCGTTACCAAAGGTTAAGAAAAACCCCGTTTTTAAATATATTTCATTGAAAACTTTTTTTTTTGTTCAAAAGATTATAAACATCAATCGACAAAACTAGTTTCATTTGTACCGTTATGTTAGTGTATATATCTTTTAACTTTTTTCCATTAAGGTCAAATATATTGACTTTTTACTCAAAAAATAATTCAAAAGTTTTGCTTGTTGTAAACATAAAATCATGAGAAAACTGCATTTCTGACTACATAGCTTTCATTTGCACAAAATTCTTCCAGTTTTGCTCAGAAACCACAGCCTAAGGTCATTTTTTATGAAATTTACTTCATCCATAATGTTTTTATTATATTTTCTACAAAAAAATTAAGTCTCAGATATAATTTATGGCTAAAACTATCGTTTTATGGCACATGCAGTTTCACTTATAACATTTTATGAGCGTTAGACAAGGGGCGTAGCACCTACCATACAACCTGAATTAGCTATATTGAATAGCTTTATAGATATAGTTTATTCAGCCTCGGAATTCAATACTTGACTTCAATTTACACACGCAGTTTTACTGATAAAATTTTATAGTCGTTGCACAAGGAGGCGTGGCAGTAACGCTTCGGGTTTTAGATAGTTCTTTATACGATTCAGTTTTTTTAATGTGTGCAATGGAACTTTGCTGTGAGTTGCGATGAATTTTTATGTGTGTTTAAAGTACTTAAACAAACTTAAAAAATATTAATATAAAAAAATAAATTCAAAAAACTAAAACCTGACTACTAATAAATATTTTATTGCATATAATACTAATTTATAGTGATGTTCAAAAGATATACTCGGTCGTATGCCACCTACCCTAACAAAACAATACATTCTAATAGTAGTAAGTGTTGAAAAGCTTCAGGGCTAAGTGCATTATACATCTAGAGGGCGACATATGACAATATATATGAGGTAGCATACGACCACGGATATCTTTTGAACATCACTATAAATTAGTACAGGGTCCGCCATCTAACGTTTTTTTTTCAACTAGTGCTTATTTCGTGAATGGTAACACTTAGCTCATGGCTGATTTGACAGATAATTAGTTTTATCCTTCCGCTGAACGAATATGGTTGTGTATACGCTTGAACAACGCTGGGAAATATTGCAACATTACTTTGAAAATCGTGGTAATGTTGCAGAATGTGTGCGAAAATTGCGTACGGATTTTGGAAGAAGAGAAGCACCGTCAGCTCCGTATGTTCGTTATCTTGTGAAAAAAAGTGAAAAAAACTGGCATCCTCATCGATAAACCAAAGCGTGAAAAGCCAAAAGCAGAACGTACACCCGAGAATATTGCTGCTGTGGCAGAAAGTGTGCGTGAAGCGCCATCAACATCAATTCACCGTCGTTCTCAACAATTGAACATTTCGGAGACATCATTGAGACGAATTTTGCATAAAGACCTTGGTATGACGCCATACAAAGTCCAATTGGTTCAGGAGTTGAAGCCAACTGACCTTACAATGCGTTTTTGCTTCGCTAAGTGGGCCTGCGGTCGACTTACAGAAGATGCCGATTTTGCCAAAAAAATCATCTTTTCAGATGAAACTCATTTTGATCTTGGCGGGTATGTAAACAAGCAAAATTGTCGCATTTGTTCACAAAAATTAAAGAGGAGGATATTGGCAACATATGGTTTCAACAGGACGGCGCTACGTGCCACACAGCCGAAGCTACACTCGATGTTTTGCGCCCTGTTTTTGAAGATCGCATTATCAGCCGCAGAGCTGATGTCGTTTGGCCACCTCGGAGCTGCGATTTGACACCATTGGACTCTTATATGTGGGGTGCCCTCAAAGATAAGTGTTACGCCGACAAGCCAGAGGCAATTGACGCTTTAAAGGACAATATTCGTGAAGCCATTGGTGAAATACAGCTGCACACAATCGATAATGTGCTTAAAAATTGGACCGATCGTGTAGGTTACTGCATGGCCAGCCGAGGCAGCCATTTGAATGAAATTATTTTCCATTATTAACCTAAAAGATTGTACTTGCAAATAAAAAAAGAAATTTGACAAAATATCCAGTAGTTTTTTTATAGAATTTTCAAAAAAAAAAGTTATTTGGCGGACCCTGTATTTTATACAATAAAATATATTACATGTAAGTTGTTTATTTAATAGACAAAAAAAACTTAAAAGTTTGTGAGAATGTTTTCTTGTTTCATACTTTTTAGAGAGCGCTTTTTAGTAGTCGAGTTTTAGTTTTTTGAACTTATTTTTTATTTAAATAATTTTGGGGATACAATTTTTATATAATCGAAAGCATTAATTACTAATCAATTATTTGATGATCATTTTATAAACGAAATTTTTTTAGTTTATGACTTTACATCCTATTTAAAGCGCCACATTCAATTAAATGTGACGTCACAAAGGCTATAATAAGCGGACTAAAAGGAAGCGCTTAAAACGAAACCTGATTTGTCAAATTATTCTAAATAGTTTAGAAGATAGGGGTTTAGTTAATTTTCTGTCCTCTAGAGGGCGCCATATTAAATTGTATCTTACGTTACATAACCTATAACCAGCGAAAGATCAAAACGTTTCCAACGATACCTCATTTGTTAAATTCTGATAAGTAGTTTAGAAGTTAGGGGTTTAGTTGACTTTCTTTCCTCTGGAAGGCACCATATTATGTTGAATGTGACGTCATAACTAGCGGACTCTCAAAACGTTTTCAACGATACCTCATTTGTTAAATTCTGATAAGTAGTTTAGAAGTTAGGGGTTTAGTTGACTTTCTTTCCTCTGGAAGGCACCATATTATGTTGAATGTGACGTCATAACTAGCGGACTCTCAAAACGCTTTCAACGATACCTCATTTGTTAAATTCTGATAAGTTTAGAAGTTAGGGGTTTAGTTGACTTTCTACCCTCCACGGGGCGCCATATTAAATTTTACGTGACGTCACATGGCCTGCAGCCAGCTGACGATCAAAACACTTCCAACGATATCTCATTTGTCAAATTACGATAAGTAGTTTAGACGTTAGGGCTTATTTTACTTTCTGTCCTCTAGAAGGCGTTATATTCAATTTTACGTGACGTCACAAAACCTTTAACCAGCGCTCGGTGAAAACGCTTCTAAAGATACCTTAGTTGTCAAATTATGAGGGCGCTTTTTAAATTAAATGTGACGCCATTGCCCAGAAAACTATCAAAACGCTTCCAACGATATCTCATTTGTCAAATTATGATAACTATTTTAGAAGTGAGAGTGGAACAGATGAACATACATACATACACACATACATACATACATACATACATACATACATATGTACAGAGTCCAATCCCGGAAGCTTTTCTCGATCCCAGGATTATCGGGATTGAAAATCTCAATCCCGGGATCCCGGGATTCCGGGATTTGTTCGGGATTGAAAACTTTTAAAAGTAAGTAATTTAAAGCAACAAAACATATTGCTAATAAAAAAGAAAACTAAAATAATATTAATGACTAGCTAAGTTTTATTAAGGTATAATATACGTGTAACAAGAAAAAATAGCAGCTTTTTTCAAACATTTTTTTTAGATACAAGAAGTTACAAAATTTTTTTTTTATTTATACAGGTTATTTGTACACAATAAATTTTTTTAAAACAATATTCAGGCTTTTTTGTAGAGGGCGTTGAAAATGACATTGAAAAAAGACATCCAAAACGGTTCGATGGATATGGCCTTTCCCATGTATCTAAAACAAACAACTCAAATGTCATTTTAAGGTATAGTTCATTAATTCGGCACCACCCTACGAACGACCACCGGGGGTTTTTTTTAATTATGGTGAAAGGTGGAATAAAAAGTTAAAAAAGAGATAGAATTTCGCGCACTTTTTGTCTAAAAAAAAAATAGGCAAATAGGGGGATGCTTTAGGACAAGATTAGAAACAAAATGCAATAAAATTAATTGAAATTGAAGAAATAAATTTCGATTTATCTATCGAACCGTTTTAAAAAAACTAGTTTTGAGGAAATCGCGTTTAAGTTTTCTTTTGTTGTAGGCAGCTTAGACAAAGCCTAACAAAAACCGTTGTAACTTCTCTTTTTTTCTTAATATCGATTTAAAAACATGTATGTTTATTCTAGGTACTATAAAAAACACACTAAAAAAATTTTAATTGAAGAACCATAATTTAAAGAACAAAAAATAAAAAATCACATACAGAACTGTTTAATAAGGTAATATTTATAAATGTTAAACATTTCTTTTTTTTTTTACTCAATTGTAGCAACTTGCAATGAGCTAGAACGCGTTTCCGTACTTTTTCTAGCTCAGAAAAGAAAAAAAGAACAAGCATAAAATCACTCTCTTCAACACGGAAGTTGGTCGAAGTGTGCTGGAAAAATTTCTACCAGCATTATAAGAACAAGCATCAAGAACAATAAGCATAAAGAAGAACAAGCAAATGTCAACTTTACATTTCTTCTTTGCTTATTTTGTGCAGTCAAAAATAAATTTACAAATTGTTACATAATGAATTAAATGTTGAATAATATTATTACAAGTACTATTGATGCTTCAAATGATCTCATCAACTTTATTTCCTTACTAAAGTTTAGTATGCTGTAGAAGCCAAACTAAATCTTCCGTAAGAAAATGCACTGCGATTTTGACAGCGAAAAGGTAGCGAATTTTTTTCGTTGGATAGTAAGCTGTTGAACCGCAAAATTTGTTCACTGCAGCCAAGTTCACAACCATGATTGGAGAGTTAAAATGTCAAAATTTCGCTGTCTTTTATATGTCCGTATATTTACTTGGCGTGGAAATTTGACATTCAACAATAATGTTCAACTAACACATTCAACAAACAGGTTATAGTAAGTAGGTGTTAGTGTTGAGTCTACAACAAAATTTCGCGTGTAGAATTAAATGCCTAAAAATTTTCGTTAATACAGCATACTAAGCTTTAAAAAACAAATTGACAAATTGATATTATATCTGGTGTTTTTGTGATTGACACTAACTAGAAGTCATTTTCGTTCTTTTGACAGTAATCTCAAATTTACAGCGGGACACCCCAGGGCCCTCTCGCCACTACTATGGAATCTTGTAGTTAATGAACTAATCGAAAAGTTCGCAGGTAGAGCCCCGAGGATAACTGCCTATGAAGACGACATAAGCATTATTATAGTAGGGAAATATCTATCAACAGTAAGCTCCATAATGAAGAACACACTCAAAGATGTACTTAGATGGGCAAATTCAGTCGGTCTTAGTATTAACGCAGAGAAAACGGACCTGGTTCTGTTCACGAAAAGGTACAAGATACCACAGTGGATACCACCGAAATTGAACGATATACGTCTCATACCGAAAACTCACACAAAATATCTAGGAGTCGTCCTGGACAGCAAGCTGTCATGGAAAACCAACGTGGAAGAAAGGGTGAAGAAATCCACCATTGCACTATACACATCCAAAAAGATGCTAAGCAGTACATGGGGTCTCTCACCCTTTCTGATGCACTGGATCTATGTAACGGTAGTGCGTCCTATTCTACTCTACGGGATTATTGTGTGGTGGCCGGCTGTGAACAAATCAACATTCCTCAGGCACTTGGAGAAAACTCAGCGGCAGGCAGCGCTATGCATCACGGGGGCACTGAAGTCAACTCCAACTAAAGCGCTTGAAACCATTCTAAGTATGGACCCCCTGGGCATACACGCAAAACTAATAGCCAGAAAAACGGCACAACGCCTTACGGCAGCAGGCAACATGCACATTCAAAATTTTGGACATTGTACAATCGGAAAGGATCTACTTAGTAGCACGGACTACATGGTACCTCGCACGATAGTCAATTCCAAAGTACGAACTCTTCTGGGACCAAACGACTGGTGCAAAGGTATAGAACAAGCACAGCAGGCGGTCAACATATTTACCGACGGCTCCAAAAATGCCTACGGGGGTAGGTGCGGCGGTGTATTGCGCAGAGCCTAATATAAGGCAGCCATATAAACTGCCGAACCACTGCAGTATCTTCCAGGCGGAAATATTTGCCATAAGGAAGGCTGCTGAGATAGCCCTCAGCATGGACACACAACACTCCAACATCAACATTTTCGTTGACAGTCAGGCAGATCAAATCCATGCGCTCCGCTGGCATCAAGTCCAAAAGTGTCTTGGCTGGCAGAGATGCACTAGATGCACTATGCGCTTCGAAAAGAGTGCGCATCTACTGGGTCCCTAGCCACCAGGGCATTGAGAGAAACGAGATGGCAGACGGTTTAGCAAAGGAAGGCGCCGGGCTGGAATCAGAACTCGCAGAACATGTACTTACTCCGCTACAAGAGTTGTACAGGAACCTCGAAAGAAGAGCCACACTAGCAGTGAATCGTAGATGGAGAGATACGACAACGTGCAAAATCTCGAAAATCATGTGCAATGCACAATGCGAAAAACGAACTCGGTTCATCTTGGCACGCCCGCACAAAGATTGCAGGACACGCTCACTGGTCACTGCATGACGGCAGCCCACGCGAGGAAGCTTGGCATCACCACGGATGACAACTGCAAGAAGTGCAAAGAACTGGGCACAGTGGAGACCCTGGAGCACCTACTATGCACATGCCCCGCCCTACTTAGATCGAGACTAAAATACCTAGGCTCATCGACGTTCCCGTCACTTAAAGATGTAGCCAGGGTGTCTCTAGAATCCCTCCAAAGGTTTGTGAACTCAACGCAAATCTTTAAAGACTTTTAAAACAAACACAAAGGTTCCTTTTGTTCGCTACCGGTACCACTAAGGACCTGAATTGGTCTATGTGAGCCTCACGAAGGCATCCGGTCTAACCTAACCTAACCTAATCTCAAATTTAATTTTACTCTCTCAGCTTGAACTTTACTCGTCTTTTACTCGACAATGTTTACGGAAACATACCTACTGTGTGAAGGAAAATTAAGGTTATAAAAGTCTTTTCAAAATTAAATTTTTTATTTTTAATTATTTTTAACGTAATACACTAAGCTGATCAACGCGTCTTATTTTTCATTAGAGAGTTTTGTGCGGATATTATTACAAATATAACCTGCTGATGAGAACCACCATTCTGTGCTAGTTGGAGAAATAGTTGTACGATAATCGTAAGGAATGAGCTCCACCACAAATCAAATTAATTTCCTAAGTCAGAATATCTGACAATTTTTGAATTCTCAGCTAACTTCCCGGTGTTGCAGGTTCTGCAAAGTCTTTGATGTAGTGATTCACACTCATCGTCCTTACAATATTTTTCAGCCCCAATAAAAGGGTTTTTTAAATTCTATATTCTAATCAACTTAAATTAAAATGGTTGCATTTACACGAATATTTGTAGTATAAATATGTTTATTTGATAGTCCCAGGATAGTGGAAAAAAATCCTGGGATTTAAAAGGGCTTAAACTGTCCGGGATCCCGAAATTGACTTCCCTAATACATACGTACCGGTCAAATACAATGACCACTCCTTTTGCTTCGCCGTAGTCGGGTAATAATACTCAGTTTCGCAGGAATACAATGTTTTCATTAAAATCGTGGAACTGATATCACTAACCGTTTCTGCAGTACACAAAATTTTGTATTTGGGGAGTATTTGAACCCCTCGGAATAATTAAAGGATGCAACATCATTGCTCATTCTTTTTTTTTTGCCCAAACTTTTTTGAAGTTGCCTTTAGATTAGGAGATTAAGGAAAAGACATAAATAAAACTGTTTTTACATTTGACTTTAAAAAATCTATTATCTGCACCAACACAGATAAATCCTTTCGTGAATATTTTCTAAGGGCTATTGACTACCGCAAACCATTAAGTTTTTAGTTGATATTTTGTGCTTGAACTGACGTATCGATTTATTCAAGCTATTTCCATTGTCTTATTAGTTTTTTGCATGCTTCAGCAACAAAATCTTTGAATATTTTCACTCTAAATCACTTATATATTATTTGAAATACTGAGCTGTCTCTCAGTCGATTGTTGGTTTGTCGTTGGTCAACAAAGTCATGACCAAAAACAAACACTAGAATAAACACTTGATCAGTATTTATATGAAACACCTTTTGTTGGGCTTTGGTCATAGTTTGAAGCTTAACAAGATTTAAATAACTAATGAAATTTATTCACAGACATACATATATTAAGCAACAATTCTGGCAATTATTGAGTTTATAGAAAATGTAGAGTATTTGCATTTATAGAATTACTGTTATTTAAGGCAACTGCTCGAGTATTTCAAATATTCAAAATGTGATCAAATTTTGGGCAAACATGTCATGTAGATGATTGCCGAGATATTTATTTGGTCAGATGGGAGCAGCAAGTTATGTGCTTGTGCTTAAATACTTTGTATGTTTGAATATCTAAGAAGACAACAACGCTATTTTAACTCTATCATGTCTAAGAACTTCAAAGCCTTTGCTTGTAGTGCAGAAATATTTAAGTAAATCATACAGAAAAAAACAAGATGCTGTTGCATATTTTTGTTATGTTTGTACTATAAAAAAAGATACATTTCCTATTAAATTCATTACAGAGAAATATGATTCAAATGTGTAATTTTATTCAAAATTTATTTTATTTCATACAAAAAGCTATCTTTGACTTTGAGGAAAAGCAAAAGGTCTTACTTTTATTATTGTAAAGATTGCAACAAGTCAAAGAAATATATCAACAATTAAATTATTTTATGCACTAAGAAAAAGTAATGTTTGTAATAGATTTGCTCAAGGTATAATATTTCTTATATTTCTTAACTTGCTCCCAAAATAATAATTAATGCTGTATACGAAAATATTTAAAATTTTTTCCTGCAAGTAAGAAATTTAAATAAAGGCAGTAAACAATTTCTTTATATGCTTCAAATATCTCACTGCAAATATAAGTAAATATTTTAAAATTAAATATTAATTTTTTTTTTTAAGTAAAATAACGTCTGCAACAAAAATATTTAAAAATGTTCTTATTTATATCTTCTATCTTCAGCTCTCCAGTAAGGCACATTTTTCAAATAAAACACTGAAAAGTATTTAAAACCAAAATATTTTTTTAAAAGAGTTTATAGGAAAACATTTTAAGTCAATACATGGGCTTCTACTTGTATTTTGGGATCTTGCAACTCTTATGTCATTCCAGTCAAACTGACTTTTTCACTAGAAAGATTGACTTTTTTGACTTACACGTACTCACAACGTTTTTGTGTACGTGCGCTTATTGTGTTGCTTACAGTGCTTTTAAAACTGTTCTTCAGCAAAAAAAAATGGAATTAACATGTGAACATTTAAGAGCAACTTGTAAGCCCGTGTGGCGTTAAAACGCCAAAAACAAACATACCTAGATTTTATTTTTAGCTATTGAATAGATTTTCAACTTATCAAAATTGAAATGAACTTAATTTCGGCCTTTTTGAAATATGCGCGGTATTGCACGCACAACGACGATATGATGTTAGCATATTTAATGTAATACCCAAATTTATTTTACATAAACAGGAGTAAAAATATTTCTTGATTTCCAGTTGAAAAATGCTTAAACAAAAATGTTTTATTACCAGTTTCCAATTTCTTATTGAATTTTTGTGTAAATTTTTAAAAATTAAAATTTTTATGACCAACAGTTTAGAAATCATTCCAGTATCACTTTGATATTGAAAATATCAATTCATAGTTTTAGCTGTGAAATTATAAAAGACTATTCGTCAGAATAACAGTTTCATAGCTATTAGCCGATAGCTGGCGCTAAATACCTCACATATTTTTTGGCATGTGCTGAAATTAAGAAGAGAAGAGGCAACATAACAACAATTATATGCAAACTTTAACTCGCTATAACTTTAAAAATATAAATGTTTAAGAAATAAAAAGTCCAGTTTGCGCATCTACAGGTCTAAACTTACCAAACCATTTTAAATTTATTAAGATTGGACTGATACTTAAAAATCCTTACGCCGGACCAAATTTATGTTTGTGTAATATATATAAGATTATTTTTAACAAATTTCGACGTTAACTATCTCAGCAAGAGTTAATCGATGATTTCAATTCGGGTTTTGGCAATGAAACACCTTCAAAATCCTCTGTATATACAGAATTCGATCAATGATAAATTTCGTGAAAGGCGTTCAAGATTTGTTTTTGTACCACAAAACATTGTACCACATTGTTGTAGAAAAGACTTGATCACGTTCGATTCCACATAATTTGATAATTACACAAAAAAGCTTGTATCGATTGGTGCAAAAAAATGCTCAAGAAATACAAATGCGGTGCTTCAAAAGACGTTTATAAGAACGTGTCTGCACGGTTAGAAATCTTGTGCGAAAATGTAAATTTTTCTGCACTACATAGAAGTCCACATCAGCTTTGGTTTCATATATAGTACTTGCAAAATACTAAAGTATGATTTCAATACAGCTTTGGTTTTAGCTCTTTCAGCCTTAAATTATTTTCCCTAAAAATTTATTTTTTTCCTATTGTCTATTATTATGCACAAAATTTGGAATTTTTTTTTTTTATTGTTGCGTTTGCGACACGATAAGGCAGTTTGAAGCGCCCTGTAGTAGTGCGTAGCATAAATATGCCGTTGAGTCGGTAACGCAAACCACTGAATCTGATGGTGACAACTGCCACAGGCAGGGCATAAAGGGTTAAATTTAGTGCAGGCTCTGATTAAAATATTAAAAAAAAATAACAAACACCGCGAGGCTTAAACCTACAGCATTTAGTTTTTAAGTTCACCACTCTATCCACTAGGCTATTGCGCTATACGAAACAGAAGCGATAAACAAACATATGAGCCGAATTGCCCAATATTGAGTCTCAGCAATGTCAGGCTAACTTTCTTATTATACGATTGCAAATCCAAATGTAGTATCCGAATATACTTTAATTTAAGTAGTCTGAATTGTATTAAAAACTAAAAACTAATACAGATACTAAAATTTAAACCAAAAAAAAATCAAATATTTCATTTGGTTTAAATATTAATACAGGAGAATTTTAATTATGGGTTGGTATTTGCAAAGTTTTCATTTTAAACAGCAATGTTTAAGAAACTACAGTAATATTTTAGATGCACTAAGATTAAGACCAAGATTTTTAAACGTGTTCTGACGAATCATGGATCTATGCATACCACATCAAGGACAAACTGCTCGTACAACGATTTTTGACGAGAGAAAAAGCCGTTGTGATGCGTTCAAAAACTATGTTTTGTAGTTATCTCAAGCGAAATGGGATAAATGTTATGACAAATGATTCGAACCCATGCAAAATGTATAAATCATAAAAAAACTCTTTTCTTAAAAATCTTACTTGATCTAAAGCTCACAATTAAATTCATGTAAAAGTGAAGTATTACGGTTAAATACAATAAAAAATATAGAACATAAAACCCCAACCCCCTGAATAGATTAATTTTTTTCTTATATTTATTGTCATTAATTTAAAAATAATCTGTAAAGAAAGGTTACTTGGAAATAAAATCCTTTATATAAAATCCTTGGTTAAAATCTTTGTTTCGTGAACGAAAATTGCATCTTGGTCCAGCAGTAACGATTTTAGTTCTGCCAAGTAGATAGCATTACAAAGGTAAAAGTTATGCTACTTTGGCTCAGTTGCCTATGCTGCCAATGCAAAAATAAAGAAGATTGTAATATGTAATTATATCTTCAATAAACTTATCATGCATCGTCTCGGGAAAGAAGTTAATACTTCTTTTCTTCCAAACTATTCTAAGAATAGAATTTTTGGCCGTTTCAGTGTTTAAATGCACCAAAACTGATTTTACAAAATATGAAAACTCTGATTGAAGGGTTCCGCTGAAGAGCCATGAGTAATGTTAGCCCGTTGCGAGAAACAAAAAACTAAGCCATTTTCAATTAGAATTTTATATAAGGTGCATACTGTAGCTAACTTTGGATCCTTTCAGTTGATAAGAAATTATGTCCCTCCAATTCGAAAAATATTTTAAAATAAACAAAAATTATCTTTAGTAGCCGATTTATTCAGCTAAAATGTCTACACAGGACCTCTCTTGCTAGGATATTTCATGGGGTTGGAAGGTGTTTGAACAGAGCTTAAAAAGTTTGCTCTGGCTTGAGAGACACATTACGAGCGATCGTTTCAGTTTCCTGCTTTCAACTAATTCTTTACTGCAGCAAAACGTCCTTCAAAAATGTAATATAAACTTGCAAAAATTCATCATAGCTGGCACAGAATGGTGGGCTGAGTACAGCTAGTGGGTGGCCCTGCAGTAATCTTTCAAGATATGAATAAACTATTTTATTTTTGTATGATGTCAGATTTACTTTCATATTATTTTTATACTCAATAAATTTATTATAAAAGTATATATTAAAAATATATTCCTGAAATCATTGCAATCAAAAGTGATTTGAAGATTGCAATCAAAATTAGAAGTCATTGGCTATGAAATCACTGATTGCAATATAAAATTATTGCAAAATATATTACAACTGTGCTACAAACGTCAAAAAAAGCAATTAACTACGCTTCGTTAAGATGTATGTATATATGTTTGTTATTTTATAAAATTATATAAACTTAATTTTACTACGCCCAACATATGAATATTTTTTGTTTAAAATATTCTTTTTTTTTTGCACTTGGGTTGCACTTTTACCACTTGGTATGAAAGATACATACAAAGATCTAAAGACAAAGTGATAGCCGATACACATTGACTGCAACAGTCGTCCACCGACAAAACGAAAACTTGCCGTCAGAGAGAAATGTCGCAGTATTCTCGACGACTTGATTATAATGAACGGAACAGCGACAATCCGTATTTCATACAAAACATTAACAAACTCTGCTATGTTCGCTCTTGTCGTCTGTCAAATTAGAAATAGATTGAAGTCTGCGGCAGCAACAATTGAGGTCGTGTTCTTTCTTTGTCGTGTCGTCTTTAAAAAATACATCTTCATAAGAAAACATGCGTTCTATTTTTTGACAATTGGCGTTCGTCGCTTGTCGCAGTCAATGTGTATCGACTATAAGTCTTAAAGCACAGTGAACAATATTCTTCAAATACTCAAACCTTTCATTGTTGTCTTGACAAAACATTGGTTTTAATTTGAATTCACCATAAGAAAAGATTTACACATAGAAATTAACGCATTTCTTTAAATATAAATATTTCCTGAAATTTCTAAAGATATATCAGAGTTATAAATAATGACTTGGCAAATGTGCACGGGAGCAAACGGAAAAGTGAAAGAAGTGAGAGAGAGAATTTCTGACTAAAAAAGCCTAACAAAGCCATCAGCAAACAAAAGAAACCGAGCACAGTACAAAGAAAAAAAAGCACACACACACATACTAACACAGTCATCTATATACATATAAATATGTACATTAGCGCGGGTCAAATTCTGGCTCAGCGAAATTCGTAAAATACATGTAATTTCAAGACTTTTTCTCCATACAGCATATACAAATTCTGAAAAAAAGCTGTGCGGACTTTCGTAAATAGATTCATACACATACATTCATACATTCATATTTTATAATTGAGAACAAAATCTATTTACGAAAGTCCGCCAGTTTTTTTTCAGAATTTGTATATGCTGTAGTGGAGAAAAAGTCTTGAAATTACATGTATTTTACGAATTTCGCTGAGCCAGACCTCCAAAAAATTCGTCCATACAAATTGTCCCGCCCTAATGTACATATACATTGTATACATAAAATTCACACTATTTCCCAGTGGGCATTTTAGCTAGCGATACGCAAAAGAATGAATGCTAGTAGTGCTCTTATTGGCGTCAATATACCTTCCATGATCCCTGCATTGATGAGTGCTTCTGTAAGGCCTACCTTTTGAAGGCTTGGAGTCTTTTCCTGTTATTTTATATAAAAAAATTTTTAAAAAAATTTTTAAAAAATTATAAATGATCATATCAATTAAAAACAATCAAATCTTAAAGAAAAAACAAAAAAAAAATTATTTTTTTTTGTCCGTGTTGGGACGCTAGCCCAGGTCTCCGAAATCTAACACATTGCATATCACATTATATGAAAACTTTTATATGTAAAAATTCTAAGTCTTTTCTATTATTTTTGTATGAAGAAATTTACAAAAAAATTCCAAAAAAAATTTTATATGGACAGAAAAATTTGTAAAAAAATGTAGATTTTAAAAAAAATACAAAAAAAAAAATTTTTTTGGGCCGAGCTGGGTTGCGAACCCGCGCTCCCGAAAACTTACTTTCGTTTGTAATGATGCAAAATAAGCTGAAGTTTATTAACAACTGAGGTGGACGGGTGGGTAAGATGCCAGACCGCCAGCTGAGAGGACGATGGTTCAAATCTAGAATTTGTCAAAAGTTTTTTTATTTCAAATTGATATTTATATTGCTTTTCTTTCTTTTTTCTAATGTAATGTAATGTAAATTTCTAATGTAAATTCTAAAGAAGGGCTTCTAGCAGGCTTCTTTAGAGTCGCGAGAGCGGAAGGCCTAGAAAATTTTCTCGTTTCATATAAAAAAGCTTATGGGCTTGGAAACGAGCACGGAAGGGCTAAGAAATCCATATGATGGCCTGCTAGAAGCGCTTCAAAGACCTGCTTTTGCCCACTGGGTTATGTGCATACAAAAGCAATAAACGCACAGACGCACAACGCATTCTAATGCAAAAATGACAGCCAGTGTTGTAGTTATGCAATGTTTGCCATGCTGAATGTTGGTCTCTGTGTATGTATGTGTATTTGTAGACTTTTAACCTCTGCTAAGAATAAATCATTTCATGCAACATCCTAATCGTCACCTGGTATTACAGCAGAGCAATAGAAATACACACACAAATAACACACATCTGCAGTAAAAAACACACACACACACATTCATCCAAAAGAATTTTCGAGTTTATGCTACGCTCACATAGCATATAGTCACTAAAAATGTGAGTTTAAAATGGTTAAAGTATTCTAATACTAATTTTATAAAAAAACAAAAAACAATTTTATTTTTTTTTAAATTATTTTAAAATAAACGAAAATTTTCTTTGTAGTCAATTTATTTAGCTTACATTTCCAAAATGTCTACACAGACCACTTCCAGCCAGAATTTTTCATCGGAACGGTAGGAGTTTGATTTCAAAATTTATTGGCGCAAAAACGATATTTACAGAAAAAAGTTCTTATCAAAATTTATTGCATTTTAAATTAATCTTAAATGTAATTTAAAACTTTACTTAATAACAATAAAAATCACCATTAATTATCAAATTTTTGTTCGAGATAGGAGCGACAACAAAAATGAACCAAATTTAGCCCATTTGTTGGGTTTAGTCTTTTTTTATCGTTTATTTTTCAAAATTAAAAAAGCACCTTAACATTCAGCTTTTCTGAGAACAGTTTGTAGTCATAAACTTTCATTTAACATTTTATTAAACATTTTATTTTTAAAAATATGAAGTTTACCAAATGGTTTCTAATTTTACGGTAAACCATTTTGATAAAAATAACATACTTTTATATGTTTGCCTGCATTTTTCTGTCAAATAATCAATAATGAGAATTTTTTTTAAATTCTATTAAGTAATTAATAAATAGTTAATTTTTTAAGAAGTATTTTGATTTAGCAAAACAATTTAAAATTAAAATTAAAAGCAATAGATCTAAAACAAATTCTAACAATCTTAAAAAAATTCCTGTACTTCGCTTTTAAAATAGTTTAAGTTTTTAATTAAAACCATTTGTTACTTTGTTTAATAACAATATTTGGAGACAAAGAAGAATTGAAGCTTAGATTCCACCGTTCGGAATCTAAAAAAATTGGAAAAACTCTTAAAAATAAATTCTACTCAATGTATTTTTAATGTTTTTTAAAGCTTTTAAGTCTTCTGTATTATGACCTTTCATTAACGGCAAAAAATCGTAAAACAAAAACATTTTGCCATAACATGCCTAAGATTTTAATTTTTCATTGCATTTTTATAAATTTGATCTTTTTCAAAGTTTATCTGACTTTCATCGTCATATCGAGAAAAACTTATTTTGATTAATTTCAAAACATTCGCAGCGATATGGAAACCTTTTAAAACCAAAACCATATTAATTAAATAATATATTTTTTCACAACTGTCTTAGCACAAAGAGTATTTAAAATTTAAGCACTTGATTTTTTAGATTTTAAAGAACAATACTAATAGATTATTTTTAATTTTTGTTTTACCAACACATTTAAATTAGTAAAATCTATAAGTGTTTCGAAATTTGAGTACGCATTCTGTAAAAAAAGCATTTCACATCTGAGAAAAAAAAATTAATTTTTTAAAAAAAGTATCTTCATTAGAATAAAAACTCTGCTTTAATGAATTGAAAAAATTATAAAAATGTTTTCGAAGAACTCAGCTAACTTCTCTTTTCATTTCGTTTCTGCTTTTTTTGTTGAATGAAGTTTCGAAATTTGTACTATAGGTATCTCAAGTGAAGTGATCTTTTAATGCTTTATTATTACTCGATTTTGATTCATGTCTATTTTGTCAATAAAAATTTTGAATTAAACAATTTGCCGATTGAAAAATTAAAGCATTTATGTTCATACAATCATTTGAAAGAAGTCACACCATTTTTGGATAGTATCTATAGTAATAAAATTCATTTTCTGTTTGTTTGTTTGTTTGTTTGTTTGACCATTATACAAAACGAAACGGCTCAACGGATTTCGCTCAAACTAGGTACACATAGTAAGTGTATCCTATATTAAATTGGTTAATACTTAGTTTTTGCCACGCCCCCTTCGAAATTATTCAACTAACGGTAATTTTTTTATTATAATACTTTTTGCTGTAGGAGTATTTTGTGTATTCAATTTTAAAATTTTTTTGTTATTTTGACTTCACAAAACTAACATATCTTTAAAATTGTGGAAATTTTTAGTACAACGACTTCTTCATAAAATATTTTTAAATTACGACCTAAGAATGAGAAAATAACTTTATAAGAATGCTTCATTCTTTAGGAGCTTCTCCTAAATAAGCTGTAGGAAAACATGTGATCTTAAATCTGAAGCCTGAAGTGGTGTCTGAAGTGGTATGCCTTGCCATCAGTCAAATCAAATTACTAAGCGTTCCTCTCCACAAACATTTCTTACCACCACTAACTAAAGTAAAGTTTCTTTGTTAGTTTAAGTTTCTTTTCCTTTAAGAAATAAGAAAAATAAGGTAATAGCGTAGGACTTAGGATTCGAACTTAGGACCCCTGTGCGACAGTCAAGCTACCACTATACTATCAAGGCCGCCATAAAACATGCAAAAGTCTCAAAATTAATTTATGTGAAAAAATTACCCCAATATCTCTTTCCAATCAAAAGTTATGGCTAAAAATCTATTTTTTCATACAACTGACTATCTATAGTAATAAAACTCATTTTCTGTTTGTTTGTTTGTTTGGACTTTCTGCAAATCTAAACGGCTCAACGGATTTCGCTCAAACTAGGTATACATATTAAGTGAATTTTAACTTAAAATTTAGCATACTTAGTTTTTGCCACGCCCCTTTAAAAATTTTCAAACTAACGGTAATTTTATTATAATAATACTTTTTAACATCAGAATTTTTTGTGTATGTAATTTTAAAAAATTGTTGTTATTTTGACATCAAAAATACTCACGTATATTCAAAATTGTAGAAATTATGAATTCAGCAAAGGTCTTTCGGTGCAAGTATCCCAGCCGTCCATTTATATATATCATTCAAATTTTCTTTGTTCAAAAGTTCAATAAATTTACTTCACAAAAATGGGTTGAACTGTACCATTAAGTCAGTGTATATGTTCTTTATGATTTTTTCAAAAAAGGTTCAAAATGCTGATTTTTTACTCATAAAATGACTCAAAAATTGGTTTTGTTGTAAAAATGAAATGAATTAAAAATTGCGCATCTAGCTACCTTTCATATGACATAGCATTTATTTGCAAAAACTCTTCCAGCTAAAGCTTAGTATGCTGTAGAAGCGAAAAGAAATCTACCGTAAGAATGCATTGCGTTTTTGACAGCGAAAAGGTAGCAAAATTTTTTTCGTTGGATAGTATGCTGTTGAACCAAAAAATTGTTCAATACAGCCAAGTTCACAACCATGATTGAAAAATTAAAATGTCAAAATTTCGCTGTCTTTTATATGTCGGTACATTTAATTGGCGTGAAAATTTGACATTCAACAATAATCAAAGAGTAGCAAAGAGTTGTCAGTTCTGCACAGTTGCGTTTGTGGCAGACATTTTCAATAAGTGAAGATTGGGCAAAAGTGGATGTGAAGGAAAGCGATAAAATTGAAATTTGTCGCCTGACTTTGCTCAGCTCTGCTTAGCTGACGTAGTTTTGAGGTCGCAACGCGTGGCAAAGTATGAGCTGTATGAGTGCGAAGAAATAGAAAATAAATAGCGTGTGATGAAGTGACTTCTATGCTAACATATCGCTCGTTTTTTCAATAACGTCACAATTAAAAAAACTGATTTTTTAGTACAAGAGTTTTTAGCCTTAAGCAGAAATTAAAAGAATTAAATTAAATTTACTTACAATATTTACAGTATTTAGAATATTTACAAATTTAAGGAAACGAATACTACATGTTGTGTTATTCTATTTCATTTTGACAAAAATACATATTTTTGTATGTTTTGAAACATTAATAAAATGTCAAAAAATATATCAGGTAAAAGCCCCTATAAAATATTTAATATTGGGGTCAGCTGTGTATTTTCTCAGTTGTGTACTAAAGAAATTTAATACTCAGCTTACATCATTATTAGCACGGATTTTTCTTAATAAGTATTAAAATACCAACAATTCAAAACCAAAACTGCAAAATAAATTCATATGTATGTAACACACAATTTTCCTTTAAAATTAATAAAAGATGAATTTATTGCTTTCTTTATTAACTGATTAATTTTATTAATTTATAAAAAAATCTATAAATAAATTCATAATTAATAAAAAGATGAAGGTTTTAAAATTAAAAACTTTTTAAATACCTTCAACAAATAGATTTTAGAAAAAATTTTAATAAAAAATCAAAATACAAAAAACAAGCAAAGAACATTATGTCACCATAACAATTAATGTTTAAAGAAGGTAATTAAAATGAAAAAAAAATATTTTTAAATATTAATACCATTTTTTCCTTATTAAGCAAACACAATTAGTTTTATATTTTGGATTTGAAAACACTACAAAATACTTAAATTTTAATGTTTCAAACTTTAAGATGGAATTTAATATTTTAAACACTTTCGTCAACATTCTGAGTTTGTTTAAAATGAAAAAAATTTCTAAATACCTGCAACAATTGACAGAAATTTTTATATATATTTTTACATAAAGAAAGTATATACATCTCATATATGTGTATATACTATGTAGCTTAAAAATCATTTAAATCAATTTATCATAATTTGAAAAGATTTGGTAATTTCATTTACCAAATCCAATGTAGCTAAAAAATTGAAATTAAAATAATTTAAATCAATTTATTATAATTTAAAAAGCTGGAAATTGGTAAATTTATTTAATTTACCAAATCTAAAGTAGCTTTAAATTAAAAGATTTCTTAAATGCATAGTACCTGCAAGAATTAAAAGAAATTTATAGGTAAAGGGCATTTCTCATCATTTTAAAAGCTGGAAATTGGTAAATTCATTTAATTTACTAAACCTAATCTAGTTAAAAAATTTAGCTGCAAATGAAAAAATTTCCTAAATTCATAGTACGTGGAAATTGGTAAAAAATTAAAATTTCTTAAATACATAGTGCCTGCAAAAATTAAAATAAATGCATAGGTAAAGGGCATAAAAATGTTCTCATCATTTAAAAAGATTGAAATTGGTAAATTCATTCAATTTATCAAATTCAATATAGCTAAAAAATGTAAACAAAAGATGAGTGCAAGATTCTTATAGGAAACAAAAAAAGTCATAGCAAGGCGAAAAGAAACAATAGCAAACTATTTTCTTTTCACTTCATCACACGCTTTTTATTTTCTATTTCTTCGCACTCATACAGCTCATACTACGCCATGCGTCGCGACCTCAAAACTTCGTCAGCAAAGCAGATCTGAGTAAAGTCAGGCGACAAATTTCAATTTTATCGCTTTTCTTCACATCCACTTTTGCCCAATCTTCACTTATTGAAAATGTCTGCACAAACGCAACTGTGCAGAACTGATAACTCCTTACTACTCTTTGCAATAATGTTCTTTGTACTTTAAATGTTGTATTTATATCACCATTTTATCGAAAAGATGACCGTGAACAAGAATGCTGTAAAAGTTAATATTTTCATGTTATCAGTTTCAGCTATATGGCGATATGATAAAACATATACACATCTGCTTAGCCTAATTATTTCATTGGTTTTGTTCTGTGCTTTAAATTCACAGATAGATGGCGCTGCATTTGTAAGTACTATGGGTACAAACTATACACCTTGCGGCGAATAGCCGCTGTTTTCTACCTACAGACATATGGCGCTATTTTATGCTTAGACAAGAACATCTGATGGTTTTATGTAGCTGGCAGATAAGTTTTGCGTAATGAAAATGCTATTGCTACCAAACTTTTAAAATGTCAAATAATAGCTGCGTTTTATTCGTTCTACTTTAACCAGTGAACGAATAGATCGCATTAGTTAAAGCTTTGTAAGTTTTGCCTTAGACCGTTTGGGGCATTGTCGCCAAATGATATGACCAAACGGGTGATTGCAAAACAATATCATTACTGCTTCTGACCGCTTGGGGCATTGTCGACGATGATATCTAAACAGCACAGATGTTTCTTTTGCCAGCATTGGGTGACTAAGAAGGGTTGTAAACCAAACTCTCACTTGCGAGTGCTGCCACAAACTAAAACCAATAGCGACATCTATACAGCCGTAGCGAAAAAAAAATAGTTCAACGAGATGAACTAGCTACTGAGCAAGTTGTTAGTGTTCTGCATGTTATTTAGAACCTATTTGGTTTAACCAGAACGAATAAAACACGCCTAATGTAAAAATGCCAGTTTTTTCAGTCGCAGCATCATCTAGCCGTCAATAACGGCTATGTGTTGTCTACTTTTACAGTTGCGCCCTCAACACTTAAAAACATAGAATTGAATCAATTTAAATGTCCAGCTCACTTGCTGGATCATTTGTTGCTTTTGCTTTGCTTGCAAATGCGATGATATCATTTCCTGATCTCCCATGACAAAAACGCAGCTAATATATATTTTAATACAATAATTTTTAGTACAACGACCTTCTCCTCAGAAATGAAACTAACAATGAAAAAAAAATTATATGAAATTCAAAGTTGTGACTTTTGATGCAAATATCTTCACTGTTTTTAATATATTTCATTAAAAAATTTTTTAATAAAAAGTTCAATATATTTTTCTACATAAATTATTGTTTAGATGTTGAAATGTCCATATCTCAAGAACCCATTGAGTCTCAACATAATTTTCATATTATTTAAAATTTATATTTCATTTAAAGTTATATTTTATAATAATATAAAAGTTTAAATTATTTAAAGTTTGCTAGCTTTAAGATTAAGTAAATATTTAAACTTTTTTGAATTTTTAGAATATATTTTTCGTACTTCTTCTTTGAATTCAATTAACTCACCGCAAGGGAAAAACCAAAATTTTCCAAAACTTTTTTGGATTAAAGTCCTTTCAATTACCTTTCTAACGGTAGCTCAAACTTAAAATTCAACATGTTTTTCATTATGCCAGAATTTAAAAAATACTTAATCTAGAAGTGTATATTAAAATGTTTATATACGTGACTCTCGAGTAACAGCGGGTAAAAATAATAAAATGAGAAGTTTAATTTCTTCACATATCGAATTAAAAAAAAATTACTTTATATGGGGATTACAATGGATAATTAGTAAAATGTTTGAAATATACAGTGCAAAAATATTTGGAGAAAATTAGATAAGATTAAATTTTGGCTTTAAGTGCCTATGTCAAGGCTAGAAGAAGGCTACAGAATCTTATGAATTTAGCTTTGAAATAAGCTAAAAAAACATTGCAACGTGTTAACATGTTATAATTTTGTAGGTAAAAATTATATAACAAACATAACAAATGGAAAAAAACTGTTTCGCAACAATATACATTTTCACGTTTACAATACATTTGCATGTTTTGCACGAATCGATGGGTAATTTTATAAGTCAATGACTTTTTTAATAGAAACCATTTTTTACAAATAGCGATTTATTTCTCAACATTGTTTCTTTTTAGATCGATACATTTTTCCAATTTTTTCAAACTTCAAAATAATACGTTTTATCAAAGTCCCCAAAACAGGCGTTTGCTTTAGTGATGACCTCTTCTTTCTACCCTAATCTTTTACCGCCGAACGGTTTTTTCAGGTTTGTAAATAGGAAGTAGTTGCAGGGTACGAAATCTGGTGGATAGGGTAGAAGTTCGTAACACAATTTATGTCTTTTTTAATTGCGACTGCAGACGTGTGCGCCGCACAGTGTAAAAGTCTGTAACTTTTGACACTGTTCAGATATTGGAAAATTTTTCTTTTTACCAGATTTTGGAAACAACAAGTATTCATTTTTTTTTTTTGTAAAATTTTAAAAGTATCATATAGCTTTTTTACAAAAAATTGTGTAAATTACAATCTGTAAAAAAATCGGGTTTTTCGTTATAACTTCCAAACCATACATCCTACAAGGACGATTTATGCACCAACATGTTTGTAATTACTATACCCACATGACTGCGTTCTTAAAAATTAACTTATTTTTAAATAATTTTAACTTAAATTTCATGTACTAATTTCAGTTTTGGTGCAATATTTTTCATTTTTATTTTTTTCATCACAAAATGACGATTTAGAGACCAAAATGTTTGTTAAATCTCTACTGCGTCTTTGGAAAAATTTTAAAATAATGATGATTTAATATGAATTAAATAAAAATTGTAAATGTTTGATAGTTTAAATCATACTTGATTTTAAATACAAATTCTAGTTGTTTGGTAGATTAAAACCGTTTATTAAGCTTAAAGTCAATGTTAGAACAATTAATTGTTCTAACGAATCTTTCCAAAGAAACAACAACAAAGTTTTATCAATATGAAAAGGAAAAAATCACTAGCTGAAAATATTTAAAAATAATATTTTATTTTCATATGTCCTATTTGGTGAATTTTTTTCGTTTTTTCGACATAAAATTCACCATAAAGTCCAAACTACACATCGGACAATGACGCTTCAAGCATTAAAATGATCGCTATAACTATTTGTTCTTAAGGCGGATTACTTTTCGTTGAAATGCGTTTTCGTCTAACTCTTCTAGTTTAGGAGCTATTGAACACTTTTTGAAAAATGTACATAAAATTAACATTAAGGAAAAATAAACATAATTCACTAAATGGCAAATATTGGCAGCTGGTTTTTATCGTAAATGAAAGAAGACATTCTAATTTTTCAATAGACATGAATGAACCTGCTGCGGCAAAGTGCGCTAATACACAAATACTCCACGCAAATTAAATTTTTTTTATGTGACTATTTTAAAAACTAATCGTGTTATTATAAATGTTATTCTTCTAAATTAAAAAAAGATATATTTATTGTAATTAAAGAAAAAAACAATGAAAAAAACTTTATATAAAATTTATACCGAATTCAATTTAAAACTAAAATTGGACAATTTTAAAATGTAAAAAATGCATGACTTTTGATGTTTAAAAAATACTGTACATTTTCTTTTAAATCTGTGAATTGATTATTAACCTTAAACTGTGGAGGTGGTGGTATATTTATTTTTGAAGTGAAAACTTCTTTAGGCGTGTTGAACGATTTTGGTTTGCGTCATCGTCATCGTTATTTTGCGAGTAACTCTCGTCATCATCTTGCTGTTCACATTTAAAATCGCTCATCAAGTCGATCATGAAGTGATTTGACAAATGATTTGACCAAAAAAAATTTGTATGGATCACCATCAAGGTGATTTGATGAGCGTTCAGACATCAATTGTGAAGTCGTGAAGTCTCTTTTAATGCCTCCACTTGAGACCTTGCTACCAGGCAAACAAAAAACATAGCAAGCAAAGTACTGTTTCTTTTCCGCCGCCCATTTGGCTCATCCCCTCTAACGTTGCGCAACCGATGTGATACTGCTCTTCTCTGTTCGTCGTTGTAGTAGATTTGCTTTGTAATTGTTGTTGTAAATGTATTTTAGTTTAGCTACAGATCTACATATACATTGAAAGACAAACAGTAAATATCCTTCATGATTATTTAATGACAGACCGATTTGTCAGTAGATAAACTTATTGATGATTGATTGCTGCGTTTGCTGAGCGCCTGGTAACCAAGATCCAAGAGAGTGTATTTGAGTTTCATGACCAACACAAAAAACATTGGTAGTTTTATAAATGTCGCCAGCATATTCTGACTGGGACCATGGTATAATGGTATAATAAGTAATAGGTAGGATTAATATTTCGTGTTTCAACCATCGCATGTCAAACAAAAGAAAACAATCTAGGGAACGTCTGTCACACACATTGGCCGCTTAGATTATTTTCCATTCAATAGTATTTTGTATTTATATCAACAATATTCATTTTAATTGTAATAATATTGTTTGGTGTAATTATAAAATAAAAATGCTATCTGAATAAAAAATATTTTGAAAGATATAATCAAAGTCTGAGGGAGCGAAAATATAAAAAGTTTTTCCGATTAGCATGAAAATTTTTATAAAGCAGTAAAGCGGTCCGTGGCAGGACAAAGTCTTCCAGGGAATACTAATATTTTATATATACGTTTTCGCTTCTTTCGGCAGTCCCCTCACTGCTATACTTTTTTTTAAAAGATCAAAGAACCAAGGCATGCGCCTTATACAAACAAGGTTTGGTCGTTAACCTGAAAGGAAAGGGAAAGATTTATTTAGAGGAATTGATAAGAACAATACGTGAATATCGATTAGGCGAAACAACCGTGATATACAATTTTTTAAATAAAGTTCCAGTTTTGTTAAATTTAAAAAAAAACGTATTGAAATTTGTATTTATATTAAGAAAAATTATTGAAACTTGCATTTAAACAAGAAATAATTTTTTAAATTAATTATTTAAGGGGGTTTTTAAACCCTCTTTTTATTAGAATTGTTTAGTAAAATTAAAATTGGGTCAAATTTACTACCACGTCACAGACTATATCAAAAAATTCAACTCTAAAGTTAAAGATTAATACTTGATCATTTCTCTGACGACTACTTTTTTAAGAAATTAACATTTTTGGAGTTGAAAAACAGACTTTTTTCCGAAAATAAACCATAGTGCGCCGTTACATAATCATAGTGGAATAGCACTTTTTTCTTCGCCAAATTCATCGGTCGCTTTTGCTTCAAATCAATGTCAAATTTGTCTAACAGCTGTGAATAATATTTGCGAGTGATCGTTTAACCCTTTTGAAGGTAATCGATGTGAATGACTCCGCATGAATCCAAAAAATTGTAGCCATGACCTTGTTGACCGACGGACCCACCTTGTCCCCTTCTTTGGTGTACTTTCACCCTCAGAAGTCAGCTGCTTTGACTGCTCCTAGGTCTCTGGTGTGTTTTAATGTATGTATGTTTTGTCTGTGATTAAGACACGTCGCAAAAACTCCTTCGGATTGAACATCTTCCAACACTCATTTCTTCACACGACTGCGCTTATGGTCAAGTTTTAGTAATCGCGGTACCCATGTAAAATGTAATGTATCCGCCTGAGTTGAGATGTTTACATCCTCAGCCACATCATGCACTTTAATTCTTCGATCGTCCAATATCATTTCATGGATTTTATTGGCGATTCTTGGCGTGAAGACCTTTCTTGGGCGACCTGAACGTTCAGCAGCGTCACTTGTGTTGATACGACCACAACGAAATTCAGTAAACCACTTCTTAACCATTGAAATCAAGGATGCAGAGTCCCTTTAGTATGTTATTTATCAAGACTTTTTTCAGTGATGGTTTTTTTACGCAAAAAGTAATGCTTGATAAGTAAACAAAATTCTTTATCTCTCATTTTCGTCGAAATTCAGGAGGTTGTTTGCTATCAAAGGCTGTCAAGCACAAACTAAATGACGCAGTTTGCTGAAAACTTGGCAGATGAAAGGGTCAGTGTTGCATTTAAAGTTGCAACACTAGACATTAAAAAATTCACTCAGTTCTCAAATTGCCTACGTAGAGTATATTTCGGTGTGTACTTAATTTAAAAAAATTGCTGCATGTGGGGTTTTAGGACCCACCGAATAATTTGTTTTTAGGTTTTCAGTTTGCTTTTGGCAACGTACTTGTGTATATTTAAACCATAATTTTTTCAAAACTGTTTTCCTCTAAAATTATAAGTAATTATGTATTTATAAGTCTATTAAAAACATTAATATACAAAAATATTGGAAGTAAATAACCAAGGTCACTACATTTTTGATTAATATTTGACATGCATTTTGCAAGTTAGTAAAATTTTTTACTAACTTTTCTGAAGAAGTGTGCATTTCATACAACTGACATTAGTGTACGTACGTATGAGTGAGCTCCTGTTATTGCTTTAACCCTCAACAACCCGCCTTCAAGCATGTTGTCATAGCAAAAATCCGTTTTCTGCTAAATTTTTCAACAATACAAACACTACGACCAGAAAAGAAAAAAAAAAACCACAAAAAAAAGACAACTTCTCATAAATTTGTATGACTGCAGCGTGAATAAATCATACAAAGTGACCGAAAGCATGCCTCAGTAGCTAGTAACGCGGCGATGACTGCATCCAAGCCGAAAGAAGAATGAGGGTCATAAACTCAAGTTATGTTTTTGTAGTTCATGAGAAACCCATTTTAAAGCAACGGGCGGTGGCGTTGAACAATTGTGAAGACACATGATTCAGTTTATTGTTGCACGGTGATAAACTTGCATGCCTGCAACATCCAGGACATACATAGCTAGCCATGGAGAGCGCTCTGTTGCGCTGCAGGTGAAGTGCGCGGCAACTTTGGCTGTGACTTGGATAATAAAGCTATTGAATGAAGCGATGATAAGAGTTTAGGGGACAGTTACTGTTGATTGGGAGTTAGTTGAATGCTTGAAAATTGTGTGTGTGTGTGTGTGTTTGTGTAAATTGTATGTTCATTTGTATTAATCGATGCGTATTTTGATTTTGAACATAAATAATTTGTGATGTTATATCTAATTAAAATAACGTACATGCTTTAATGGTGATTGAATATTGACCACATGCTAATCAGTTTGTGGTGTTGGAATGAACAAGTGACAAAACATTTGGTTCGTCACACTTTAATTTGATTAACGTTAAAATGGCTTTAACCACTTTATGCAAGAATTCGATTTATTGAGCATTGAAAAGATAGCATATGAAATAAAGTTTTAGGAATTCGAACAGAGTAACAAAGATACATAATATACTTAAGAAAAACTTAAAACAAGAAATAATCTAATAGCGATTGAATTGAAAAGGAGTTGGCTCCGTACATGGACGTCCTTAGGATTTTTTCTCGGGAAGAGCAAGGGCATAAAGGAGTCTAGAATGAGCATAAAGAAAACGATACTAATATAATTCCATTTTCTGAGATTTTTGATACACTGTTAGAAATCTTGGAATAAATTTTAATACAAGCATAGATTTTTAAAAGTATTAAATTTAATACTTCTTAGTTGATTATAAAAATTTTTAAATTTATTTTGTCTTACATTTGTCTTCTTGCATTTTAGGTAACGATATGTACGAAGGCAAACACATTTAAGACTGCCACACTAAAAAGCCAAATATTCATGACTTATATAAATACTTAAGTTATACGGGGGTTACACGAGACAGTACTGTTAAGACAGTGAAAAATACGTATCAGTTGTCAAACTTTGTGTTTGTGAATAAGAGTCCAGACAGTTGGTAAAACAGTTGGCAAGACAATAGAGAAAATAGTAAAAAATTTATATTTGATGATGAAATTTTTGTTAAAATTACGAGCACACCAAAGTATTGTAAATTTCCAATTAATTTTATTAAATTTTATCATCTTTTGTCATTTGATAGCAGACAGCTGCTAGCTGAGAGCAGACAGCTGAGAGCAGACAGCTGCAAAAGTGAGTGTGTGTGGGTAAAAATTTGTGAATGTATTGTGACTGTCTTAACAGTACTGTCTCGTGTAACCAGGGATGAAAAAGTAGGTACAATTGTACCTTTTTCCGACGTTTTTAATCTTAAAGGTACATTAGGTGCAATCGCTTCATTTTAGGTACATTCCGCCTTTGGTTTAACGAATTTTTCACCAGGTAACCTTAAAATTATTTGCAGTTCTTCAACAAGTAGTTAATTGAACAACTACTTGTTTTAAAATCAAACAATTTGTTCTGGCAATTCCATTCTGTTTTCAATGATAAAAAACACAATAATAAGAAAAAAAATATACTTTAAGAACTCTTTCCCTCTGAGCGGGTTTCCTTTGACGGCTTTATAATATTGCAACGATGGACAAGTAAGTTTCTCAAATTTATCCCTGAGATATAAGGTAGCATACTTATTATATATATTTGGTGTCGGTGGATCACCCGCAAACCTAATGAAAATCAAGGAGCTTATTGCGATGAAAAGTATGTATTTCTATCAACAAGTGTATTTGTCAAAATGAAATAACAAAATCGCTTCCGGCTTTTGCACATAAAGAAGTGGTTTCTGGAAAAACTATCAGTATTTTACCAATACTTTTGAAATTATTTCCAGAAGATGAGCTAAGAAAAGCAAAAATAATTTATTTTGCGTATAGAGCATTACCGGATTATCCGGATATTATAAAACTTGCAAATTTGTCTATATCAGAATTTTGAGTTGAAATAAGTCAAATTAAAATTTAAATGAATGAGTTAATATTCTCGAATAAATTTCGAATTGTTCAGGGCTTGCTTTAACCTGCCACATTCTTCCGCTTATGTTGAGCGAATTTTTTCTATTCAAAATACTTTTAAATCATAATGCAGAAATAAATTACTATTAAAATCTTGTGAAGCTTTAATTTAAAGGAAATATTTAATTAGATGCAACGGAAGTAGCTGCTACAGTATTGATGCTAAAAATTTAGCCAAATATGCACTTCCAAACAATAACCTAAACGAAGATTCATTAATTGGTTAACTTTTTTAGAAACAATGCATGCACTAAAAATTTCTAGTATGCCATTTTATAGCTTTGTTTTTAGACTATAATATTTCAGTGAAATTAATGAAGAATGTACCATAAGAAGCGCATAGCGCTCATTTTTTCTTATTGTTGCTTATATGGATATATTGAATTTATGTTTTTAAAAAAAAAATTTTTATAAAAACATAAGATCAATGTTAAATAATTTTTGGTACATTCGTGCCGAAAAATATACATATCTTTTGGGAAATTAGGTACATTTTAAAATTTTAATTTTTCATCCCTGCGTGTAACCCCCGTGTTAGGTTGCAATTAGATGTTTGCAACCAAAACTTTTTCAGTTGTTGTATTTGGCTGTGTGTCAATAGGAAACTTTTCAGTCGGATTATCAAATTTTGACATTTGGTAGAGCAATTTTTGTCATTTGTGAGGTGAATACAATTGTCAAAATTTGTGCTAGCCCCAGGGGGCTACTACAAATTTTAGCAATCGAAAGAGAATTTTTGACACACTCAAAAATAAGAAAAAAAACCAACACATCAATTACCTCGACGTATTTAATTCAAGTGTTTTTACTCGCAACTTATTTCGTAAACTTGTAATATTGTAAACTTAAAAAATAACAAAATAATTAAAATAAAAAACTAAAGTGCTTGAGCTTGTATTTGCGTATGTGTGGGCCAACGATCTCCCGGTACATCAGCAAGTCCAGTAAAGTTAAATTGGCTTTCTATGCTAGCGAACGTCCTCCAAGTGCCACCACCAGCAGCACAAGCTAGTGAAGCGCAAATTTTCCGCTTTCAATTTATTTAATTCACGCCGGAGTATAATGACAGAAATTTGACTCTGCGCTTGAGACATGCTGAAACATTTTTGACAAAGTTGCTCTTACTCAAAATCCCGCTATTCATGGTGAGATTTAAAAATGGAACGATCCTCTTCTTATTCTACTTTTTTCTGCTGTAGCTTCGTTTGCAAACAAGAAAAATAATTGAGTATGGATTGAGTGCTTTAACATTTTAATCTTTAAGTTGTGATAACAGAATATGTCGAACATTCAAATCATTACATGTATGCTTTTATTTAATTATATATCGTCAAACAAAGTTCGACAATTTTCACACTTGTTGTATTTGTCAGTGGCTTTTTATTTTCACCACTGCGGCATTTTATTTTGAGAGTTGTCAACTATCATTGTTTTAATAAATTTAAATTTTTAACTGAATAAATTTTTTCATAAAGGGAACTCAAAAGGAAACTTTTCAGTTGTGGTAGGAAAGAAAATATCAGGTTAAATAAAACTTGTATGTGTTGAAATAAATTTGTCTTTTTTGCTGTGTCAAATGAACGATGAAATTTTAACAATTACATATTTTGACGTTTCACATTTCGGTCGTGTTATAGCGCAAATAATTTATTTAATTTGAAATTTATTCAATTTGCGACATATTTAATTCGGGAGCTTGTACTTGCAACTTATTTCGTAAACTTGTAATATGGTAAACTTAAAAAATAACAAAAGTGCTTGAGTTTGTGTGTGCGTGTGTGTGGGCCAACGATCTCCCGGTGCATTAGCAAGTGCAGCAAAGTTAAATTGGCTTTCTTTGCTAGCGAACGTCCTCCAAGTGCCACCACCAGCAAGTGCAGTGCAAAATTTGTTGCTAGCCAACATCCTCCAAGTGCCATCACCAACAGCACAAGCAAGTGCAGCGCAAATTTCCTGATTCTTTTGCTTGCCAACGTTCTCCGAGAGTTACCACGAGCAGCACCAGCAAGTGCAGCACAATTCAATTGACTGGTCAACTCTCCAATATTTCATAAACACCATTTCAGCATGTCTCAAGCGCAGAGTCAAATTTCTGCCATTATACTCCGGCGTAAATTAAATAAACTAAAAGCGGAGAATTTGTGCTTCATTTGCTTGTGCTGCTGGTGATGGCACTTGGAGGATGTTGGCTAGCAACAAATTTTGGACTGCACTTGTTTGTGCTGCTGGTGGAGGCACTTGGAGGACGATCACCAGCAAAGAAAGCCAATTTAACTTTGCTGCACTTGCTGATGCATCGGGAGATCGTTGGTTTACACACACGCACACACAAACTCAAGCACTTTCGTTATTTTTTAAAGTAAAAACTTCTTTAGGTGCGTTGGACGATTTTGGTAGAGGGCAAATCTTTGGTTTGCGTCATCGTCATTTTGCGAGTAACTCTCGTCATCAATACAGACAGCGAGTAGGTTTTAAATGACACTCTTGGATCTTGACTACCAGGCGCTCTTGTGTATTAAAATAAGAATATATAAAAAATAGATATGGTATATAAATTATATATAATTTAATACAATAAATTTACGTAGACAGTTTAACCGCCTAGTGCTGTAAATTGAAAATGCAAAGCAACGACAAGCAAGACACGAGAAGCAATAGAATTTCGTAAAGAAAAAGTGTTGCTTCTCGTGTTGCTTACTTGTCGTTTGTTTGCGTTTTCGGTTTACAACATTAGGCGATAAAAAATAGAACGCTTGAGATAAGCAGCCTGTTGTTATTCAATTACAACTGTAAATATAAATGTATTTTTCAGGTTTTTTGTGTAAGTGTTTTTATGTACATATATAAAAAGTGTTATAAAAAATCTTCGATTGTCATATGCCTACTGTAGCTACCACAAACATCTACCAAAAAAATTCAAGCTAGCTGCACAACAACAATTACCAAGCAAATCTACAAAAAAACGCAGAGAGAATGACACAGCGATTGCGCAGCGTTAGAGGGGATGAACCGAATTGGCGGCGAAAAATCAATAGCACTTTGCTTGCTATTTTTTCTGTTTGCCTGCTAGCAAGTTCTAAAAAGGAGGCATTAAAAAAGACTTCACGACAGTCAAACAAAATAAAATATGAAAAATTGAAATTTAATTTTATTTCAGCAGTTAGCTCTGAAGTCTCTTTTAATGCCTCCCTCCACTTTAGATATATATATATTAGGGCGGGTCGATTTGTAGGGAGTGAAAATATTCACCAATTTCCCTATGATTTACGTATTCTATGGGTTATTCCATGAAAATTTGCCGAAGGAACCATACCTCTATCGTTAAAATCGAGTCCCCTACTTTATGTTGGTAAAAAGTTCAAAAGTTACGGGCATTTTTGTTCAAATTTTGGACCATTTTTCCATTTTTTTTATGATTTTGTCCAAGAATATTACTTTCATGGCCATTTTTTTGGCTCAATCCATTATTTAATTCAATTTACAATTTAAAACGAAGAGTTTAAGCCCAAATTTATCGAATTCGGTTGATTAATTCATGCGATATTGCTAAAAGAAAATAACACATAAAACCAACTTTTTGATTTTTTTTCCCTTTTTATTTTTTTTTCTAAAAAAATTCAAATTAAGAGATAATAAAGTATCTATCAACCTTTTATCAAAAAAATATTCAATTTGAGTGTAGTAAAAGACAAAATGTGAAAAAAAACATTATTTTTTCTGAAAGAAATAAACAAACATAACACAGGGTGTGCACCCTGTGAAAAAATATGCCAATAATGTAAAGCGCAAATCAGTCCAGTCGTAACGTAAGTCAAAAAAATTGAGCCAAAAAAATGGCCATGAAAGTAATATTCTTGGACAAAATCATGAAAAAAATGGAAAAATGCTCCAAAATTTGGACAAAAATGCCCGTAACTTTTGAACCGTTGGACCAATGTTGGAGATTTTTGATCAAAATTGATCAAAATTGATCAAAATAAGCTCACCTTTCCAACGCGTCTACTGGCGATTAAACCCGATCGATAGTTTTTGAGTTATGGATGTGAACGTGTAGGTAATATTTCATACGAACGTCAATTTGGGAAAAAATCTACCAACAAAAAGTAGGGGACTCGATTTAAACGATAGAGGTATGGTTCCTTTGGCAAATTTTCATGGAATAACCCATAGAATACGGAAATCATAGGGAAATTGTCGAAAAATAAATCGACCCGCCCTAATATATATATACATATATACATATATACAATGTAGATATAGATTATATAGATATAGATATAGATAGAAATAGATTCATACACATACATTCATACATTCATATTTTATAATTGAGAACAAAATCTATTTACGAAAGTCCGCACAGCTTTTTTTCAGAATTTGTATATGCTGTAGTGGAGAAAAAGTCTTGAAATTACATGTATTTTACTAATTTCGCTGAGCCAGAACACCAAAAAATTCGTCCATACAAATTGACCCGCCCTAATATACATATATATATACATATATATATGAACAATTTTGCTCATTGAGGAAATTTAAAGAGTATGCATGTATATTTATATAATAACAATTACGTAATAAGCCTGCAAAATAAATTAATATTTTCAGTAGTAGTTGGATAACTAAAGTCTGCTTATCCTAAGCATTCTACTTTTTAAACTGTTTAGCATCAATTTCTTATATGAATTATATATAATTTATATGATATAGATATTTCTTAATTTTAGAATATTCTATTTTTAATACACAACGCAATATAGATATGGTGTACATGTGTACTGCGCTAGTGCTATGAAATAAATAGCTATAAATAAGCTTTAATTTTTTATATTAATTCAATAATGGAATAATTTAAATAAATTACTTTAATTATATGTATTTTTGATATGGCAACACTTTTGCTTAAAAGAAATAGTTTCAGCAATATATAAGGAATTTTATAAATTGTTATAAGCTCTTAAAATAAAAAGTATAGCAGTGAGGGGACTGCCGACCGAAGCGAAAACATATGTGTAAAATTTTAGTATTCCCTGGAAGATTTTGTCCTGCCACGGACCAGGAGCTATTTCATGATAATCGGAAAAAAATTTATATTTTCACCCCCTCAACCTTTGATTATTTCTTTCAAAATATTTTTTATTCAGATAGTATTTTTATTTTATAATTACATCAAACTATATTATTACATTTAAATTGAAAACTGTGGATATAAAATTAAAATACAGGGAGCACTATTGAATGAAAAATAATCCTCAAAAAGTATATTTAATTTTTTCTTTCAATGTATATGTATAGCTGTAGCTAAAATAAAATAAATTTACTGTTTTCTTATATATGATATTATGTTTGATGGGTCTTAAAGTATCTTTTAATGCCTGCATTTGAGATCTTGCTACAAGGAAAACAGAAAACATAGCAAGCAAATTGCAGTTTATTTGCTGCCCCCGATTCGGTTCATCCGTACATCCGGTTCATCATTAATGCACATTATTATCATATTTTATCACTTTATTATATTTTATATTATGGGTTTTAATATAAAAAACAAAGTAAAACATAAACAAAAATATAAATTAAACTTATTGAAATAATTAATATACACTTAAAATACATAATAATATACAAATACATAAAATTTGTATTTACATACATTTTCTTGAATTTCATTTACATTATTTTCACTGTTTGCGTCATTAATCATTGCATTATATTTTTAAAAAAGATAATTTAGGCTTCCGGTAGCTGAAATAAGAACCAAAAAATTTTGGACTATGCAGTCCTACTCATGATAAAATTAATATTAGGTAGCCTTAACAACTACTTATTTTCTCACGAGCTGCAATTTCAAATGAAAGAAAACAATATAAAGTGCGTGTGTCACACACATTGGCAGCTTTCAGCGGAGTTAATAGTTGGCAACTGTATTTTTTTAAATTTGAGTGAGAAACCTTTTCAATTAAATGATCCATTCACAGCAGGTGACTCCTCTGAATGCGGCCAATGTGTGTGACACACGTTCTCTATTTTGTTTTCTTTTGCTTGACATTCGATGGTCGAAACACGAAATGTCACTCCTACCTATTACTTATTATACCATGTCCCAGTCAGGAAATATGCTGGCAACATTTATAAAACTACAAATGTTTTTATGTTGGTCATAAAACTCAAATACGCGCTCTTGGATATTGGCTACCAGGCGCTCAGCAAATGCAGCAAGCATGACAAAATTAAACAAGGTAGTGTTAGGGCGGAGAGCCGGTGACCGAAACTGTCAAAACGAAGTTGACATTTCATACAAAATCTGCAACCAATGAGAATGCAATATGAAAGCAAGAATTGGCAAATATATCAAAATGGATGAGATTGACAGTTATGGTCACTTAGAAAGAGAACACATTCAGCCCTAACACTGCCTTGTCTAATTCTACAATGGCAGCAAGCAACCACCAATAAGTTTATCTGCTGACAAATCGTTCCTTCACAAAGAAATCATGAAGGATATTTACTGTTTTTCTGTCAATGTATATATAGATCTCCAGGCTTGCAACCCGGACATGAATATGGAAGGCTGGGCGATCGGCAAGATAGAGGAGCCTGTAGGTCCCTCAAGGCAGGTTCTGCTGCTAATGACTGCCGAGTCGCTAAAGCCGCTAGAAGAGAGGAAGGGAGTCCTCTGGTATTCCTTCTTAAGGGTCTTCCTGAAGGTGTACGGCAAGGACAAGAAGTCCAGGGGCCCTACAACAGAAGCGCAGTCAAGCCAGGCTGTAGCGGAAGCTGTAGAGACCCCAGGCAGTACGCCAGCTTCGGATGCAGACGAGGTTATGTCGGAGGGCTCGGTTGGCCTCACCGGTGTGTCAGACCTCTATTGCGAGGATGAACTCTTGGCTGAAGAGTCATCTGAGGAAGAGGGGCCTGACGTAACGATGAAGGCCAGCCAAAAATCTGAAGCGGATGAAGGTGCTCCAGATTAACCTTCATCACTCCAAGCTCGCCTCGGCGAATCTCTTAGTCCACCTTAAAATTGGTGGATTCGACGTAGCCCTCATTCAAGAACCCTGGGTATGTGGTGGCAGGGTTTGCGGATTGAGGGCAGAGGGTTACAAGACGCTGGTAGCCAGTAATGAAGGTATGCCTAGAACATGCATTGTAGCTAAAAACACTATTAATATTTTCTTGCTTCACAGATACTGCGATAGAGATGTGGTTGCAGCCAGCCTCGAGTCAGGCAAGGATACGTACTGGTTGGTAGCAGCCTACTTCCCGCACGATGGAAGTCCGCCTCCAGACAATGTCAGGAAATTGGTGGATGACGCCAGTGACATCCGTCGAGGGGTCATTATATCGGCCGACGCTAACGCACATAACTCCGTGTGGGGCAGCACGGATACCAACGAAAGGGGTGAGTTACTTTTTGATTATCTATTAAGTACCAACCTGTGTATATGCAATAGGGGGGAAGAACCCACCTTTATTACAAAAAACAGAAGTGAAGTTCTGGACATAACATTAGTCTCAGAACATATATTCGACAAGATAGGTGGCTGGAGAGTGTCAAAAGAGCATTCCTACTCCGACCACCGATACATTGAGTATAATTTACATAATACGTCTTCAAAAATAATACCCCCGGCTAACATTCGAAAGACAAACTGGGGAGCATACAAAAGGGCTTTAGCAAAACATTTGCCATCAGGCCCTATAGATAAACCAAAATCGACAGCTGATCTTGATAAACTAGTCGATGTAGTAACCAAAGCAATGAATTGCTCTCTTGCTTCCTCTTGTCCTAAGAGGACTACAAGGGGGAAGCCAAAACCAAAGTGGTGGTCCGCCGTATTGGATGGACTGAGGACTGAATCTAGAAGGCTCTTTAACGCAGCTAAGCGCTCGAGAGCTGAGCTTGACTGGGCAGCCTATAAGGTATCCCTTAAAAATTTCAAAACTGAAACCAGGAAAGCCAAAAGATCCTCTTGGAAACGATTCTGTGAAGGAATCGAAGAAATCTCAGAGGCTTCTAGACTGCGCAAGATTCTCGCTAGCACACCATGCACACCCGGCTATCTCAAAAGGTCGAACGAAACATGGACAATGTCAGGTGAGGAGTCTCTTAACCTCCTACTAGATACGCACTTCCCTGGTAGTAGTGCGCCTCCTGGTGCACAACTGCCTAGTACTAGTCGTTCTACGCAGGACACCGAAGGCATAGTCTCCGACAGGAAACTAAAATGGGCGATAAACAGCTTCAAGCCCTATAAATCACCAGGGCCTGATGGTGTTTACCCTGTAGAAATAAAAGAAGCTTCGAAATATATTTTGCCTTGGCTTCGTATTATCTTTAATGGCTGCATAAGCCTCACTTATATTCCCAATGCTTGGAATAAGGCCAGAGTGGTCTTCATACCCAAAGCAGGGAAGACATCACATACCACCCCCAAAGATTTCAGACCTATAAGTCTAACGACATTTCTGTTGAAGACGTTAGAACGGTTACTAGATCTATATTTACGGAGCAGTATCGACCCTGCTCTCTTATCGGCATCACAGCATGCATATAGCAAGGGAAGGTCCGTGGAAACGGCTTTACACTCATTGGTCGGTACCATCGAAAGATCCTTCCTGCATAATGAATTCACTCTAGTTGCTTTCGTAGACATAGAGGGAGCATTTAATAATGTCACGCCACAATCTATACGACTAGAGTTGCGTAGGCTAGGCGTGAACAAAAGCATTACTGATCTTATAGATGAGCTGCTCAACTGTCGAGTAATCTTATCAGACCTAGGTGCGTACAGCGCTGTAAGATCGGTGACAAGAGGTACGCCACAGGGTGGTGTGCTATCTCCACTCCTCTGGAATCTGGTAGTGAACAATGTGCTGCTGTCTCTAGAGAGGGAGGGCTGTGTTGTGGCAGCATACGCCGATGACCTAGCAATCGCAGTCAGAGGCAAATTTCCCACTACCATACGCGACGTCATGCAAAGAGCTCTTTGCAAACTCGAGCAATGGGCCAAATCCGGTGGTCTTGGAGTAAATCCGGCCAAAACAGACTTGGTCCTTTTCACAAGGAAACATAGAATTCCGTCTCTCACACCAATCATGCTTAATGGGTCTGCATTGTCCGTATCGGAAAATGCAAAATATCTAGGACTCATTCTTGATAGGAAACTTAGCTGGAAACTTAATATTCTTGAGCGTACGAAGAAAGCGACAGTTGCGCTGTACACTTGCAAAAAAGCTATAGGGAAAAGATGGGGGTTTTCCCCAAATATCGTTCACTGGCTGTATAAAGGGGTCATTAGACCTATACTTCTATATGGAGCATCGATATGGTGGCCTGCTTTGGACAAGGTCACATATTTAAACCAGCTCCAAAAAGTCCAAAGAATGGCATCTATTTGCATCAGTGGTGCTCTGAGAACAACACCGACTGCGGCTTTAGAGACCTTATTACACCTTCTACCGCTTGACTTGGTTGCTAGGCAACAGGCAGCTTGTTCGGCGGTCAGACTTAGGGAAACTGGAGTATGGAAAAGCCTGGGTTCAGGACACGCATCTATACTCTACAAATTCAACTTCATTCCACCAAGGACTGATTATTGTAAACCACTGCTTTCCTTTGATGGAAACTACGGTACGCTTATTCCGCCTAGAACATACTGGAATAAAGGTGCGCCGTGGAAACCGGGGTGTCTTTATTTCTATACAGATGGGTCAAAATTAATGGCAAGGTCGGGTACGGGGTCTACTCAAAAGAATTAGGGGTATCCTTAGTTCGTAGGCTGCCGGATCTGCAGCTGTAGTGTTTACCAAGCCGAAATGATGGCGATTAAAGAAGTTGCAACCTGGCTCTCAGAGAACGTCATCTCTAAACGAGAAATACATATTTTCTCGGACAGCCAAGCAGCGATCAAATCGATTGAGCAGGTATCCATCAACTCTAAAGTAGCCAGAGAATGCCGTGCTGCATTAGGCGAAATGTCAAAGTTCTTTGACATCAGCTTAATCTGGGTACCTGGGCATAAGGGCATACGTGGAAATGAAAAAGCAGACGAGCTTGCTAGGAAAGGTACATCGGTGACTCTAATGGGTCGAAACTCGCCGAGCATCCCGATGGCAACTGTCAAAATGCTACTTAATGAGTACACCACATCTAAAGCCAACTCAAGATGGGCTGAACTCTCAACATGCAGAACAACAAGGCTTATCTGGCCGACTCTAAACCCAAAGCGATCGAGAGTCCTTCTCTCGTTGGGAAGATCAGAGGTGGCTACGTTAGTGGCTGTTACCACAGGGCACTGCCTAATAGGCAGACATGCCTCCAGATTGGGAGTCATCACTAATGACTTCTGCAGAAGCTGCAGGGACGAGGAGGAGGAGGAAACTATCTCCCACCTTCTATGTTCCTGTCCCGCGCTTGCGAGAAGAAGGCATAAACATTTGGGGTCATTCTTCTTTTCGGAGCTTGACGACCTGTCGGAGACAAGCGTCAAACGTCTAACAAGCTTTATTAAGAGCTCAATGTGGTTCCACTCGGACTGAAGGCCAAGTGTGCAGCGGTATCACAACGGACCTCACTGGTCTAAGTGAGCTGTGGTACGTGCGTTTTGGTTTTTAAGCACGTACAGCGGCTGCCGCCTCAACCTAACCTAACCTATATATAGATCTGTAGCTGAACTAAAATACATTTACAACAACAATTACTAAGCAAATCTACTACAACGATGAACAGAGAAGAGCAGTATCACATCGGTTGCGCAGCGTTAGAGGGGATGAACCGAATTGGCGGCGGAAAATAAACAGCACTTTGCTTGCTATGTTTTTTGTTTTCCTGCTAGCAAGATCTCAAGTGGAGGCATTAAAAGAGACTTCACGGCCAGTCAAACAAAAAGCAAATATCAAACATTTTAAATTTATTTTATTTTAGCCTACAGTTACTGTACATATACATTGAAAAAAGAGTATTATTTAATAGCTGCATTCCCGTGGTCGTTGGTTTAGAGTGCGGCTCTATTTTATTCACAAAACAAAAACAAAAATTAAAACCAGCTCGATTTCTAGCTCTATTTCTGATCTTAAAATGCTGCCAAGTTTTAAGCATTTCTTATCAAAACGAACATAGTTGGCAAATCTAAATAACTATTCATTTTCCTATTTTGACGTTTTCAATGGGCGTTTTGGTATTGGTGTTTTCTTTTGTTATTGTTCTTAAAACAGCTGTTTCAAGACTCTGATATCAAATTGATATAAAGTTGAACTAACGTCGTTTTACTGAGATTTGATCTGTTCTAGTGCCACGAGAATGCATCTAATGTTTCGCTGCATCATCGCTGCATAAATCGTTCAACGCGCCTAAAGAAGTTTTCAATTAAAAAGAAATAACAATTGGAGATATTATGTGCAGAATTTTGTATTTCCTCGTAAAAAGGACCAGTTCTGTTTTTTGGGGACTTACCCCCAAACCACTGCTTTTGGCCAAAATATTAAGATCGGAGAGCGTTGACTCAAGCATCTCCAGGAGAGTGTTAGGAATTTTTCTTTGTGCAGCAATAGCTACGTCATCCGCATAGCAATAGCTACGTCATCTGCACATAATATTAATGTCAACATTATTTTTTTTTTTTTTTTTTATGTTGGTATTTCTAGAGATGGGAATGCAGAACCGACGAATTTTGCAGGTCGAAAAATTCTGAATTTGTTATACTTTTGCGGAATTTACTTAAAAATTCCTGTTAGTTTTGTATTAACTAGAATAAAACTAAAATTCATGATAAGATAACCATATCATGAATATTATCTATAACCTCTAAACTGTAGATGTTTTATATTTACTGTTGGATTTGTACTAGAATATGAATAAAATTCATGATAAGATAACTTTATCATGAATATGTTGAATATTATCCATGAAATAAAATGATAACCATAAGCGTTGGACTGTAAACGTGAACAATTTTCTATTGAGCTTGCACTAGAACAATAAAAGTAAAGATTTCATGATAAGAAATACAAACTTCAACAGGTGGAGCAGACTCAGGCCTGTGACTCTATTAGGACGGGGGCGCAAAAATTTACTCTTTCTACATATATAACTATTTAATTTTCTGATCAAAAATAATTTTTTGTCGGAAAAAAATGATAACCGACAAGCGACTAAATATGAAAAGATCACCGATATTGATGCCTTGCTTAATTTTCGTTAGCTAGTACGAAAAGCATTCAGTTTTTTATTATTCGGCAGACAAAATTATACTCTTGCATACAACATTTATTTTGTTTTTATTTTTGTAAATCATCAAGAGGAGTCGAAAGAGACTCGTATAGGTGATTGACAATAAAATAGTTTTTCAAATGTAAGGCAGGAAGTTTCCTTCTTAAGGATGCCCTAAGCGAAAAACTTGGGATTTCATTCCTAAATAGTTGTGAATTCAATTGTGTGAAGTTGAAAAATGGGGGCAAAAGGTAATCAAACAAAATTTTCTTAATGTTAGTAGATCGTAAAGTAATAGTGTATACAAAATAATAGAGTATTTATAAAAAACTTCCAAATGAGAATATAAATCAATGCATATCTACCTATGGCTCCAGCTTTCAAGTTGGGAAGGACTCGGGAAATGTTTTTCAAGTTTTTAGAACTTTTATTCGCAATTAAGGCCATTTTGATCTTCAAGCATGAATTCCTCTGACATCTTATCAGAACGGGCAGAGTATATTATGTCCTTATATTTTTATTTTTCTATTTTCTTATTAAAAGAATAGTAGCAAAACAAAAAAAAAGCAAATTATTTCACTAAACAATTTAAAAATTAAAAATAGCATAAAACATTAGGGGCATTCCATAGAAAAGTCAACCATGACCAAAAAATTAAAACTTATTTAAAACTTATTATTTTATGATATTATCTAAGAGAAACATTTTTATTTTATTAATTTAAGCAAGTTATATATAAACTCCTTTACCATGATGATCAAATCGTCCGAACTGTTTCACAAATTTAGTTTTTCTTTTTTGTAAATGTTTCGTAAACTTTTCTGTTTTAGAAAAAATGGAAGGCATTGGCTAAAGATAATGAAAAAATGGTTAAGGCAAGGAAGGACAATATATTATATTTGTTTTTTAATTACTAAAATACATAATTACTTTACTAATTAACTACTTAATTACCCAATGAAACTACAACATTGTCAGTCTGTCAGGCACGTGACGTGAATTGTCTCCACGTGAAGATATGTAAGTACAATATTAAAAAAAAAAACTGTGGACTTTATTAAAAAATTTTTTACGCCGAAAGCATGATTTTGAGTATTAAAAATTTAGTTTTCAAATACCTCTTCCCCATGTTAGTTACTTTCGCTAAAATTTTTAATCAAACAGACCGATTTGCAACGTTGTTTGACTTATTTTTTCGCTTGCATTTAATGCAATTTAAAGAAAGTTTGAATGTACAATGAAGAAACAGAGTGCAATCTATTAAACTAGATAAATGAACTTCACTTCCAATGTGTAAATTTAGAAATGGCTTTACAATAAACTCAAAAAATAGTTGGATTTGTCTGTCCGTGAACGTGGGGTGCTCCATAAAGAGTATATAAAAATATCTTGAATTACATATACAAATGAGGTTATACATTATGTTCAATTTAATTTATACATTTCAGCCTGTGGCTCAAAAAATTTTCCTGCTTCCTAGGCAGAAACTAAGGAAGCTTTTGCGTCAGTGTTTAGCCAATTTCTTTTTTCAGTCTTACAATAAGACACACCACAGGATAGTGGTGCTAAATCTACTAATGTAAATCTATTTGTGAAAAACAACTAGATTTTTTTGTTAAAGCTTATTTAAACAGTTTTTTAATTTAATTGTAAATGTGCCGATAACCGGTTAATTAATTTCTTCGGTTAATACTGTTTACCGATATCCGGTTACTAAAATAAGTCGCTTAATTGACAACCCTACTTGTAAATGAATTTTCGTAACTTTATCATAGTAATGTTTGCGCTCTTTTTTCCGTTGCTTTAAAAGGATCTTATAAAACTGTCAACTACAAAATTTTACAAAAATGACACAAAATGCTCACACGGAGAAAATTAATTTGCTTGAATCAAGCAAATGCTTTGTTTAAAAGCAAATTAGCAAAACTTTGCTCAATCACGGTGTGATTTTAGAAAAATAATGCTAAATTGAAATCACTCCTCATGTAATTAGGAAAAAGCAAAAGTTTGATTAAATTCAAGCAAAATTTTGCTAAGTTATTATAAAATACAAAAGCAATTTTCTGCTTAATTCAATCAATATTTGCTTAGTTATTATAAATTAGAATAGCAAATTTTTACTTAGTTTAAGCAAATATTTGCTAAGTTATTATAAACTTAATTAACAAATTTTTACTCAATTCAAGCAAATTTCTTCTAAACACACGATCACGTTTATTCTTAATGAAGAAAACTAGGCGACGATTTCGAATGCGATGGTCGAATGGATAAGCCCATGCACTTACATTCACGCGGCCGAGGTTCAAATCTCTGGATGGTGGTAGTTTTTCAATTTAATTTATGTTAATAATTATTTCACTTATAGATTTCAGCAAAAACTAATAAAAATTTGCTATTCAAATTTATAATTACTTAGCAAACGTTTGCTTGAATTAAGCAGAAATTAAGCAGTTTATAATAATTTAGCAAAATTTTTCTTGAATTTAATCAACAATTTTCTTAGTTATGAAAAACTGGAATAGCAAATTTTGTTTAGTTTTTGCTAAAATCTAGCATAATTTTGAAGTGGATAAGAGAATCAAGCGCAAGTTTTGCTTAATCACTATAAAAATTTAGCAAACCGTTTTCTCCGTGCACAGTACATCAACAGTACAATATTTTCGAAATTACACACGTTTTGTGTTATTACACAGAAAGTGGCAACACAGCAGAAGGCGCAACTCTGTGATGAACTTACTGTTTATTTTTTTTATAATTTGACACTTGTTCGAATAAGCTCATATGAATCAAATGACATTAAATCAAAGGTTTTTATTTTAGGTCAAGCGTAACACCCGCTCCAGTAGCGTAAAATATCGCTAAAAAACGGAAAAAGACACTGTATTTTACAGAATTGAAAAAACTCGCTGCATAGCGGGATTTTTTTACAGAATTGCCAATAAATATCGTGAAATTTCACGAAATTTATTGTAGTAATTTTTCAATCAGTTTTTAGAATGTTCATTAAAAAATTGTGCTGAGTGAGAAGAAGCTATAAGTTCGAAAATTATATATCTTTCGAGATACACACGAGATATAAGGTTAAAAACTTATAGTGCCATCTCATACATGTAACCTCTGTATGGGAATGTGATTTTTTATAAACGATTTTGAATACTTATTTTTCGTGTATGGGGGGGACCTCTGAAAGATGGCAGTGAGCGTGTTTACAAGAAATGTTGGGAGTAAAACAATAATGGAACCATCTCATATATTTGAAAGCTCCTGGGTTAAATTCGCTGGAGATAGCTGGAGATTTTCGATATTTTTTGTATGGGGACCCCAAGAAAGATGACAGATAAGCAGTGAGCGTGTCAAGAAGAAATGTTAACAGTTGAATAAATTAGAACCATCCCATAAAATGTACCACTCTTTGGTTAAATTTGCTGGATATATAAAGTATTATCGACATATTTCTCTTATTTTTTTAAAAGAAAATCCAAGAAGGGTGGCAAATAGAGCCTGAGTGAGTTCCGAAGAAATGTTGGAAAGAGAGAACATAGGACCTGTTCATTCAGTTCACCTATTTAGGGGTTACTTTTAAATTTTTGCCAAACAATAACTATTTGCTTGAAGCAGTTGTGTATTTGACGTAAGATTCGTATTTTTCTCCTACCATATGACCACTCTAACCCACGACCAACGAGTTTTGTTGAACAATCGTGTTTGAGAGGGTATGACTTACACTTACACGTCGTGTGAAATTGACATAAAACGATAAAAAGACGATTGGAGAACGAATGTCTTGGGAGTGTAAGACACTACCAGCTCAGTGCAATAACTCAGTTCTATCTTCGATTATTATTTGTCAACACATAAATAATATTCGTTGTCAACTGTAGAATGTTTGTTTTCTACTTGCTATATACTTGTTTATAAAAAAATAATTTTTATTAGCCATTAGCCAAGCCATTGAAATAATGCGTTCTCACGGCTGGGATCGGCTTGCCGGACCCAGAATCGTTGCAAATAATTTATCTTATTGCAGACGCCAAATCAAAACTTCAGTAAATACAATGATTAACAATATTTCTTTATTAACAGTTATAGCTACCCTAACTAAGAGCTACCTCACTCGTAACTCCTAACTAACCCAACTGTGTCTAGCCTGAAGGTCATTTGGTGTCTTACCGTCTTCTGAGTCGTTACAATTCAAATGAATTTTGCAGGAGTCGCTTATGATCGCTCATCCCGCAGAAAGCAAGAGTGCAAGAGTAGCTATGCTTGATTGAAAGATTACGAATTGGTGTAAGATTGGCTAATTATAGCTCGTCCTACAGGTTGGTTAGGAAAACTTGGTCAAGGGTTCTTATCATCAAGATCCCGTGCATACGGTCTCAATCTGGAATAAAAATATCCGAGATCCGCTAATGATCGTTCGTTTCGGGGGCAAATAAGAGTAATATTTATTAAAAATAATTTTTTTATAAACAAGCAAGTAGAAAACAAACATACTACATCAACAATCTTATTTTTACTTTCGACCAAACTAAACTAAATGGTCTCTTGGGAGGTCTATATTGCCCGTCTAGTTTATACACCGAAAAAATATTCAACGATTTTATGGGGTTTTTCTTAAATACTATAAATTTTTTATAAAATTTGGTAAAGACAATTTTAATTTCTGTGAATATTTACTTATATTTTAAGAAGTTGATAATATTTCCAACGGAACTGGCAAATATAATGTATTTTTTTTTTAATTGATATTACACATAGTACGAGTTTTTTTCTTAATAATCTGAATCCTTTCTTAGATTCCATGAACCATTATTTTATAAACAAGTTCCGAAATAGTATTTTCAGATTTTTTTTTTCTGTGTGAATATAAGCCGCCCTAACTCATTAGAATCATTTATCAAATTGTAAAAACATATTTCAATCCCATGTCCAAAACATTTTATATTAGTCAGCATTGCTGCTATACTTACAATTAATAACTCTATAGTTTTCATGACGATGAGAAAAAAAAATTTAAATATATATTAGCCGTGTTTTTTACTAAGCGAGTTGTAAAAACGACCGCTTATTGCATAAAAATTCGCTTATTAAAGCAAGTATGAAAAAAAAACATAGCTATTAACACCTTGACTGGGTCAAATTATTTCACTTTTGCACACCAAAATTGTTGAATTGAAAATTTTGAAAAATCAAAACAAGCTAACAGTCAAACTTAAACTAAGCATTACTATAACAAAATTGTTCCTTTAAATTAAAAATCATATATAATTTACATTTAAAAGAATATTTTTTATGTATTTATTTATTGGCCAAGCAAGGCAATTTACTTATTCTGACTGGTTTGTTTATATTATTTTATTTTTTCTCCTCTTCCATTTCCTTGTTTTGGTGTTCGAAGATATGCATATCAAAGTGGGCGTATTCCGCCCACCTGATTGACATAAATTCAAGAACACGTCAAAAAGAAAAGGAGAGCAGAAAATAAAAAAGAAAAGGAACTAACATACTAACATTTTTTATACATAGTAGCATAGCTAAGAATTTTATTTGATAATAATAGGAGAGATCTGAGAAAGGAATAGGGAATTGGAAAGGACACGCTTAACATAAGTTTTAGGCCTGGGATGTTTATTTATTTAAGAGAAATGCTTTAAGACACTACATTACATTCTTTAAGGAATATTTTAAGACGGATTCAGAGAGATGTTGCGGAGAATATAGGTCTGGGTTAGTTATGATTAATGAGAGATGTAGAAGCAGCTCGTTTAAAAGAGGATTTGTATGTGGAAGGTGAGTAGTAGGCAGAGATATTATTAAATTCTCTACAACAGCGACTGATGGTTTATTTCTTGCGTATGTAGTTTGGTGCTGATATTCGGTTAATCTAGTCTAGTACAGTCAGGAAATTATTAAATTTCGTATACGGCTGCCATGATAAAGTTGAGGCTGTAATAGCCATACTAGAGTTATTATATATGAAAAGAAGTAGCCTTGGCTGAAAGTTTATTACAAGAACTTTATGAGAGCTCTCATAATCCTTTTTGAATATGCAAGAATCACAAAACAATAACGACAATTTTTTCAGCGTCTTTTGCAAATAAAAGCTGTGGTTACAGTTGTAATACATTCAGTATTGTGGCTACTGCAACTAGTTTTCACTTATTGCGTCATGAGTAACTTTTATACGGCTATTGTAGCCTCAATACGGTCTTCACGATTTTACTAGGGATGCTAAAATCACAAAAGACGAATAACTCTATTTTAGTTTTGACATTTCAGTGTGCTTGTTGGCAAAAAGAAAAAATAGTTATAAATTTAATAAATCAGTATTTATACACACTTGAAATAACTTTAACTGGATAAAACACACTGTAAGTACAAATAAAAAACGATATGCTATCAATTAATCGGGAATAAATCTCAAGAAGTCGTGAATGAAAACTTTTGTTTTTGAGCAAAATTGTACCAGCTTTATAAGTACCTAATTTTTCACAAACAGTGAAGAGAAATTAAGGAAACTGCATTATATTAAAACAAAAACCGAATTCCTCTCACCACTGTAAGTTCTTACAACTTTCTGCGAGGTTGTCAAAACCTAAATAGCAAATCTTTAACTAGAATCTAGCGGCCCTTATGAAAGTTCTCACAGCCTCATATATTAAAGTTTTGATAACCGTAATATTACGGCTAGAAGAAGCGATGTTTTGATAGCATCGCCAGTTCCGTGAGTGTATGTCTAGTGCGTCTTATTGGGTCGTTGAAGGAAATCAAGCTAGAAATATATTCGCTGTCAATGGCGCCATTAAAAACATCGAAAGTGATTCATGATCCCAATAACTATCTTCTTGATGATAACGGCATCAGATTTAGAAGGCTAAGTCTATATTCGTATGGTGGAAGACTATGACAATCTCGGGGGTTATACGTGTCTCTCAGCGCGAATAGCAAGAATTGCTTTTGAATTGACTCGATTCTTTCGCTATGTGATTCAAAAGCTGGGTTTTAAATTATGCAAGCATATTCAAGTATTAGGCGCACTAAAGCGAAATACAAGGATGTGGTCACCCAGATATTTTTAAATTCGTTTGCTCTTCGTTTTATAAAACCGAGCTGTTTGGTTGCTCTTGGCAAAACCTTATCATAGTGAAGATTAAATCGCATTTTGCAATCCAAGACAACTCCAAGATCCAATATATAATGTACTTTTTTGAGCTCGGTACTAATTTTTATTAAAAGTGAAAATAAAAAAGCCGTTATTATTCGTAATGAAAGTCGAAAGTTAGTTATGATAGCATTCAAATTATTTTAGTTTTCATTGTTCTTCTGGTTCTCACAATTTAACATATGTAAATATTAACCCTGTGAAATATTAACAGGAGTTGTTTTCGTTAGATTACTGTATGTAACGCAAACATATTAATTTTTATGTGCTCCTAATAAATGGTTTGATTAAATCATGCAAAGTTTGTATGATAAGCTGTGTGTAAAAGTAAAGGGGCGCCAAAATTATAATCACGGGCCGCCCCTGCATACATAAAATACTCAAGATTTGAGATGAAAAGTTACTTGATTTTCTACTTTCCTACACAGACGAAATCTGACACAATCTCAGCTAGTTCATTTCCTTAGCCAAAAAGTTTAAATTTGAAACAATGAATCAGGCTGCACTTTATTTGAAGATTAATGAACAAGGCCGCCAGGATGGCGAAAAAGTACTCAAGAAATATGGCAAGGTAATGAAGTGGCGCAAAGATGGTCGTGATGCACTCATTGATGTCGGCACCGGATCTGGAGAAGTGCTAATGAATTTTGTTTATCCGCTGATGCCCACGAACTTTGAAAAGCTGGTCGGTACGGATTTAACAGAAGAGATGGTCAGCTTCTGCCGTGAACGCTATGCCAAATATGAACGTGTCAAATTCGAGGTTCTAGATATCGGCGCCGATAAAGTTCCAGAACATTTGCAAAGACAGTTTGATCATGTCACTTCATTTTACTGTCTTCATTGGGTGCAGAATCAGAGGTGAATTTCAGTATTTCACATGAACTTGAATGAACATTTTCCTAAATATTAATAATTTTATTGTTGCATTAGGAAAATGTTGGAGAACATCTCAAATCTGCTTCGCAGCGAAGGCGGTGATTGCTTATTTTCTTTATTGGGTAGTCAAGTTCTTTACGACATTTACGAGAAGATGTCGGAAATACCAAAATGGAGTAGCTATTTTGAAGGTTTCAAACAGTTTATCTCACCTTATCATAAGAGCCCAGATGCGGTTGCTGAATTTCGTAAACTGCTACAAGAATCAGGTTTTGTAGACTGTTGTGTTGAGGCACAGGATCACAACTACGTTTACAAAAAACTGCAGGATGTAAGGGGTAAATTGGAAGATGTAAGGGGCTGGATATAAATATTTATAAAATCAATCTCATCATAGATTTATATCGTACTCTATGTCCATCTTTTAATCGCATTCCGGAAATGCTGCATGAAGAGTTTCTTGATGATTTTATTTGCACCATGGAAAAAATGAAGTTACGCCGGACTACAGATGATTCCGATGAGTTCAACTGGGCTTATAAGCTGATTGTGGCTTATGCTCGAAAGCCCAGTGCTTAGAAGAAACAATGTTTTGAAAACTGACCAAAATATCTTCAATTCCGTAAATCTGACTAAGTTTATGGTTTGTAATAGATTTTAATGAATGATGTTTTTCTTATCATAAGTGAAAATAAAAGATCATAACGGCTTGATATGGAAGAGTTATTAAAAAACTTTTAGTTTGCTAAGTTGTAAACACAATTTTATTTTTTTTTCAATTTGAACCCAGTTTTGTCACTTAGTTACTAATTTTGTTAATTTTCAGTGCTAACAACACTTTTTTTATTTTTAATTTTAATTGCTTACTTACGGATTTATGCTCAGTACCAAAATCCATTGAGTTTAACTTTTGAAATTTTCAGCATAAATTTGTATTATAATATACAACTCTGAAATTTCATATACTCTGAAATTTAAAAAAAGTTGAATAGATTTGGGTGTGGCGAAACGTATGACCGATCATAAATGCATAAGGGGTCTGTAAGAGAAATAAAAAAAAAAACTTAACAAATTAACAAAATGATTAATAGGAAAAATTTTCTTTTTAAAGCGTAGGCATTCAACTTCAACTAATGCACTTTTTTATTTATATTTTCTTTTTTTTATGTTAATAAAACAAAATAACTCCCTTGAGCACGATTTTGCACTTTTTTTGACGTAGAATTACGTCTTACAGCGACGTTTGTATAGGGGTAATTTTCACGAATTTTTTCAAAGTAATATTTGACACTTTGGGGTTGCCTACAGCCTTTAATATTCATCGTACAAAGAAAAAAAAATGCCAATATATCAGTTTTAGTGGGAATAAAACGAATATCTAATAAAATAGCAAAATCTATGAAGATGAAAAATTCACATATTCATATGAGAAATGCACAAGCTGCTTAGCTGCAGTAGCTGCTTATGCTGTTTTTAAGGTTGTTGTTGTTGTGTTTGCTTGTTTGGTTTGTAATCACGTCGTTCGTTGTTGTGCTGCTTTTGTTGTTGTTGATGTTGTTTCTTATTAATATGTATGTAAAACATACATACAAAAATAGTCATCAGTTGCTTTCATTTTTTTTTCCCAGATAGTCAATCGGCTTGGTTGAAAACGGTGTGCACTTTTAAAAGCACTGATGCGGACCGTTTCGCTGCCAGCAAACTATGTAATGTGTGTTTCATATAAGCGTACCATTTATTAAGTTGTATATTAATGATAATTTTCTATGATTTAATACAAATTCTAAATGTTTAATAGTTTAAATCATTCTTGATTTTAGATACAAATGCTAATTGTTTGATACTTTAAAATCGTTGAAATTGCAAATAAAATTGAGCTTTAGGTCAGGTTAGAATAAATGCTCGAACGAATTTTTTCCAAAGAAACAACAACAACAACAACATTTTCAATATGAAAAGGAAAACATCACTAACTGATTAATTAGTTATCTGTTTGATTAAATAGTTAGAGCTGTTAATTGTTCTTACCTCACTTAAAGCTCCATAAACGATTTTAAACTATCAAACAACTATAATTTGTATTTAAAATCAAGAATGATTTAAACTATCAAACATTTAGAATTTGTATTTAAATCAAAGAAAATCAACATAATAAATAACAAGGTCATATAGAAAACTTTAAGTTGTATATTAATTTTATTTGTTGTTAAACAATTGTAACCTTTTCTTAAAATAGTTTTTATTAAGTTGCAACAATAAACTAAACAATAAACGGCAACTCAACTGATTCAATGCATATTTCAGAGTTTTTTGGCAAACGGGTGAAAAAGAGAGGGAAAAAGACATGAATAAACGACGCATCAAGCGAATATGACATAAACTTAAATTCGAATCTTGATAAATATAAAAAAAGACAATTGATTGTACTAACGAGTTTTAACTAAGTTTTTTCGATATGAAAAGGAAAAAATCACTAGCTGATTTTATTGCAAATTCATCCGTGCTAAAGGCTTCATCAGAAATCTTTGTGATGCCCGTGCAAGCGCGCACTAGCGTTGTTGTTGTTTCTTTGGAAAGATTCGTTAGTACAATTATTTGTTCTAACTTTGACTTTAAGCTCAATACACGATTTTAAACTATCAAACAACTAGAATTTGTATTTAAAATCAAGTTTGATTTATACTATCAACCATTTACAATTTGTTTTTAAATCATATAAAATCAACATAATAAATAACAAGGCCATTTAGAAAACACTTTTTAAGAAAGGACTTTACAATTATATAGAGAACGGTTTAAAGGTACAAAAACATGTCGTTTTCATACCAGCGAATCAGACGCTGCTGTTTTACGTACCGTTTAGCTGGAACACCGACATTCATGGCTTGTTGGGTTGTAATACAATAGAGAATACAGATGCATGTAGCTAGAGAGCCAGTATGTGGCTACAAAAAAATGTAGTACTGCTAGCCAAGGTTGTCAGTTAAAATTTGAAGCAATTCCGACAAAAAGTTACTTGTTCACATTAACATTAATTACATACAGGGTTGCCCATATTCGACGGACCCATCTGGCAACGCCATAACTTTTGACAGAGATGTCAGATCGCTTAATGACATACCGCGTTTGAAGCGTCAGTCCAAGCAAATTTTTACCATGGAACAATACATGCCACGCAAGCGCTCTGAAATAGTTGAAATTTACATTCAACAGAAGAAGTCAATTGTGAAAACTCAACGTGCTTTTAAAAGATTAAAAAATGTGAGAAGTGCACATTGAATGGGACCGTAAATAAGCAAAATTGCCGTATTTACGCCACTGAAAATCCTCAGGAGATTCAAGAAGTGCCTCTTCATGACGAAAAAGTCACAGTTTGGTGCGGCGTTAGTGCGAAAACGGTCATTGGGCCGTTTTTCTTCCAAAATGAAAATGGCCATGCTGTTGCCATCAACCAGGAGCGTTATCGCGACATGATGACCAATTTTGTGATGCCAATTATTCGTCGAAAGCGTATGAGGCAGTTCTGGTTTCAACAAGACGGCGCTCCACCGCACACAAGTCGCATAACAATCGATTTTCTGAAGAATTTGTTTCCGGGCCGTTTGATGTCGAAAAGTGGTGATTTGGACTGGCCACCGCGTTCGCCCGATTTGTGGGGATATCTGAAGTCAAAGGTTGACGTTAACAAGCCAAGGACCGTAGAAGAGCTCAAGGACAACATTCGTGAAGAAAAAGCCGCTATTCCGGCCGAAATGTTGGCGAAAACGATGGAAAATGCTGCAAAAAGGGCACAATACGCCATCAACGCCAGAGGCGGCCATTTGAGAGATATCATATTCAAAAATTGATGTAAACAAATCTACTTGGAACAAATTAAATGATTAAGATTGCACACCGCCAAATTTTTATTTTTTTCTTTGATCTTTTTAAAAAAACATGGGTCCGTCGAATATGGGCAACCCTGTACAACAAAAATTACCATGATAAAGATAAAAAAAAAGTTTCCACCGCAATAAAAAAATATCAAAAAAAATCCCAGGATCATTAAAAATTACTAAAAAATTCCACGCGTTTTAAAAATAATACTCAAAATTCCATATGCATTTAAAATTGCTACAAAAATATCATTCGCATTAAAAAATACCACAATAAGTCCCATATGCAAAAATGTTGTTTCTTTGGAAAAACTCGTTAGAGCAATTAATTATTCTAACCTGACCTTAAGCTCAATAAACGATTTTAAACTATCAAACAACTAGATCAAGTATGATTTAAACTATCAAGCATTTAGAATTTATATTTAAATCATAGAAAATCAACATAATTAATAACAAGGTCATATAGAGAATTTTCAACTGTAATTTTAAAAAAAGACACAGTTTCGATATTATCGTAAAGACAGACGTAGAATTCCTTTTTATACAGTAATAGAGAAAAATTCTTGTTTTTTTATTTATATTTTTCGAAATTATTTTAAAACATTTCATCTTCTAAATAACAATTATTCAAAAACGAATTTGTTGTTGTTGTTGCCTTCTTCAAACTTACTTGATCTAAAAAGCTCACAATTAAATTCATGTTAAAATTGGTTTTGTTTTATTAAAACCTTTCGTTTGATATATATATTATATATGTTAATGCTTTTTACTACAGGAAAAATAAACAATTAAAATTTTACCGATATTTATTTCCATTCATTAAACGTAACTTTGAATAACATTTAGTAGTAACCAACATAAAAAATTAACAACAAATTCATCACTAAAAATATCAAACGAAAACTTTTTATAAAACAGAACAAATTTTTACATGAATTTAATTGTGAGCTTTTTATATCAAGTAAGGTTAAAAAAGCCAACAACAAATTTATTTTTGAATAATTTTTATTAAGAAGATGAAATGTTTTTAAATAGTTTTGAAAAATACAAATGAAAAAAAAACGGAATTTTTCTCTATTACTACATAAAAAGCAATTTTACGTCTATACTAACGATACTATCGAAACTGTGCCTTTTTTTAAATACTGCTCGAATTGCCGCAAAAAAGTGAAGAAAAAGGCTATAATTGTCAATTTTATAACTTTTTTGGAAAAAGCATTCTTTTAATTCTAAAGCTTTAGCTCTAAAGCAAAAGCTTTACTGTGGCTGCGGTTATTTGAGGAATTTTGGAAAAATGTTTTTTATCGCGTATGACATACTATAATACGTTGTCATAAATTGGTTAAAAAAATACACCAGTTTGATGACTAATGTAAGCGCTTTTCTTTAAATAGGAATAAAAGTGGAAATAAAATAAACGGAAGAAATGGGACGAAGAATATTGAGAAGCACATGTAATCACTTTGCAGTTCACCTTTTCTATTTTCCTCAGTAGTTCGTTGGATAACAAGCTCCATAATAATGATTATATAACCCTCCTGAGGAGTGTCTCTACTCACAAATCACCTGTGCTTTGAGTCACCTTCAGATGCACTGACCACTCTGCTGGTCAGCAGGTTGTTTATCTGTGCGCTGTAATGAGTAACTCATTCTTTTGCTGTAGAGCGGCCGAAACTTTACCATCAGGCCCAGCAATTTTATATGGCTTGAAACTAAACAGAGCCATTTAATTCTGTTCTCTGATATGGTATTTGTAGGATTACTAATTGCCAATGCCCTTCCACACCTAATGTGATTGCGATTCACAGGGCAACTCTGGAAGTGGGTACTCAGAAGAATATAAAGATATTTACAGAATAAACTCGTGGTTTTCTTTATTGGCGACAGTTTCTATTGAAGATAGAGAGTCAGAACAGATTACGAATTTAACTCTAAGGTTCTTGAAATGACAAGTGTAGCATAATTGATATTATTTCAGCAGATTATATACTGCTTAAATTGACTAGATTTGAAAATGTTCCGTGGTGACTCTAAATGCTGTGCTATTATGGGTTTGAGATAGATATGTGTAAATAAAAGTGCAGTTTTCGAAATTGAATTTAATTTCTAGGAAAGCATCTAGGAATATAATTTGTGGGGTTATGGATTTTTTAAATTTTTTTTTCCTGTCCATTACTTCCACTAGCATATATATCATTTTACATGGACACATACACAGCAAAAAATTTACAGTAACATCTAGCGATATAAACGGTAAACTGTCGATTGGAAACGAGCCAAACGATGAAAATTGTAAATTGTACCTTTAAGGAATTTTAAATTTTTAATACCACAGAAGTTGTTTAATAACAATTTTTACATTGCGTGTACTGCAAAAATTGTTAGCTACCCAATTTACAGTAGCATTAAAATACAAATTGTTGAGTAACCAACAATTTTAACCCACTGTAAACCTTGTAGAGTAACAGTCTTACGGTAGCTCTACCGCAGAAGTTCTTTAATAAAAGCATGTACAGTGCATGTACTGCGAAAATTGTTGGCTTACCAATTTACAGTATATTTAAAATACAAATTAATGAGTAACAATTTTAACTGTGGACTTACTGTAAAAATTCTTAGGTTAAAGTTCTACAGTAGTTTTACCGCAAAAGTTGTCGAGTATTAATTTGTACAGTGTGTCTACTGTAATAATGACAAGAAGTTATACATTCATTTCGCACTATATTTATATTGTATTCGTTAACCAAAACATTGGATTGGGTACCAGTATTTAATTTAAAAATTTTTAGAACATATTTGGAAATATGTGAAAAAAATATTCGATGAAATAAATATAATCTGCCAACTTTAACTGTTCGCAACGTTAAGATTAACTGTTACAATTGTTAAGTTACACTTTTTGTTCGGTAAATTTAAACGAAAAAAATAGTAACTGTGCAACAACAATTGTATTGACGGTAAAGTGACCGCAAATATCGTTTGAATTAACCGACGAAATTTTTTTTGTGTGTAGTTATGTAAAAGATTCGTTTAATTTCACGTAATTTCACAATCGAATTTCACGGAACTTCCAAAGTTGCACGGTGCATAAATGTATAAATCATAAAGGAGAATATTTTAAAAAACAATTAAGCTATTTTCAATGAAAAATTCTCTGTTCTTATTTATTTCCGAAATATATGTAGCAACCCTCGTATACGCTTTTGACATAGTTGATGAGTTTACAAACCTTTAGTGAATTTTTATGGCAAATATTACTAAAGAATATTTTAACCCTTTAAGACCCATTAGTTTAGGGGTACTTTTTAAAAAAGGGTCAAAAATGTTTTCAATAAAATTGCATTTTAGTTCTGTGAACACAACAATTATGTGAAAGGCATTTATGAGAAGATATGCCTTTGAAGACAATAGAAAAACTAAATTTTTTTAATTTGATTTGCTGTAACTTTGTTTTAGACCGATCGATTTCGTTAAAAATTTGCATGATGAGATGTTTTGAGCCGCTGTTTTGACATCAGTTTGAACAAAAATAAATCATAAGCGGGGTGAAGATAAAAATAGACGAAGGTACGTTTTATGATATTTCACAGAGAAAACAAACATGCACTCAGAATTGTTTTTTTCTTCTCTAATAGAAAACCCATGTAAAAACTTAATTTTATCAAATGTGGGTTGATAACCCTAATGCTCAGTGATCCACTATAAAATATTTTCTGAGCATTTTCAAAATAAAAACTATTCTCTCATGTTCTTAATATCAAGGAATGGAATGGCTTGACACGAGCATTACACATACACAATTTTTATCCCCTCAAAAGTTTATGGCTGTTTTGAAAAATTCTTCGTTTAATGTAATGCAATAATAATTTTTTTTTTGCAACTTAATTGTATAGTTGCATTTCGGTTACACAGCTGTATTTAGGTTGGAATGGTTATTATTGTCAGTTTGAAGTATGAGTTTAATTTTTTAATTCACAAAAACCATTCAATATGAGATTTTTGGATAGAATCAAATAAGAACAAATCAGTCATAAAGTTAATGATAAGAATCCTTAATTAAAAATTTCTTAATAAATAATTAAATGTTAAACAATAGTGTTATCAACTGTTATCTCTTATAATAAATAGTTTTTAAATAATATCATTAAAAGTTTGCAATTAATGATAATACAAAAAGCTCTTTACAACAGTTTATCAAATTGCTGCCTGGAGCGAACAATATACCATATTCGAAAATTAATGAAAAAAGAATAACCTTAATAAGAGTATTATATTAACAGAGTTGAATATAATTTCAACGCCAAGATTGTACGAACAGCTAATGCGGCATAAGAACGTTGCATTACAAACGCATTCGGTACCAATTCGAAAGATGAGTTATCTTCTGGCAGTAAAATGCAAAAAAAAATACTTCAATGCAATGCAAGGAATAATTCTGCGAAGCGCATTAAATTTGCAACTCATGCACGCAGCGCATAATTGCGCTGAAATTCCAATCCGCAATTCGTCATATCAGCAAGTCGCTAGCTCGTTATGGTCGGAAATTTATGAGTAGTCGGAACAACGACAACGAATGTCAAGGCAACAAGACGCTAAGGCTAGATTGTAAAACCATACACTCTAAAAAACTGACTCTTCTTTATAACATTTAGTGTTTTTTACAAATGTAATGACAACTAAATATTCAGTAATATGAACGTAATGCAAAAAGTAAACAAATATGAGAGAAATATAGGGGAGAGAGAGAGAGAGATAGAGACAACTGTTTCCTATTAATCATATTAGGTCTGTTTCCGTACTCGATTCAATAATCTTGCATTTGCTTGAAAGCATAATTTCATCAAATTTTTGAAGCTCGAGAGTGAAGAATGACATGCGAAATGTCACACTCTATTCTATTACAATTACTTAAAGCTAGTACGGAAACAGACCTATTATCGGAAATAATTATGAGTGTGATTGGGCAAAGTTTTATAGAGCGAGCTCGGTCGAACTGTCAGAATGGATGAAAAGAAATTGTTAAAAAGGCTCTGTTTCCGTAATCGATTCAAGTAATTGTAATAGAATAGAGAGTGACATTTTGCATGTTATTCCTTTCTCTCGAGCTTCAAAAATTTGTAAAATAATGCTTTCAAGCAACTTCAAGTTACTTGAATCGAGTACGGAAGCAGACCTAATGAATGCAGACAGCAAAAAAAAGGCACAGTTTACAGTTTTCGCAAAGGCGGAAAAGAGTCCATTTCTCTCAAGAGCCACAACCTTATAAATTAACCTGGCTTGGTCAGAGCTAACTGTATTAATGATTGGACCCAGGTATGTATGGGTCATTCCATGTTATATTTACCCACCAAACAGAGACCTGCTAAAAAAATTTTTAAATTGGATGGTACTGTTTTAAAGCCGAAAAAAGGCATTTTTTCATGATTTTTTTTTTTTTTTTTGAGGACATGAATAATGTTGTTGTATTCATGGGCATCCGCAGAGGGCAAGCGCCTTCTTCCCCTTAGGCATTAAAAATTTTTTATTATCTTCATATTAAATCAAAAAAGCCGTAAGTTTAAATTAAAAAGTTTTAAGCGAGAAGCAAAAATCTTTCTAAATTGTAAGTTGCGCTCAAACTTAGGGCTTTGAGAACTTTGTTAATAAAAACGACGATTTTAGTTGTAGAAGTGTAAAATTTTGCGAAACATGCGTTTTTATAAGCTGCATCATAATCAATCAAAAATACGATTTTGAATTTTTTTGTAACATACGGCTATTTTGATTTCATATGACGATATATGCATTATGTATCGACCTTTCGATCGTTCTCTTCTTACCGTTTAGACGTGTTTTTGCGAGCTCTATCTTTTAAAGTTATATTTAGCCAAAAGTTTTAACTTAATAAATATAAATAGAAATAAACAGCTTTGATCAACTTGCACATACATCTGGAAACGTGATAACGTGGATTTCATCCTTTTAAAAAACTTGATATTTAATTTAATTTTCAATGCAAATATATATATATATATATATATATGTATATTTGCTTATAATTTGCTTCTTTCCTTCTTCCTGTTTTGTTTTTAGCGCAAACAGGTTTCTATAGAGCAAATTATCGTATTTTCTTTCTACATCTGTTTTAACGCTACTGCAAAAACTCTAGTGCTTATAAAACTTTTCAATTCGTTGGTTCTACAAAATCAGGGCTGCAAAGTTTCTACAGTACAGTGTCTTTAAACAAAATAAACTGTTTTTCATTAAAAGCATTTAAGTTCATTTTTCTCCTTTTACTTTCATCTATATTGCAAAACTTTCTATTAAACTGAAAATGATCTGCAATTTCCGAAACTGCGCTGTAAAAGGTGAATCAGACCGGGTGGTTACTTGCTGGTTGTGTGATTCATTTTTTCATATCAAGTGTGCAGCGTTGACTGCGAGGATCTTCGATGCACTCAACGAAAGTAAGGGTCATCGTTGGTCATGTGAAGATTGCAGGTTTACAAAGGTTAAGATCTTAAAACTTATTAGACAATCTCGGAAAGGTTTTTTGGAGGTGGCTAAGGATCTAAAGGTAGCACAAGATAGACTGAGTGAATACGAAGACTTGTTTAAAAAGTTTAAAATTATGGATGAAGCTTACAATTCTCCAAAACGTAAACGATCAAACAAAAATCTTTGTAGTTCAGCTAAAACTACTGATATAGCCATGCCATCGCCCAATAACAATACTGTTCTACCTTCTACTGTAACTGTTTTCCCTAATGTGAACATACAGCTTGAAGATCAATCAATTGGAGCTGTCAATACTGATCAAATGACTGATAATATCGCACCAACTAAGGTCGCTGCGTCAGCTGATCAGATTTCTCCTTCTGTTGAAGCAATACCAATTATAGAGGAAATTGCTGATTCTCCTCGCGGTTCTGGCACAAAAAAAACTGTGCTGAAACTTGTATTGCCTCAAATGTAGTACCTGCACCTTCTCAAATTACTTCGGTTTCTACAGGAGCGATACCGAAACAAATATCGAACAGCAGTATCAAAGCCCCTGTTCATAAAGAACTTGTGATTATTGAGCCTGCAAAATCTATATTTGTTTCTCGTTTTGCAGCTGATACATCCGGTGAAGACGTGTTATTCTATATAAACTCTAAGCTGAATGTTGTGAATAAAAATATCTCTGTTTACAAATTCAATTTTTCATACGAGCGTATTACGTCCTCTTTTAAAATATCTATGCCTGGTGGTCTTTTTCACAAGGTGTTGGATCAAAAGTATTGGCCTGACTAGATTGTTGCTTTCAGTTCCTTATCCTTTACCAAAACGTTCGTGGCATTAACACAAAACTAAATAATATATTAATTTTGAGTCACAACCTTCACTTTAGACTTGGCTGAAACCTAACACTCTAAATACTGAAATTCTGTGCAACAAGTTTAACATATACCGCAAAGATAGAAACTCCATTCCTGGTATTTGCTCTAAAGGCGGGGGTGTGTTGATTGCAGTCAAAGCGACACATTTCTCTGAAGAGTTATTAATTCCAGAATCCTTGGACATTGAATTCTGTTGTGTTCATGTTAAGTTTGGTTCCTTGAGCCTTTTTATTACATGCTCATATATTTCTTCCCTTTCTACCTTAGAAGTTTATAGCAAATATTTGGCTTCTATTAGTAAAGTTTGATCAAAACTGTAATCTAATGATCATATTTTAATAACTGGAGATTTTAACCTGCCAAACGTTTCTTGGAACTGCTGTTCTGAAATTCCTGAAATATTTTTACCTTCGTCTGAATGTTCATCTGATAATTATTTTTTAACCGAGCTCTCAATCCAAGGCCTGTTCCAACTTAACTGCATCTTTAACAAAAATAATCGTTTGCTTGATCTGGTGTTTTTTGATGACAGCAATATCGCTTCTGTGTCTAAATCAGATCCTCTGGTTACACCCGAAGATTCTCATCATCCAACATTAGAAATTATTTTAAATTTTCCAAAACCATCTGTGCAGTACTATGATTCTCAACCGCCTATTGAGTTTAACTTTAAAAAAAAACAAACTACGTGATTTTGAAAAATAACTTGTCTAATATAAACTGGAATTCTATTTTAAATATTAATACAAAAAGTTTATCTTCTCAGAGTCTTGATTATATATGCGTTTAATAGAACGCTCAATGATTGTTTTCTTAAGGCTGTTCCGCAAAGAAAAGCTTCTTTGACATCGGGTTCGGTATGGTACCCAAATGAATTAAGAAAAATGAGAAACTTGAAATCTAAATACTATAAAAAAAATCAAAAAACACATAACATATGTGATTTTGGATGCTATACCTCGATTAAATACAGTTATCAACAGTTATGCAAACAATCCTATAATACCTACTTAACAAAAGTAAAATTAAACATCAAATCTGATGCTACATCCTTCTGGAACTTTGTTAACACAAAACGCAAGATTGATTCCTATCCTTCTTTTATGAAGTATGATTCGGTTGAGTCTGATAATGATAATAGTATTTGCAATCTTTTTGCTGACTTTTTCAAGACGACTTATTCATCATCGTCCTATGATTTCTCAAGTTATCCTTTTAATATTCAATCTGGGGATATTTATTTCCCAATAATTGACACAAACACAGTCTTATCATTTATAAGAAATATTTAAACATCATATAAAAGTGGACCTGATAACGTACCTTCATGTATATTAAAATACTGCTGTGAAGAATTAGTAACTCCAATCTCTTTACTATTTACTTCATCTTTAAAATCCTGCTATTTTCCTGTAGCCTGGAAGCATTCATTTATCATTCCGCTGCATAAATCCGGAAATAGGTCTTTAATTGATAACTACCGTGGCATCGCAAAATTAAGCGCTTTGCCTAAACTTTTAGAGGCAATTGTTACATCACGACTATCGCATAGCGTTAAATCTTTAATGTCTCCTTTCCAACATGGATTCCTTTCTGGAAAATCTACTGTTACTAACCTTCTCGAATTTACATCAAAAACTATAGAAAACTTTGGAAAAGGCATGCAGACTGATGTTATTTACACGGATTTTAGCAAAGGTTTTGACGTTGTGAATCACAAACTATTGATCTTAAAATTACATCTTGTTGGGTTTCCTATACCGTTGGTAAAGTGGATTGAATCTTACTTCAGCAATAGAACACAATCTGTTTCCTGTTATCTCACATGAGTTTCCTGTTACTTCAGGAGTGCCTCAAGAAAGTCATCTTGAGCCTTTTCTGTTTCTACTTTTTGTAAACGATTTGCCATCTGTCATAATGCATTCTAGCATCTTAATGTTTGCTGACGACGTCAAACTCTTCCTATCTTTCAAAAATGATAATGACGCTGTATTTTTGTAAGCCGACATTGATCATCTTCATAACTGGTGCAAAACGAACCGTATGTACCTCAACATGAAGAAATGTAAGCATATGTCTTTCTCGTGCAAACCACCAATTAAATGTACCTTCAAAATTTGTGGTTATCCATTGGAGTCCTTAGATATTTTCAATGATCTTGGAGTTACAATGGATCCTAAACTACGCTTTAATATTCATGTAAATAAAATAATAAATAGAGAAAATAGTACTTTAGGATTTATTAAACGTTGGGCAAAAGAGTTTAATGATGAATTCATAACGAAAACCTTATTCACTTCCCTAGTGCGGCCTATCTTAGAATACGCTTCAGTTGATTGGTGCCCACGATACGGTTGTTACATAGACGACATTGAATCAGTGCAGAAACAATTTCTTTTGTTTTGCTTAAGCTATTTTTATTGTAATACTGATTTTCACTTACCATCTTATGAATATCGGTTACAACTCTTAAATCTTCCTTCTTTAAAAAATCGGTGAATTATGATAAATGCTTGTTGGATTACAAAACTTTTACATGGATATGTCAACAGTCCATATTTATTGAGTAAAGTATATTTTATATTCCTCTTCGTCCTAGAAGATCTTTTGAGTTACTCCACATGAACTTTTGTAGAACTAATTATTTGCAAAATGAACCTCTTAGAAGCGCTTGCGGTGATTTTAATTTTGTATCTGAAGTTATTTCCTTAAGTGAATCCATGGACTCAATCAAACATAAAATTATAGATTACCTGCAGTACCGTCGTTGATTATGTAAAGTTCTTTCAAACATATATCTGATGCATCTGGTGATTTGTAAACACATTAATATAACAATCTAAATGGATAAATGGACCTAAGCGTAAAATGGAAGATTTTGGTGACTAAACATCTAAATATACTGAATGGACCTAAACCTGGGATCTTCAGTTGCCTCATATCTTCATGATGATTGTAACTACACTTGTCGACGGTACCGTGGTGTCTTGGGTCTTTTTATCTCTTGAAACACTACGTTAGATGGATTTGTTATATATTAATCTAATAATGTTAATATTAATGAGTGGCCGATAAGACCTAGTTTGTCTTGGTGCCTGCGTTCGCAACTGGTTTTCTTTATTTTATGAAAATTGGTTTGGTGAAGTTGACCTAGTTTGTCGAGTAACCACCCTGTAAGCCTGGACCTCACCGGCTTCAGGAAGACAGAACGATATATATTACATATTTACCTATTGGGGTGGTGTTCTATCGGTGTTCTATGGTATGTTCACGACTCCGCCGTATACAAAAATTGTTGCTAACTTGACCTTGTTTGTCTTGAAAACGCAACCCTGCTTTACTGTCTGATATTATCGATTTTGACTTAACTTTTTTTTTTTTGTTATTTTTTATACTTTAATAAAATTATATACTTTAAGCAATTTATTAAAACTTTTTAGTTTGTTAATAATACATGATTTCAATCAAAATCATACTTTTTATTTTTGAATAGTATTAAATATCTTATTTTATAATTTTAAATTTGCTATAAAACCTGTTAAGGTTTAGCAATCAAGTAAATAAAGAAATAAATGTATTAAATATATTTTGAAAAAATACAAATATACTTTTTTTAGGATAATTTATAAATAAAGCTGAGCTAAACCATTCAATTTTAAATAGTATGTTGTACCCGTTGCTGCAAGGCCATCTTCATATTACGCGTTTTTGTCACGATTGCGACACCGCTCTCAGGTTTTTTTTTCACAGAAGCGGCTGAAAAATACTGAATTTTGAATGTAACTAAATACATTTATTTATTTAATATTCAGTGTTTTTCAGCCGCGTTTGCCAAAAAAATTTGAGAGTGGTGTCTCAACCGCGACAAAAACTCGTAATATGAACACGGACTAATAAGTTACAATACCATTTCATTTACCCTTGTTTCACAAATACTTTTCAATACGTTTTCTTAAATTAAAAAATTTTTTCTAAGTATTTTATTTGTAATTTTTAGCCACGAATAAAATTCGTAGAATAGACGTAGTTTGGTACACATTTTGAATATATTATTCGTATAAGTACAAAAAAAAATATATATTGTACAAATACATTTGGGAATGATCCTTATACCTGGATACGAAAAAAAAACCTTTTTTCAGCTGGGGTTTGAACTACGGTTCTTTTGCTTATGGGCCACGTACTCTTCTAGTAGGCTACGGCCACCTTGCAATCACACATTTCCTTATATTCGGTAATTGATCGAAAAACCAGTCTGATTTCAGTTGAAAAATTTTTAAACTCAACTTAAACTTTGTACTTTCTACGAATAATGCGTAGGGTCAACCTACGAATGAATTTTTTAGTAAATGCTACTAATGTAATGTACGAAATTACGAAGTTATTCCTAAGATAAATTGACGAATGCTAAGGAATAATATTATTGGTCGAAGGTCATTCTTCGTAGCAACAGATAGCAAGGGGCATTTAATTCAATAACGGATATAAACTTTGACGAAACGCAAATTTATGTTCTAAAGCCATTGTAAACAAGCAGACGACAAAGTAAATAATTTAATAAAAAAACAAATGTTTCCAATAAATCGGCTTGTTTTTCTATCATAAAGTTGATCCAACTTGTTTTTTTTTTAATAATATCTAAACTTAATAAAATGACAAACAATCCTGCAGCATTTAAATTTAAGAAAATTGCAGAAATCTAGGCGAGAGCAAAGCTTCTAATTCAGAAACGAAAGAAAAAAATTTGAAAATTTAATAAAGTATGCCGATTTTGGATTAAGGACTATTTTTTTTAAAAATCTGATAACATATTCAGAGTAAACAAACGATTTTACATTGGAGTTTGTTATAGTCAAAAGTTTTTTATGACTTACTGAAAAAAGGAAACATCCATTATACTTTTTCAAATTCACGTTTTTTAGCGGCGTTTTTTATGAATTTGTTGAATTTTTTTTTGCGTCACGTGCTTTTATTATATCCTGGATTCAGAATCAAGCGTTTCAGGGAGGTTCTGGAATATGTTACGAAAATGTATGGAACCCAAAACATATTTAATGTACAAGTACCTTCTTATATATTTATTCACACGTTTTGAATTAAAAACAAAAATAAATTTTTTAAATCATTCATATAATAAGTATGTTTCCGTACTTGATTGTACAAACTTGCAAGCTGCTAGAACTGATGCATTTTGAAAAAGGAATAAGTAGATACAATGCGGTGTGAGATCCGGTGAAAAATATCTCCCTTGGCATGCGGGAAACATTTCAAGAATAGCGACAACTTTTAAGTTTTTGCGAATGATATGCATTTTGGCCTTGTAAATCCAAATATTTAAAAAATTCAGTCCACTCGAAATTTTTTTATTTATTAAAAGTTTCCAAAGTTAAAAAGAGACATCAAAATTTTTTTGTTTTCTCAGTTTTCCAACAAAAAAAAAATATTGTTTAATATTAGGAAATTTTTGTATTCTTTTTTAAAAAGTTGAAAGCTTTGGGACTCAACAGTATATTAATGCGATAACATATAAGAATAAAGGCCTCACATTACTAATTTAATTAAACTATTAAGAACATTTGCTTTAGAAAGAAAATTACTTAAATCTATTATATGACAAAAAATAAAAATTTTTTTAAATATTTCGGACATGATACGAGAAAGATATCTGCACCATCTTTAAAATATATTAGATTTTCTTATATGTATAGGCGTGTGTCAGACGGTGTAGTGTGCGTATCACGTTTGGTATCAAAATTAGTACCAAAAATCGTAGTAAATAGCATTATATAGATTTCATTTTGTTTATGTTCATTCTAGATTCCTTTATGCTTTTCTTCCCTCCCCCTAGAACAAATCCTGTGGACGCCTTTTGTGTATTTGTTTCACATACATGTTATAGTTTGACTTCTTAAGCATATTTGGAAAAAAAAATTAAAAATTATCGATAAATAAATCCGTGGCAGCAATTCTCCGGAGTCGCCTCGAAAAAAAGTTGTTTTGCTGTAAACATGATTAGTGGTTAGCGGATCATCTGAAAATAAATTCAAAATTTGTTCAAAAGGTAATATGTTTCCCGAGGAAATACCAAAGAGTTTTTTTAATGTTTTTTTTTAGAGTTTTGAAGTAAAAAAAGTCAGTTTATTATTTTAAAATAGGAAAAAAACAAAAGAAAAAAAATGGCTTCGGCATTACCTGTTGATTTATGTGTAGAAATAGTGTAAAAAATTTCAAAACGTTCGGTCAAGTAGATTTTGCGGCAGCGTGTTCACCGTCTTCAAAAATGTTGTTTTCCAGAAAATCGATTTAAAGTTTTTTTTTATCGAAAATCAAAAACAAACAAATCAATAAATGGGTATAATTTTTTATTCTTACACAGAATCATCAATGTCAGCGAATCGCGCAGCTGCAAATCTTTGTGATAATTCAACGTTGTCAGGCATGTATGTATAAAAATCGAGCATGAGGTCTGCTCACTTGAAACGCTGTATCTTCGTGAGTTTTAGCACGATTTACTTTAAATTTTTACAAAATACTCTTGAAATGTTGTACAATCAGAAAAAATATACAAAAAATGTCCCAATAATTTTTTAAAACAGTACCATCCTCTTAAGTGAAAAATTCTTTAGATACCTTGAGCACATTTTAGTGGAAAGCAAAAGGAATGCCGTTTTTTGTTCTGAAATTAATAAATAACGAAACAAAGGACTAAGTCCTTTAATTTTTTTTACTTGAACAAAAATTTAGTTAGTATTCATTCGGCTTCGGCCAAGAATTCACGTTCGTCCGGACACTAGTTTTTTGTTTATTGTTGCTGCAGTCTTCAAATAATTTTTAAAGTTTACATGTAATGCAGCTGATCTAAGCAACAATGTTACATAAAAAATCAAATGTTTTATTTGTTGCACTCTTCAAATAATTTTCGTGGGCTTTGTTGAATAGTTTATACCTGAGTTTGGTATACAGTAAAAGCAAAAACTAGTGCTGTAATTTGCATTAAAACTTAAAGTGTACATTTTTTAAATTGCTTGGTTGTTTAATTTATTTGTTTAGTTAAAAAAACACTGTGCAATAAAAATAGTAAGTACTAAATATGTAAATTATTTTTCAAGCTTTATATTAAAAATTTATAACAAAATACATTTGTAATTGATAGATCATATTTTTGTATCGGATTTAAAATACAAATTTTATTTTTTTTTTGTTGCTTTGCTTTTTCATTTATAAATTTATAAACCCATCATTTGTTTAGACAAATAAATACACCATATTCATATGTATATAACTGTTTCCCGCCATTTAATTTTTTAATTGATTTATTCATAAACATAAAAAACACATATTATGAAATTGTCATGTTGAAAACTTAAAATAATTTCAAGATTCAAAAACTTCATGGTTTTTACTTCGGTCGACAGTTCCCCACTGCCATTTTTTTTCTACTTTTAATGCAATATTATAAGGCACATATTTGTTACTTCAATCCCCAAGTTATGAATTTTCAAAGTTTTCATGTAAAAAATAATGATTTTTTTCGTTTTTTTTTTTATTTTTTTACAAACTACAGTGATGTGCGATGAAATAGAGCCACGCACTTGCTAACGATACTATTTAATTAAAATTTTTTGTAACAACTTAGGATGCTATGCACCAACTGTAGTTTAAAAAAAGTTCTCTTGTTAATATTGTTCAGTTGATTTTGAGTACAATTGCGCTTTTATTTTTCGTAAATCTGTGAAACTGTGATAGTGTTGCGTTAAAAGTGTGCTTTAAAATAGAGCCAACTAATATATTTTTTAATATAAAAAGATATTTCGAAAGAATTTTACTATAGAACGTGAGTTATATTTCTCAGTTTTATGATTTTAAAATAAATTCTAGTGTTTCAAACAATTAGGTCTAAAAATGGGAAGAGCCAAACACTGCAGTCCTGAAAACCAAAACATTATTAAAAATTTGCGTAAACAAGGTAAAAGCCAAAGGGAAATAGCCAGTATAGTTGGTTGCTCAAAGAAAATGTTTGAAAATGCGTTAAAGTTTACACAAAAAAAAAAAAGAAACCAGAGGGTGACAACCCAAAATAAGTAGCAGTTTGCAAAGACGAATCCTACGTCACGTAAAAAAAAAAACGTTTGTGACCTCTTCTGCTCTCAAAAAACAATATTCCTTGGACGTGAACACTTCAGCGATTCGAAAACTTTTAATTAAAAATGGATTGAAGGCCAAAGCTGCTCGGAAGGTACCATTCCTGACCAAAGTTAATGTCCGCAAGCGATTACAATTCGCAAAGGATTATGCTGATTGGCCAACAAGCAAATGCCGAAACATTCTTTGGTGATAGCAAACCAAAGTTAATTTATTTTACTCAGACCGAAGCAGCCTTTCTGTGAGAAGACTCCCCTATACCGAATTCTTCCCTCAACACACTATAAAAACGGTTAAACATGGCGGTGGGAGCATAATGGTTTGGGGGTGTTTCTCATATAATGGCACAGGTCCCTTCTTTCGCATCGAGGGAAAGATGGGTGCTTTATAATACACCAGAATTTTGAGTGCAATCATGTTGCCGTACACTAAGTTTAATATGCTGCTTCGATGGGTGTTTCATCAGGATAACGACCCGAAACACACATCGAAGCGGGCAAAAAATGGTTCAAACGAAAAAACTTCGAAGTTTTAAGCTGACCGCCACAGTCACCAGACCTTTATCTTATCGAAAATTTATGGCGAGAGGTTAAAATGGTGCTAAGAGAAAAATATCCAACCAACAATTAAGGACGCCAAAAACTAGTGGATTCGATACCTAGGCGTTGCTTAGCAGTTATCAGAAATAATGGATACTCCACCAATTATTAAGGCAGAAACAGTTATTTATTTATTTATTTTAATTTTATTTAAAAGATGAATTACAATTATTAAAAATTATAGTACAAAGTTAGCTGCACTAGCATCAAAGGCTTTCGGCTTAGAAATAATTATATTTCAATTATTTATATTGATTGTATCATGAAATTTAAATTTTCTTATCACAAGTCATGGCTAAAATTTAGTAACTACTTCTGCCTCTATTTCAAGCCACAGCCGACAGAGGATATATCATTGAATTTTAAATTTTTTCGTTTATGTTTACACTTAAGTTAATTTACTAATATAAATTAAATGAATTATTCTTTTTTACCTATTAAAAGAAAAAATTTAAAATGCAAAGTTTCCTAAAATTTTTTAAAACCTATTAAAATTTCATCGCACAACACTGTATATTTTAGAATAACACACTAAAATTGAAAAAAATTATATTATCGGAGAATATTGTGGTACTTAATGACGGTTCCCCTAATCATTTCTCATCCCACAACACGTTTACTCATATTGATTTAACTCTCGTTTCTACATAGTTTAGCCTTTGGTGTCTTTGGAAAATTATTGACAATGTTTAAGGAAGTGGTCATTTTCCGATCCTAACAAACATCACAACCAACCTTAATTTTGAGAGAGCGAAGTAAATTTAAAAATATCTTACTAATAGTGAAGATCGGTCGCTATTTCAAATGTCAAATGTCAAACAAAAAGTTTAACAACTGGCCTTTTATAAATGTTCATCCTGAGGCTGCAACAATTACAAAGGCTATCAGATTAGCGGCCAACATTGCCATATCCAAAAAAAAAACCAGTGTTCGTAGAATCACGAATTAAATGATCTTCGTATAGATAAACAACGATGTTGGCAAGTTTATAAGCGCTGTAGATCGTTGATTAATTTAATGGTCCTTAAAAAAGCAAATACTTATTTTAGAAAATCAATTATAGCAGCTAAATGCAAAAACCTCGAAGTGCTTACATCGAAAATTTCATAAATCACCTTAAAAAGTATGGGCTGATATAAAATATCTCACAGGCATCCCACAAACACCTATTAAATCCATCAAGCTCAATCAATCTTAAATAAATTCTTCAAATGCAATAGCTGAAGCTTTTGCTTACGATTGGTCCAACGATTCAAATGATTCTAATTTTCCTTACGAATATATCTCCAATAAGTACGAAATGTTAAATAGGCCTTCGCAAAATGACAGTATAAACACTTTATATAACAACTTGGGAGCTAATTTCACTTTAATAGAACTAGAGGTACCTCTTCAGTATAGCAAGGGTAAATACCCGTGTAATGACCGTATATCATACCCTATGCTGAAAAATCTGCCAATTCCTACTAAAAAGAAACTTCTAGATTTGTATAAAAGTATGTTTGAACAAGCCGTATACGCCCACACTTGGCGCACAGCTATAGTTTTACCTATTACCAAACCGAATAAATCAAATTACGATATAAATGGTTACAGACCAATATCTCTTCTATTGTGTCTTCCCAAAGTTTTTGAAAAAATGTTGGCCAGAGAACAATGTGGTTCCTTACAAAAAAAAATTTCATAAGTCATACCCAAGTGGCATTTAAAAGCAAACAGCGCGATGGACGCACTGTTGCATCTCTAACATTTCGTGGCGGATGCTCTCTCAACCAAAAATCATATTACGGTCTTGGTAACTGACTTCGAGAGAGCATTCGAGCGGGTTGGCGCTCACGCGATGTTGGAGCCACTTGGGAACTGGGGCATGGGTCCCAAACAGGGTTGCCAGTTTGGTAATTAATTACCAAATTTGGTAGAAAATTTTTGACTTGGTAATTTGGTAATTTTTTATAGTTTTGGTAATTTTTTCCTTTCCAAAAAATTAAAAATAATTAGTTTGTTTGCAAGATTTATGTAAAAAATTGTATATAATATTATATTAAACATTTTTTACTGCAGCATAACCTTTATGTTTTGTATTGAACATTTCTCTAAGTTTTCCGAACGCATCATCTGAAAATATTGCGAATCATGTCAAAAAAATGTCAAAATATTTCAATCTTGAAATTTAACTTTAACAAAGAAGTCTCTTTAAAAACGAAGCTACGAAACAAGTTCGGTTTTAATACAATAAATAGCATAATGATTTCAAAGGAACTCTGCGAAATGAGAGGCAAGCCTCATTATGTGTGGTCAGCAGAAGAAGATTTTTAGATTTCAAATTCAGATTTTTTTTTCGCCATCAGCTCTAGTTTAGGAGTTATAGGTAAAATTGTAAAAACCTGTTATGTTCTAACATAATAATTGCATCAGTCGATTTCGATCGCATTTGACAGCTTTGATTAGGAAATATTCAGCCCTATCATGCTTAATTTTTCACGCGGAATCGGAAAAGGGAGTTTTAATTTTTAAGATAAAGCTCTAGAATATTTTGGACATTTTTAAGTTATTTTTTCCTGAATGTTTTTTACTTGTTAAGTTTTCTGAATGTTCTTGAGGTTTATCTTAAAAATGAAAACTCTCTTTTTCGATTCCTTTTCTAAAGTAACTTACTGAAAAATTAGGGTTTTCCAGCCGCTTAAAATTGCTTTGAATAAATTTAATACAATTTTCGTTTCCTTCAAAATATGTTTTTTTAAAACGTAAAAAGATATCAGTAAAAGCTTAAAATACTTTGCAATAGTTTGCGCTTAGGAGCAGTTATTGGAAAAAGAACAGTATATCATATTTTTTCATAACTCCTTAACTTGAGGTGATGGTAAAAGGTTTCCTTATATTTAAAATCAGTGCCCGTAGTTAGAATTGATATCCTATAAAACAAACGACATGTGTGTTTCTGATTTTTAGTTATTAAAAAATTATTAAATTTTAAACCTGAGGAAACTGGTAATTTTTATAAAGCATTAAATGCCATATCTTTGTATTTATTCATTTACTTTCTTAAAATCAATATTCATTGCCAATGAATGTGGTATATTTTTTTATTTCCTACTTATTTCAAATAAAAAAGATAAGGATCTCATTTTTATATCATTAATTTATAATTTTTTGTTTTGTTTTGTGACAAAAAATTGCGTTTACCTGATCTTAATACTTATTTGTGATTTTTATATTAATATTGTATAATAAATAAATTTTTAACAAGAAAAAGTTGTATATGTTTTTCTATACATGTTTTTATTTTTTTTTTTTTTATTTAATTCAAATAAAAAAGATATACGTTTGATTTTCATAAGTATATGAGTTTATGAATTTTACTTATTTTGTGATTTTTAGTTATTAAAAATAAGAAATTTTAAACAAGAAAAATGTAATACTTAATAATATGGACTAAATTTATTTCACCACTATTTCTCTTTATTAATTTTAAGTATTTTAGTGTTGAATAAATGTTTTTTATTAACAAAAATTATAATTTTATTGATTTTCTTACTAAAAAAAATGTTTGTTTATTTAGTTAATTTTTGTTTAATTTTGGTAACTTATTGATAAAATTTTGGTAACTACATTTTTTTACAAGTGGCAACCCTGGTCCCAAGGTCTTTAATATTGTTGACTTAAGGTCAAAATCAATAATGTTCTGACTGAATCTCTCCCACTGTGCAACGGTGTACCGCAGGGATCTCCCCTGTCCATCGTCGTAAAACACAAAAATATTAATTTATCCATTTATGCTGATGATGTCACTATATTTAGTAAAATTAATGATAATACTATTGTAAAATATACTTTTTTAAAAATTCTGCTAATATAACAAATGGGGATTACGTGCGGGTAACACTCTTTCTATCAGTAAATGTAAAACTTTGCACATTTGTAAAACACTTTTTGCTTTTAAAAAATTTAACTAATCTTAAATTCAACAATATTGTTATTGATAATGTTAATAACTTAAAGATTCTTGGCATAATTTTTGATAAAAAATTTTGCTTTCAGGCAACATTGTTCACGCCTTAGAAAAAGCCTCATAAATAGATTAAATATAATAAGATACTTATATTCTAAGCATTCTTTAATACACATTAATACCTATCTTAATGTCACAAGGTCTCTTATGTTTGCTAAAATCGGATACGCGCTCCCATTAATTGGTTGGTGCGCAAATTCGAACGTCAAACTGTTAGATGCTCCATATCATACGGCAGTTCGTCGTAGCATAAATGCGTTTCCTACCTCACCAACAAAATGTGTGTTAGCTGAAGCAGGACTAGAAGCAGGACTACCCAGTATTTATGAAAGGATAACTGAAGCGACTTGGAAACTAATACCAAAACTAAAACAATAAACAAAAAATATTTTCACTACGATTTCATCAGTGCTGGTCGCCATAAACGCTGAAAAAACTTGAATCTACTGTACGTTGATGTGCTACATTCGTTAAACAACTGGACATTTTTCCCTCTCCTATCTGCACTAAGACATTAGGCCAACCATCTTGGTTATTGAAAGAAACTTCTTTCATTACAACTTTAAAAGAACACAAAAAAACTACTACTAGCCACTCCAAATATCAGCAGCTCTTTCTTGAGCAATTAGAACTGTATAATCAAAATAACTGGAAAATGCTTTGCACGGACGGTTCCAAATTCAATGGCTTCACCACTTTCGCCGTCGTTCATCAAGAAGGATATTTGATTTCAAGAGGGTGGCTTCCTCTTAATACTTCCGTTTTTACTGCGGAGGCATTTGACACACGGAGGGAATTAATATATATATTAAGAAAATATTTTGCTTGATATAAGAAAATTTTGAAGTAGGTCTCATTCGGTCAAATTAAGTATTTAAAACTTAAATTAATAAAAAAAAACAATTCTAATGAGCATTTATTGCCAAAATTGAGCAAAATAAACAACAGCTTGAAGCAAGCATAATATACTTGATTCTAGAACCTGGAACAAGACTTGAATCAATAAAATATTTTCTTAATTTGTCGCCTTTGAATATTTCAGCGAATTACAACAATCATAAAAATCTTGAAGTTGTTGTAAAAGAGTCGCTTGACAACAAAATCTACGTTCAATATCACTATTATCACAATATCAAATCGAGCAAATTATTTTAGTTTGCAGTACATTGTTTACTTGAATCAAGCAAATTGTTCTCAATTCAAGGAAAATAAATTTCTTAGATCAAACAAATTATTCTAGTTTTCAGCAAATTGTTTACTTGAATCAAGCAAATTGTTCGCAATTCAAGAAAAATAAGTTTCTTAAATCTAGCAAATTATTCTAGTCTTCAGCCACTTGTTTACTTGAATCAAGCAAATTTTTCTCATTTCAAGTAAATATTAAAATCGATTATAGAAAAAATATTCTTGAGTTTCAAGCAAATGTTGCTTGAATTGAGTATTTTTTTCTTAATATCATGTGTTTTAAATTTGCTCAATTCTAGCAAAATAATGCTTGAATTGAGAAATTGACGCTTGAATGTAAACTGATAGCCTATTTGCTTGATACAAGCATAGAATGCTTAATTTTTTTTCTTTCCGTGTATTCATGAGACTCTTACATATGCACTTATATACGCAACAGGATAAGTTTGTAATATGCTTTGAGAGCCTGTCCACCATCGATGCCATACAAAATATATGCCACATTAGCCTGGCCACCAAAAGCTTTTCTGGGTCCCAGGTCACAATGAAATAATGGGTAACTTGCTGGCAGATCAAGCAGCTAAAGTTGCCACTAAATCACCTTGTTTAACTTTTTACGCATATGAAGAGAAAGATTTACACAAGGTTATCAGAAGTTATATACTCAATCTGAAAACATCCACTTGGTCTTCTTATAACCACCGCTACACCAGCTTCAACCCCAACTGCATCAAAACCTTGTACCCCAATAGTGTAGCAAGTCAGCAAACTAAACTCTTTGTTCGTCTCAGAATCGGCCACACCAAGCTGTCGTATGAGCATCTTCTTTTGGGTAATCAACAAAAAAGATATCCCCTCTGTGGATATTCCATATCTGTCGATCACCTACTCAACATTTGTCCTTCAATTGCGAGCATAAATAGATCTCTTTAAAAAATTTTTGCCATCTAACTTATTGGAAAATATTTGTTATGACAATGTAGCATCTATATATGAATTTTTCAAGAAATGTAATTTGATTAACACATTATAATATTCCTTATCAATATATCTCATCCTAATTCCCAATATTATTTCAAATCGAAGGCCTCTGCAGCCAGCACTCTTTTCTTCCGTGTTGAGGTGTAGTATTATATATTTTATCTAAATTAAGTTAGTAAATAAACAAATACAATTTTAGAATAAAGTTACACCCTATAGATTAAGTTGACGATTGTTCAAACTTCTTATGTTACAGTACATCATCAATTTTATTTATTTATACAAATTATCTACAAGTATCAGACATTTGCATGAACATTTGGTATTTATCAAAACAGATATTATTATATCAGAACAATTACTCAGGACAATTATATAAATGATTGGGCGCAGTTATATTATATCAAATATGTAATCAGACCATAATAGTACATACAAATAATTTCTTTGAAACCGCACGCTCAGAAATCTTGGAATTAATTTTAATCCAATCGTTGGAATCATGCATTTTTTAATACTTTTTCTATTAGAATTCAAACTTTTCAAAATACTAGACATTTTTTAATAAAACCTGGAATAATTTTTAATACAGGTTGGATTAGTCTTTAAAAACAGCGTTCGGCTTGGTTCGGCTCTTATGCATGTTTATCATTTCTTTATACATGTGGCTTCATAGAGCAGTTGGTAGAGCCAAAAACTTATAACCTAAACGTACTGGGTTCGAATCCCACATGTTTCGTTAATTTTTTTTTTGTCAAAAATAGTTTAATACAAGCATGTATTTAAATTAAGTCCCATGAGAGAATAAAAATCAATTGTAATATATGTAGTGTATTAAATTTTAATACAGTTTCGGTGTCGTCATATATACATTACAGGATGTATTAGAATTTAGTCCAATATTTTTGAGCGTGCGACCTAAAAATAATGCTTTAAATTAAAAACTGCATAGATACATGTACTAACAAAAGGAAATTCGGCGTACATAGTTTTCCGTGCTTGCAGTGCTTTATCATTGCCAAACACAGCAGGGGTATTCTCTTTGTCTAGCATAATTGCATGAGAGCACGGATTGTAACAATTCTATACTAAATTATTTTGTTAAGTGCCCTATTGTACAAGCGTAGCATAGTAAAATCAACAGCTCAAAGACCTCTATAATGAGCAATGTTGCCAGGAGCCTTTCACCATTTAGCCCTAGATTGGATTTCAAATCCCCCTAAAAAATTTTCTTGAAAAGCATACAAACATATTCCGCCCTATCATGAATAATTTTTCATGTGGAATCGGAAAAGGGAGTTTTAAATTTAAGGGAATGCTCAAGAACATTTTCGGAATTTTTAATGCAAATTTGTTCATCAACTACTTATCAACAAATCTGCATAAAAAATTTCCAAAATTTTCTTGAGCTTTATCTTAAAAATGAAAACTCCTTTTTCCGATTCCGCTTGAAAAATTATTTAAAATAGGCTTGATTATAGGAGGCAACTGAAAGTAGTGCAACTGCAATGCAAGCCTATATAGTTAAAGGGCTGAGCTGTTGGAAATCTTAAACAAGGGTAGAAAGTTGCTTCATAATTCTCAATTGTTCAATATGAAATCGACCTGAAAATTAAGTCTTCATTTTGAAAGTAGGCTCCGTCACCCACTTTTTATATATTTTTGGGCATATCTTTTTTGTCTATCGTTTTTCCATACTTGCTTTGCTTTTAGTTTATACACGGAATCAATCAATTGCAAGTAAAAAACGAAGCAGGTTTGAGTGGAGTGGAAAATGATTGGTAATTTATTTGAAGTGCTGTCAATTCAGCTGTTTTTATAAGGACTTTTGCTGAAATAGCCAAGAAGCCAAATATCTTCCTTTCTTAAATTTTTAGCAGTATTTTAAGAAAAAGTAAGAAAACTTTATTTCCAAAGGTAAATTTTTTAAATACCCCTAAAAACCCCCTAAAAAACATTAAGTCTCTCTAAAAAAAACCCCAAGGATTCATTACCCCTAAAATCCCTCAACTCAGTTAAAAAACCCTTAAATCTAGGGGAAAATCCCCTAACCTGGCAACACTGATAATGAGCTGCACTTTGCGCTCATTTCACCTTTTGTTTGGCTGCTCTTTCATCCTCTTTTCTCTCATTACTATCACAGGGTTGCATTTCAGAAACTATTCTTCACAGCATCATGGTGTAAGAAATAGAGGTGTTAGTGAGTCTTTGACAACACCATGAATTTCTTTGCTTCTGTCAAAAAATTGTGAGCGAAAGAGCGGAACTATTGATAGTTGTAAAATTGTGTTATTTGTTTGATTTGCTAGATGATGTGCTATAATTTTTATAGTTTGTTGTGCGAATTAAGTATAAATAAATATTTTATGCAATTAATTGTGCCATGCTGTGTTGCCAAAAAGTTATTGCAGTTGTTTTCGCCGATTTGCCAAGTTCGTCATTGAATGTTATCAGAAACGTGCACTGGAAGGTGACGCCGACATGAAGCTTTGGCCACATGTAAATTGTCTTGCATTCACATCGTCTGCTTCAAGACGATATGGATATGTTTTTCGATATGTTGAAAGTTTTAAAGTAAAGTTTTCACTTTAATCTCATTAAAAATCTTATAATCTTGCAGAAAGACACGAATTTAACAAAATTTGTTTCATTGCAATTCACCATCAGCTGTTTTTGACAAGAGCAACAAACATAATTTTATCATTTTGAGAGAAAAAAGTCAATCTCACTTACACCTCTATTTCTTACACTATGCATAGCATCGCCGTATACATGGGTTTCAGTGTAGCATACATAGGAAATAATGCACGGTTGTTTGTACTTATATTTTGTTGTTGCGGCGGTGCACGGATTGTATATTTAATATTCTTGCACCGTGCAACGGGCATATGCTAGACATAGAGAATACCCCTAATATTTTTTTTCGTTCTGAAAATCCTCTCGAGAACGTATGCCAAATGTTCAATAAATGACGGCAACAACAACAGTAACATTTTACGAGTCGCACTTGAATAAGCGTTTACGTTTCTTTTGTTTTTTTTTTTTTTTTATAGGCCTGTTTCCAGCTCTCAAGTAAAGCTTATTTTCATACATAAATCTGAAAAGTAATCGAAAAGTAATTTTTCCTTGTCAAAATTACTTGAAAGAGAATCCAGCTCGTAAGAAAAATTTTCTGTTCTTACTACTTTTTTTTCATTGAAAAGTGACAACGGTAACACTGTGAATGTCAAGAAATATATGCAAGTTATATTATTACTTCAAGTAAAATTTTGGCAACCAACATTCAAAGGTAAATAATTTTATTGATATCATTGATTAATTGATTTAAAATTAATAAAAGAATATTTTAGACATGCACATGAACATTTCTACGGAGGGAGAAGAAGAGGCAGTCAATTTTGAGGGGCAGATGTCTTCCGAGAAGCGGTCGAAAGCTGTCCGGAAGAAGCGGTCTGCCAACATGTAAACAAAATGTAATAAAATGTAAACAAACGCTTTTCTCTATTACTTACCTTTGCAATTCAGCCATTACTCATTTAATGAATTATTTCAATATTTATTGCAACAAATTTATTTCAATGTTTGATGAAAACAAATCAGCCTAAATTTTCAATACAAAGTGATACAATGCTGGAACTGTCAAAATTCTCGCCGTCAAAATTACTTGTCTACTACTTTTTTACACTCAAGAAACTTAAGTAACTTTTTTCTTGAGTAATTACTTGAGAGCTGGATAGAGACCTTATAAAGTTAATTGGCAGACGTCAAAAGGTGTACGATTTTCAATACACAATTGAACACATCGTTTATGGAAATTTTATTCTTTAATTCTATGACTGGAAGTAAAAATATTAGGTTTAATACGATACAACAAGACACTAGCGAGCAGTTTAATCATATTTGACTTTGTTGTGCACTAAACTAAAAAAAACGAAATTCGTGTTCCAAAGTTTTTGAAGACAAGAAGGAATGATAAAATAACATTTTACACTTTAAATCTCGTGAGCGAGGACTAAAATTTCATTAATCGGCTCTAATCTTCTTAACTTTAAGAAGTTGTAAATAAAATATAATATTTATAGGCTATGGTTTATATAATATGCGTTAAAAATTATTTGTTCCATATATTTGGCGGCTAGTCAAATATATATATTTTGCTTGTGTTTGGGCGATGGTTGGGCAAACTGACTTGACTTTAAATCATTTATAATTAATAGGAAAACGTGCAAAAGTACATCTTAATAAGAGCCAGCTAAAAATAGTTGTTGTAGTAGCATTTGTAGCAGTATATAGTATAGAATATAGCAGTATATAGTATAGCAGAATATAGTATAGAATGCGTAAAAGCGTAACAAGCACTATACATTGGGTTGCTTCTCACGACGAACGTAGCCACATCAACACCACAAATCATCACAAACGTTGTTCCGGTAAAGACGATAATAGTGATAATAATTATGATAATAATGATGATGTTGATGATTTTATGATGATTATATTTCCGCTGGTGCTATTGCGTTCACACCAATTCACACCTGATGTTATTTCATCACTAATTTGCATAACATGCTTGACTGACTGGCTTCTTCAAATCGGAGCTTCGCACATTGGTCTAGTATGCCCCGTTTTCTCATGCTTATTCAAAAATTAAGTTTTTAGTATTGTTGAAAATTTTTATATCAGCTTAAGCCTAAGACAAGTCATTTATCTTTTGAAATTAAACTTTTAAACTTTTTATTTAAACTTTCAAGTCAAAGTTTTGTAAAAACTAGTAAAAAGCTGTCGTCGATTGGGCCGAAATTAAAATACCTCCACAGTCGTATTTTAGAGAATTCGAAGTATTGAATGTTGTTTTATTTTGATGGTGATACTTTTAGTGGGCGTGGTTTTTATGCAATTTTTTTAAATTTTAAACTCAGAGTACGTTTTAAATAAAATAAGCTTTAATATATCTAAAATTTTAAGTTAAAAAATTATTTTTTGTGGAATAAATGAAGTACCAGCTATATCCGACTTACGTTGCTATGCCTTTCAGCCAACACGAACTGTGTGTAGTTTTGTAAATAAGTAGTAAACAAATTTTAAATTTTTTTTGGAACATAAAGTCCTGCAGTTTGTCCACAAATTAATATTTTCCGCTGAACCTATCTATCTTTTTGAGAGACTTCGCTTTACACAGTCGCGCCGTAATAATAATATTGTATTAGCAAGACACTCCAGCATTGTCTTCGAAAGGCAATTCTTCATATATGGTCCACGTCTTTGGAATTCCTTAGATAATAACACACAACAAATTAGCAATGCTGTCAATTTTAAAAAGAAACTATTGTCGTCATTGTTGTTCCTGAATTAGTTTAACATGCCATCCGTTGGAGATAAGTCCTTTGAAAGTATTCAATAAGATTTCATATCTATTTCTAATAATTTTGTATGTTTTCGATTTTTTGTTGTAATAAGCTCTTCATGTTAGTTTTAAGTTTTCGTTTATTAAATATAAGTGTTTCGTATATTAAATATTTACTGCCATATTTCCTTTTCTTAATGATTAGTGCTAGTTAAGAAATATTATATCTTGTAACACTAAGAACTGCAAATAATAATAAATAAATAAATAAATAAAAAACATAAGAGAATATGTTTTTTTTTTTGTCAATTAAGCCCAAAAATCAACAAATTAAATAGCTGCTCATAACTTTATTGGAAATATATTTTGATTACTGTAAACTTTGATTTAAGTATTAAATACATGGCTTTGATTGGTATATGCCAAGTTATAGAGTTTCATTAACTTTCGATGTTAAGCACCACCTATCGGAAAGCTGTTTTACTACGTGCACAAAAGACACCGAAACAAACACAGTCTGAAAGTTTGATCTCAATCTGACGATTAGTTTTGGAGTATTCGCCCTCGTTCTCAATATGTTAAATGCTTTTTGTGATGACCAGTTTTAATAAAAGTGATCCTTCTTCTAAAGTTACAGACTTCAGCTTTCACAATTGAAAAGACATCGCGTTGAAGGTGTTGCAGTTGTGTTGAAGATGCCACGCCCCGTTATCCAATACTACCTTTCATTACTTCTAATGTTTGGTTTTCACTATGTCATTTTCAGTGGTCAGTTGTTGTCAATTAAATTGAATACAACAACAAGTAGATATATTTTCTAACTTTCGCAATCTTGGAAAATGAATAACAATTAAATTTTTAAATGGAGCTATGCAGAAAATGTTCTAGAGTCTTATTAGGGTGATATTTCAGGTGATAAACTTTTGTGTTGTCATAAAACTGACATAGTGAAAACTATTCGTTCTCGAAAAAAAATTTATTGTCAAAATTTTAGCTAAATCGACCCAACAGCTTTGGAGTCTATAGCAGACAAACACAGTTGCTACTTGTATATAGTTTTGCTATGATGATCTCACTTTGTATGGAAAGTGGGCGCAGTTTTAATTTAATTTTACCGAGTTCCATACATAAAGTGCAAAGTTAAGATTAAAACAAATTTGTAAAATTTAAAGACATTGAATTAATTTTTGAGAAACTAAAAAAGCACATAGCTCTTTTTATATGAGCTTTTATAATAATATACATTTTTTATATGAAATTTATCGAAATCTAATGACAACTTCGGCTACCTCCCTTACAAATTGGACTGCATGAAAATAGTTAAATAACTTGTCATTAGATTTTGATAAATTTCATATAAAAAATGTATATTTTAAGATGAAGCTTTTGTAAAGTCATTACATTAATTTTTGGTGGAAATTTTAAAAATTTTCCGAATCTAAATATCGCCGAGTTTTAATCTCCCTTTTATTAATGGGAATAAAACTGTGTAACTTTTGTGTGCTGGTTATAGCTTTCACATTTTTAAATTTCGACATCAACTCAACTTCAACATTTTCAAAAGACTCTTTTGAGCAAAACCGATAACATATTGTTTACTCCTTTGTTATAGCCCATTCGTTAAGCTCTCTCGCGTTACATCAATGCTGTATGCATGAATGTACTTACTGGGTAGTTAATTGAAACTCTCGCAACACAAAGCATAAAAAGAAAATGAAGAAACAAGCAATGCGTTGCAGCTGGGATGATTTCTGAAAAAACTGATCACTTTAGTTAAATATACTTATTTTTAAAATTTAGAAAGAAAAATACCCCTAAATAAAACTGTATTTCGTATTTCATATTTATTTATTTTGACACTTGTTAGTACAATAAGATAAAGTAAATTCCTTTATAGTACAACCATATTATACATAATCAACTAATTGCATATACAAAAAGATAAAAATATAAAAAATAATTAGTTTTATAAATGAATATAATTGAGATTAGATTGAGTTTGAATTTAAGCATACATATAAAGAATAAAGAAAAACAGTAGTGAACATGAAATAAAGCAATAAAGTGATAAATGAAGCAAGATAATTAATAAATAGTACTAATAGTTAGATGTTTGAATAGTATGGCATTAGAGAAAGCATAAAGTTATTCGCACCAACAGTAGATTTTATGCTATACGATAATGAATTCCAAAGTTGAATGACAATAACGAAAAATATCTGTTTTGAATGCAAATTGTTAAATCTCAGTATTATGAGGCTCGGTTTGACACACTGAAGTAAATTTCCTATTAAGGTTACAGGATTAACATTAAAACCAAAGAGTAGCTTAAGCTTTTAGGCTTGGGCATTTTAGTTCACTAAAAAGACCGCTCTTTTTAGTTCAGTTGAGTTTAATGAACTAGTTCGTTCATATAGTTCTTTTAGTTCATTTAGTTCGTTCGCTCTTTTAGTTCATTTCGTGCACTCGTTCATGTTGTTACTTCATTAGGTCTTATAGTTCGTTTGGTGTTTTAGATCGTTAAGTATGTTAACTCGTTATATGTATTAGTTCAATAGGTCTTTTAGTTCGTTTTGTTTACTAGTTCATGATCAGGTCTATAATATGAAACGAGTTATTCAAACGAATCAATCATAAACTGTAGACACAGAAGAAATTTACATAAAAATACTACATATGCGGCATTCCACATAATATTTTCCACAAAAAATTTTTTCAAAAAAAGTTGTTTTTTTACTATTCATTAGTGGAAAACTGTATCAGTACGGACTCAAATCAATCGACTCAATTCGATCTGACTCGCTGCAAAATCGATTGACCTAAAAAAACTAAAAGAACGAGAATCAACGAACTAGTTCACATAGTTCATGAGTGGGAATAATAGTTTCAATGGAACTAGTTAGTTCATGAACTACCCAAGCCTATAAGCTCTTGAACTAAAATAAAGTGATTAACATAGTCGAATGCTTTCGAAAATTCTAAAATGCAAAGTAGTGTAAGATTTCCATCATCATATGACGTTCGAATATCGTCGATTACTTTCAGCTTTGCAGTCGCACAGCTATGCCCAGTTAGAAAAGCGGATTGGTATGGAGATAAAAGTTGATTTGCTGAAAGATATTGATTTATTTGATTAGCCATAAGAGTCTCACAAATCTTAAAAAATAGGTCAAAAAAATAATTGGTCTATTATCACTCATTTTACGCACAATTTTCTTTAGGAACGGGAATAACAGTAGCTAGTGATAGAATTTGTACCATCATTCTCATCCACATTGAAAAATGAGGATTTGTTGGCATCACAAAACTGATGAACACTACATTGAAAGCTATTATTTTTAGCTGTAGCACTTCAAAATTAAACTTCTGCAGAACAGAAGCAAAAGAAATTGTTGACGCATGCCACAATTTTTTTTTTGTTTTAAGACGCCTCACGAAAAAGTAAATTGAAAGCACCAAGTATTTTAATGATAAAAGTGCACAAGATTAACCAAATGCAATGAGATTTTAGCTTGTGCATGATCAAAACACCAAAATTTAAGACCAAATGCATAATCTGTTACAAAAATATGTGCAAAATCACTTAGATTTAAATAAAATGTAATATATGTTTTTTATGTTTTCTTTTGATATAATTAAATAAGTTTATAAAATTAACAAGTATTTTATTATCTAACCGTTAAAATTGCAACTACATGTGAAAAATTGAGTAAGAACCTCGTTTTTTTTTTTGTTCTGATAAAAAAGGCATTTTTTTAATGAATACAAGTAATTTTTTAAAGAAAACAGTTTTTTTTGTGTAACAAGCTTTTATGATTACGTTTATGTAGAAAAATACTCAGCAGAAAAACAAGGGGTTTTCTTTAAAACTCAAAATGGGTGACCGAAACACCCCGCGAGTAACCGCTTCCAAAAACTGGTGCGCGAGCAACCGAGGGTTAAATGGATCCCTGAATGGCTTAGATTCACAAAAAGCCATAAATTTCTTAATTATTCACACGATTAGCATGAAAATATGTTTTTAAGTACGAAGAAAAAGAAGTTTTTAGGTTCGAAGAGTATTTTTTTAACTATTCATTTTAATTTATCTTTAACACCTGAGCGCGTTGGATTGCAAATTTTTTACAAAACTACCAAAAACTCCGATATTTTAATAGCACAATATTATGTATCACATTTTATTTATTACTTCAAAAGAAAAAATCTATAAATTAGTAAAGTATTGCGTTTTATTTTTAGAGCGTACAAATTGTTAATAAAATCTGGGAAAAGCCGAATATTAAAGCTACTTTTCAATAAAAGTATATGAACTGAAAAAATTGATGTACCGAAATGTAAATAAAAATTATTCGTTTCGACTAATTTCAATGGTATTGGGCAAAAATAATGAAAAACTGTATTTCAACCCACTGTGCGTCACGACAGGATAACGCTGCAAGCAAATCCTCGTTGTCAAAATTGAGGGGAAGATGTAAGCAGAAGCATGCTAGCGGTATGTTTGTTAATAAATAAATTACGTGCAGCGCTGTCAAGTCTAGAGAGTGTTGAAAAAGGAAGCAGGATAATTAAAGGATAAGCTTAATTAGTATGCACTCAAGTGTTGATGTCGGCTATGAAGCTGGATGGCGTTGCAGCACTGAAATTGCATCTAATTATCTCTGAAGTTGTGTGCAACTTAGAGCGACATATATTGAGGTCTTGGTTTTTTTTTATTTTCTCTACTATTTCTTAGAAAGGTTGAACGTAATGTTCAAAAATGCGTTGAAAATCTTTGCGTAAAAAAACCTTGCCATCGCTTATTTTCATCACTTCAATAAAAACATATACACATATAAAAGAGGTTAAATAAAATTTACGACCCTTTGCATGCTGAAAATTTCATTTCATAAGAACTTGTTAGAAAGCCAAAAACCAATATATAAAAAGCCATACATTATTTAACACGCTTTAAGAAAACGAAAAAAAAACGAAAAAAATTGGACAGAAGGGCAAAAATCATTGTAATGCATGGCTTGCACATGAGCAGCGTTTTAATGTGCAGGCAACGCACATACAAATACCACAAAACTAACACATATAACACACACACACACACATATCCACAAAAACTTACAATTCCAGGCACATACACCCACACAAATACTCAGCCAGTAACCAACCTGGCGCAATGTGAGCTGGCGTAAGCATTCGCGCTTAACTACAATAATAATGCGGCACTTAAATATGAAATGCAACGCCATCTGGTGAGCGTAACACGCATCGCATCGCCGCACATGTTGGCACGTTTGACACATAAATATTGAGTACATCCGGCTGTGCCACAACGTAAGCGTCCATCACTCTAGGCTCAATGGTGCTACTGCTGCTGCTGCCGCCTCTTTTGCTTCACCACGGCCAGCACCATCGTTGCACTGAGCTTTGGCACCAACATCCGGCCACAACATGGCGGTACTTAGTAAATGGCCGCAACAATATGGTGTACAATAATTGCTGCTACTGTTGCTGCTGCTCATTTTGTTGTTGTTGTTGTTGCCAGTGATGTTGTAGTTATTGTTGTCGTTTGATATTATTATAGTTGTTGTTCTGTTAAATGACCTCATTCACATACACAAAGTTAAGTTAATTACATATATAATTATATTTAGTGCATATATCTCTCAAAACGTGTACGTGTGTTAATCATGTGCGTTAGCTTGTGAAATGTGACTGAAGTTCAAGCTAAGTTTGTGTGTGTGCTTGTGAATCGTCTGCTTATGTTTTTCTTGCATAATTTGAAGGATAAGACGTTAGTTATATCTATGACAGAGTCTTAATAGTTTCAATTGACGCGTTTTTAAGCACTGTGAAGCAAATTTAATTGAAAATACAATAAAGTATAAAAAGCTATCGATAACTACTTTACAACCCGACTTTATCGAAATATAAACATAAATATCTCAGAATATGTCTTTTCTCCATAAAAATAAACTCTATAAGAAAAAAAAGTCATTTGCTAAGCCTAATAATTAAAAAGCTCTTAATTGATAAATAAATAACTATCAATTTTGGGTCCAGACTGGTTAGTTGGGTCGAAAATATTTTTTTTTCATCATTTTGCGATAGCTATAACTGTTTGGAATATAATACTAAAGGAGCAAATCGTAATTCTTAATAGTTCAAATGTTATGAGCCTTCAAACCGTCTCCGTGAAAACAGATAGCGCACTCTATACTTACAAATTCTAACGGGTTTTATGGAAAACTTCGTTTGCGAGTTGGCGACTCTCATAACTCAGTAAATTTTTAACGAATCTTAATGTTTTTTTTTTAATACGCGTAAATAAATTGTAAATGAAATTCTGTTGATTTTTTTGTTTCAGATAAATTTTGCGTTTTGCACACTGGCCCACGTCGCACAGTGGAACGAGGTGATAATTTAGAAAATCGAAGAAAAAAAATTAATATGCAATAATTGAAAAAAATATTAATGCTATTTGGAAGCCTAAATAAAAAATAAAAAACAAAAAATATATAAAACATTTGAAGTTTTGCCGCAGAGTGATGTGGAATTCGAGGTTTTACATCTACAGTGTTTTTACCATTTCAGGAGTGATATTTTTAAAATAGATTTTTACATTGCTTATATCAGTTTTTTACTAAGACTCGAATTTTCATATTTTGTACAAAACTCGTTACTATAATGATGTATTGTTTGAAAAATTTTCGATTAAAAATTATGTTGGTTGGTTGGTTGAGATGGTGATCCTACATGCAAGTAGGATCCAAGTAGCTCTAGTGAGCCGTTTTGATACCATAACCTCGTGTTTCTGTTGGTTGACTGGGTAGCGCACTGCTAGGTTATAACCATCCGGTGCGATTGATGAACGTTAGGAGATTGTTGATTTTTGTTGTTGAGAGTTCCTCTAGGTTGCTGAGGAAGGGCCTGCCAAGCGTTGTTAGTCTGGACCTGGCCAGGGCCGTGCAGGTGCACAGAAAGTGTGTTAGTGTTTCTTTTTTATTTGGGTCATCGCAGCTGCGACAGTGGGTGTTGAAAGGTAGAAAGGTAAAAATGATGTAAAATTGGAAAAATTTTCCAAATTTAAAATAGAAAAATAAAAAAAAAGCAAGAAATAATACCTCCGTAAATTTTGAATTTTTTATGGAGAGTATAAAATCTTAGAAAAATTCTTAGAAAAGAGCTGTTACTACTAGGTTCGCTTTTGCAGAATTTTAGCTTTCTATGTGGCACCTGAAACAAGTGTTTCAAAAATGAAGTTTTTTGTCCTTAAATTAAAATGAACTTGAAATATTGTCTTTATTGTTTTATTTTGAATAGATAAAACTTAGCAAACAATTTAAATAATTTTTTACTAAAAAAAAATTTATTCAAATTGGATCAAAAAGAGCAAATTTTTAAATTTTTCGAATTAAATATTTTAAAATTTATTAAAAAATACTTCTTTAATTTTTTTTATATTTTATAACCAGAAGTGTAAATAAAAATATACATAAAAAATACAAATTCAGCTATCTGAAGAGTGCACTTCATAAAAGACTCATTTGCATAAAAGACTTTTTCCGCCAACTAACAAAAAACTGCTATTCAGTGAAATGTACACGGAAAGAGAAAGTCAAACATTCTCTGCTTGAATCAAGCAAATAGGCTATCAGTTTACACTCACGCGTAAATTTCTCAATTCAGTCATTATTTGGCTAGAATTGAGAAAGTTTAAATCACATATTGTTACGAAAAAAATACTTAATTCAAGCAACATTTGCTTAAAACTCAAGAATACTTTTCTATATTCAATTCTAATATTTACTTGAAATGAGAAAAATTTGCTTGATTCAAGTAAACAATTGGCTGAAGACTAGAATAATTTGCTAGATTTGAGAAACTTGTTTTTCTTGAATTGAGAACAGTTTGCTTGATTCAAGTAAACAATTTGCTGAAAACTAGAATAATTTTTTTGATTTGAGAAATTTATTTTCCTTAACCCTGGATAACCAAACATATTTCTAATACGTTATAACCAATGTTAGTCGATTTGACTAACACTCTCCAAAACTCGTTCTAGAGGAGCTGTTAGTACATAAAAAACATTAAAAGCTATTGAAAATGGAAAACCTATGTATATTCTACTAGAAATAAAGAAACCATTAATATTGGTCTTCGTTTTTTTTATTTTTTATATTTTTTTTATAAGCTACTTATTTAATCAGATTGAGATACACCACATAAGATTATTGATAAAAAAATTAGTAAATAAACATAAAAACTTAAAAGGCTCTTCTATCATTATACGAATAAGGCATTATTTATTACTATTAAAATAAAAAAGTTTAAATCAATTGTTAAACACAAGAAACACAATTTGCTGCACCACTATAAAAAACTTATAACCAAAACACTATATTCATACAACAAAGGAATTAACTTCGACTGAACCGAATTTAAAATACCCCCACATCCGTATTTTGGTATATACGAATATGTCAATGTTGTATAATGTTGATGACACCTGTTTTAGAGGGCGTGGTTTTTATCCCAATATACAAAATTTTAAACTCGGAGTTTATCTTAATTATCAATGCTTATGTGTAAAATATGCCACTTTGTGTGTGAGGTGGGCGTGGTTTTCATCCAGTTTTGACAAATTTCAAATATGTGGCGAATATTTCACTTCAAAGCTAATGTGCAAAATTCCAAGTTCATATATTTATTTTTGTGGCATTTTAAGAAATACCGTTTTGATAAAGTCACTTCTTATGGGAGGTAGGCGTGGTTTTCATCCGATTTTGCTCATTTCCGAATTTTATCTTCGATTTTTTAATATAAGCATATCTCTTTTATTTTTATGATAGCTTAAAAACTTTGGCTGTATTCGTGTCGACAGACAAGCAGATGGATAGACGGACAGACGGACATGGCTTAATCGACTCAGGAGGTGATGCTGATCAAAAAAATATCTCCTTATAAGCGTTACGAATGGAGTAACAGAGTTAATAGAAAGAACACGATCAGATGAGAGAAAAAAAGGCTGTAAGCAAAAAATTGAGCAGTGTTAGTCGAAACGAGAATATTGAGAATAATTTGCTTGATTCAAGTAAACAATGTACTGCAAACTAAAATAATTTACTTAATTTGAGAAATTTATTCTCCTTCAATTGAGAACATTTTGCTTGATTCAAGTAAATAATTTATTGAAAACTAGAATAATTTGCTTGATTTACACAAAGCAACAACACTTTCGCATGCTTTGTTGGCACACATTGGCGACAGTGATCTTGAACGTAGATTTATTGTCTAGCGGGTCTTTTACAACAACTTCAAGATTTTCATGATTGTTGTAATTCGCTGAATTGTTCAAAGGCGGAACTCTGCGTTTGCTTAAATTAAGAAAATATTTACTTGATTCAAGTCTTGTTCCAGGTTCTAGAATCAAGTATTTTATGCTTGTTTCAAGCTGTTGTGTATTTTGCTCAATTTTGGCCGTAAATGCTCATTATAATTTTTTTTCTTAAGTTTAGTTTTTAATGCTTGATTTGAGCAAATGATTTCTGTCTGGAAGAATTTTTCGCCAGCCCTCAAAATGGATTGCTGTACTCATGGTAGAATAATACAGGTAGTATCGTGGCTATTCGTGATCTCTAGCAGAATTGCCAAATCAGTTTTTTTTAAAAGAAAATAAAGATAACAGAGAAAAATTAAATTACTCCAATTGGATACTTTTGTGTTGTGTTTAAAAACTTGAATTAAATTGAATTACTTTTTTTTTTTAATTTAAATGAAGTGCGTACTGTGCCATAAACATTTGGGCAAGGAAAATGGGCCGAGTTTTCGTGTTCTAGCTGACGAGCCTAGAAGAAAACGATGGAACATGGCATGAGCTAAAAATTTAAAAATGCTTGTGTTTGCATAGACACTTCTGCGAAAATTATTTTTTGGAACGTCATATAAATTACATCAACAGCTGCACAAAATCAATCCTATTTTAATTGATTGATCAATAAAAAATAAAAAAAAATAAAAAGTAAAAAATTTTTTAAAATAAGCTTTTATTTAAAAAAGACGTGAACTAAAAAGAAAAAAATAAATTTAAGTGACATTTGTTGTATATGTATATATAAGGTATATTCTAGGTACAGAAGAACCCCTCTCTTGGTTACTCATCATCATAATATAAGCGTACGTATATTGATTGATAAGTTCTAAGGACTTATATAATTTTAGAATTTGTCTAGTTTTTAGAAAAAAAAACCATAAGTGTTGAATTCAAAATACATTTGACCATTGTGAATGGCGGTATAATTAGTTTATTGGAAAAATTGAAATTGAAGATAAGTCAATTATGGAAGGGAGTAAAATAAGGATGCAATTATTGGAATAAAAAAAATTGGGGTTAACTTTAGATAGGGTAAGATAAGGGCATGGCTGCTCGAATGATGGCAGAACAGCTAGGCGTTTTTTTTTTTAAACTAAAAGTGTATCATCTGAGATAACAAACCCAGAATCAAATCATAAATTTTATGAATAATAAATTTTATTCTTGTCTTAAGGGTGATTACAAGCGGGAAAAAGGTGAATATTTTATGGAAAACAAGGGAAACTTTATGGTACGATTTTTCCTGGAACCAAATGTCACCAACAGTCCATAAAATTCTTGTGCACGGATGTACAATTATTAAAAATTTCACCTTGCCAATCGGAATTTTTTCTGAAGTTTCTTTGGAAGCAAAGCACAAAGACATACGAAAGTTTCAAGAAAACTATGTAATTATAATCTGATGGTTGCTCTTCTTATGTCATCTGAGCCCCAAATGTATTGCGGTAATAGTCTAAAACGTAAACATGGTAAAGGTATTAATATAGCAAATTATGTTTGTAATGATGAAGTACTGCGAGAGGAAGAACAGGGGAAGATTTTTCAAGAACTTTTATTTCTAATGTATCCAGCGGAAATTAAGAGTAGCCATGAAGTATTTGAATTTATTTTGTAACAATATTTATGAATAAAGGCAAACGTTTTCATTTTTTTCTGATTTTCATTGGAGATTTGCTATTTTCAATAATTGTTCGCATGTTTACAGGCACTAATCTTTCAACACAAATTCCAAATTATTACTTCTTTATTTTTTTGTAACATTTTATGTCTTTTTAGTGTTTGGATATATCATTGTTTATGAAAGATGCACAGAAGAAAAATGTATTCTTAATAATATTCAGCTGTTTTGCATTTCACGGAGTTATGACACTTTCAGAAAAAAATTTGTATGTGTGTAGGAGGGCATGTCCGTGAACCGATTTTAACCATTTTTGCCAACTTTTTTCTACTGCTCTAAAACACATATATACCAAATTTCATTGCATTGCGATAACGTTTACTATCAATGGCCGCGTGTCGTAAGACAGCGTTCATTGCACAGTGGACCATCCTTATGATACACTAAAAGAAATAATGAATATTAAAACTATTCACGCCCGTGCATATATTCAATTTAAATACTTGTGTGGATAAACAAAATATTTTCTCCACAACACGTTGTTTTTGCGTATTTGAATTTAAGTTGAGTTTATTTTTTTTTTTTGATTTCGCCTTTCACTTTTAAATGAAATTTAAAAAAGTTTAAATGAAATGTGTGCATAATTTAAATAAAAAACGTATTTAAATTAATTTTAAATATTTTCGTATTTTTTTTTTTATGCAAATGCTTTATTGGTTCAAAAATAACCTCGTTCTTTGATAAATTAAAGACGTTTTTGCATAGTCTAATAACTTTTTTCTTTAGTGTAGGGGAAAAAAAGGAAAAAATGTACTATGAGTGGGGTTTATTTTGATTCTCTGGGGAGTTATGGGCTAATTTTGTATTTTCCAGAGGTTGTTTCTATAAAAATACATCGTCAGTCTTTATTTTTTATTAAAAATTATGATTTCTTGCAAAATTTCTTTTAAAAGTAATGTTAACTGAAATAAAATTTTTCTTATTAACAAAAGCATTTTCAACTTAATTTTGGTTTTCTACTTATTTTGAGTTTCGTCTTATGAGTTCAACAATTTTGGATCTAAACACAAAAACGGGTGGAAAATTTTTATTATAAAGAAAAAGTGACATTTTTCAGTATTCATTTTTTTTAAACTTTTTGGAATAATTTTGATTTAATCTTTCGCTTTAATCTTAACACTTCACGTTTTATGCCATAACTTCTAAAACCTTCAAGAGTCCAAGCTTGTACAAAATTTTAAATCAAAGCTGTATTAAAACGATTTTTAGTAGTTTGCAAATACTAGATTTTAAACCAAAGCTGGTCTGGTCATATAAAAAGTACAAAAAAGTTTAAATTTTATTCGAAGATTTTTAGCCGTGTAGTTTTCGTTCGTAGATAGTGCTCGTTCGTAGAGTTGAACAACGTCTTCGCTTTCTCAGTAAGTACATTCATGCATATAGCATTGATAATGTACGCATACGTTCGAAGTTTTGTATGCAAGCACTTTCTATTTTTCATGGCAATGTCATACAAGACCATGTGTACTGTGTACCCGCATAATCACTAATGCTGTATGCATGGGGAATTAGTACTACTCTATGCATATATTATCATTAATACTGAATGCATACATTGCCATTAATTCTGTGTATGCCATTAATATTATATTAAAAAAATGGCTGTTGTCATTAATTTATCATCTTATTTATATATGTTTTTAATTGTATTTTGTTGTTATATTAATTTGTATTTCGTTAATAAAGTATATACAACTGCACTCTTTAAAGTTTTAACGAACAATGGGAGTTCATATTTTTTAAGCAAGACAATTATGCATGCAGAGTTCATGCCTTGGTGCCAATACAGCATGCATATTTAGTATGCACGCTACTGTGCATAAACAAAACGCATACTGCTAGCATAAAATAACGGCAAAACAAGCATTTCATCGATTTTGGATAATTTTTTTTTATGACAATGCATGCCTTATCCATACTTTTGCTTGCATACAGCATACATTTTTCGAGTATGCATGCTACTCTGGACATACTGGGTTGTTATTCATTTATTGTTTCTCGCTCGCTAGTGTTTGCAAAGATAAACTCATTTCATTGGGTTTTTTTGTGTTCGCTCATTTATTGGCTTCAAAGAGTGATCTTGTAGATAAAAATAAATACGTGTTTTATGAGAAACTATATTTGTTTGCGTTTTTTAAATGAAATATTTATGTACTTAATAAATTTTTAAAATGTTCCTTTGTTTGTTCATTTAACTCAGTTTTTTATAGCTTCATTAAATATAACGATTTTTTAAGTTTTTTTAATTAAATATATTATTAAGAAAAATACTTAATATTATTGATTTAAATCGTTTTAGTTTAGTATATGCGAAGTGTTTAACGAAAGTTTCGCATCAAGTGAAAGCGAGGGATTCAATGAGTTTATCATTTCAAAATTCAGTTTATATTCGATTGTCGTTCGCTTCGGTCATGCGTTCTCGTTGCTTAATTTGCAGTAAAACTATTTTGGGCGCGGAGGTTTCATTACCATGTAATGTGTGCAATGAGCGATGTCATAGATCGTGTACTAATATTGATGACCGTTCTTTTGGCTTTTTTAATAATTGTCCAAATTTTGTCTATAATTGCGATAAGTGCCTAAATAGAACTTTTAATATCTGCGAAATTGTGTCGGAACTGGCTGCAGAAGTGAAAGAACTTAAATTGCTCATTAGTCAAAGCTCTTTATTAGCTAATAACAATGCAAGTAAATTGAAGAGTGTTTGCTCTTCATCGTCGAGTTCATTAACCTCGACCTTGAAATCTGCTGTTAATATGCAACCGATGAAAACACCCAGCATCGATATTGCCCTTGCTGATGTTCATAATCCAGTGCCTTCATACAATGCTGTTGCTGCGAATGCTAACTTAATTGAGTTACGCTCTCCATCTAATTCATCTCTTTGCACGGGTGCTGCTGCTGCTGCTGTTGATGCACCTGATTTGAATGTGTGCTCTGATTCTGTTGCTGCTGTCAATAATGATGTCTCTTTAAATTCGTCTTCTTCACATACTAAATCTAGTGTGACTGGTTCTTATGCTGATGTGTCTGCTGCTGCGCCTGCTGCTGCTGTTGTTGTTGGGAGTGATCCAACCTTATCTTCTCCCTTGCCTGTGTCATCGGCTTATGAGTGGAGTACGGTGCGTAACAAAAGGCAAAATAATAATAATCAAAACAATGATTTGTCTATTGTGGGGTGCAGTGCTAGTAATGAGCTTGATGTTGCTGTGTCAAAGAGTTTTCTTCATCTCTCTTATTTCAAACCTACTGTTACTGCTGATACTGTTATTGAATATATCTGCTCGCATACTAATATTCTTAAAGATAAAATTGCGTGTTATCGTCTGGTTAAAAGGGGTATTGATGTGACCACTTTAAAGCGAGTCAGCTTTAAATTAATTATACCGCTGAATGATTTAGATAAAGTATTCAATCCAACATTGTGGCCGGCTGATGTCCGAGTGCGGCATTTCTCTTTTTTAGCGAAAGAAGACGAAAATCTACTGAAGAGTTAAGAGAAGAATATATGCAATTTTTATTATCTGCTGTTCATGCTGATGCACCCCCTTTGCCATCAAACTCGTCGATATTGCATTTGCCATTACCGTCGCTTTCTTTATCCAACACAACTATTGATTGGAATGCTGTTCAAGATAAAGAGAATGACTCGAAGGCTCTTTCTACAACTCTTGATGACGTACATATTCATAAAAATTCTGCTGGGACTCGCACTAAATTAAAGTTATTTTTTAATAATATGTCTGGAATTAGGACGAAAGTAAATTCTATTTTTAATTGGACCTCACAAAGTGATTTTGACATAATAGTATTTGTTGAAACGTGGCTGAATGCAGATTTTTTTGATGGCGAATTCTTTGATCCTAATATATATCAAGTTTATCGCAAGGACAGAGATGCTGCTAAGACTGGTCTCACTCGAGGTGGTGGTGTTTTGATTGCAGTTAAACACAATCTTTGCTCGTCTATATTTTTACTGCAGAATAGTGACACGCTACTGGACCAACTATGTGTTACAATAAATGATACCAAAGGTGCTGCTTACGTATGTGTCTCATATATCCCACCAAATAGTTCAGATGACCTATATGCTGCGCATGTTGACAATGTTGTTGGTTTACAATCATCATTTAAGAATGCAGATAATCACTTATGCTTTTTGGGTGACTTCAATCTAAGTAAAGTTGTTTGGAGTTTTCTTGCTGATGTGTTTACTCCCTCCAATATCAATAATTCTCACGAAATTTATTTTATTGATAGTTTATTAAGCATTGATTTAGTTCAAATTAATTCCTTTTTTAATTCACTTAACAAAATTTTAGATCTGATTTTTGTTTCAAAAAATTTTAAGTCTCAACTATCTCATTGTTTATGTCCTGTATCTCCATCAGGTATACACCACGTTCCACTTGTTTTAGATTTTGAGTTCTATGACTTTGTGCAATGTTTGCCGCAAAATAATTATTTTAATTTTAAATTATGTAATTTTGATCTTTTAAATGGTATTTTTTTCGATACTAGATGGAATGAGATGTTTTTAAATCAAAATGTGGCAGATTGTTATGATTCATTTAAATCTTATTTGTCTTCTATAAGCACTGAATATATTCCACATTTTTCGCCAAAAGTGTATAAGTTACCATGGTACACTAAAGGTCTTAAAAAGCTTAAAAACTTGCGCAATAAAAATATAAAATTATTTAAGACAACTAATGATCCCCAGTATCACTTAATGTACATTCATTACATGAGAGAATTTAATTTTTTAAATAAATTTCTCTACAAACAGTATATTTTACGTTGTGAGAATAATATTAAAATCAATCCAAAGTCATTTTGGCACTTTATTCAATCCAAACGTGATGGCTCCTGCATTCCTACTTCAACATACTATAACGGCATTGACTCTTTTACTATTCAAGATACTGTGAATCTATTTGCTGATTATTTTAAATCCAATTATGTTACGGTCAATTCAAATTTTGATATGTCAATCTTGGAAAATGTAGACTCATTTTTAAACCTTGGTACTGTTGTTTTGTCTGAGGATGAAATTTCCACTGCTATGACCAAAATGAAAGTATCGAATAAGGCTGATAATGATGGTATTTCATCTATTTTGCTTAATAAATGCGCGTTTTCCTTATCTAGGCCTTTGTGTGAAATTTTCAATAAATCTTTAAAGACTGGCACTTTTATAGACTGTTGGAAAATTGGCTCTATAACACCGGTTTTTAAATGTGGTAATAAGAATGATGTATCCAACTATAGACCTATTTCTAAGCTATCAAATGTTTCGAAACTTTTTGAAAGTGTTATTAAAAATAGATTATTCTTCTTTGTAAAGCGACACATTTGCCCTGAACAGCACGGGTTTTTTGCTGGTCGGTCTACTGTAACTAACTTAGCAGTTTTCTCAAAATTCTGCATTTCATCTTTTGAACTAGGACATCAAGTTGATGTCCTCTATACGGACTTCTCCAAGGCCTTTGACAAGGTTCCCCATAATGTATTATTAGCTAAACTTGCCAAAATGGGTTTCCATTCCAATTTCTTGAATTGGATCCAGTCTTATCTTCAATATAGAGTATGTTTTGTGGAAATAAATGGTGTTAAATCGCATCACTTCATTGCTTCTTCTGGAGTCCCCCAGGGTAGCATTCTTGGCCCTTTACTTTTTTCATTATTTATTAATGATGTAAGTAAATATTTTCATTCGGCAAAATTATTACTTTATGCTGATGATTTAAAGCTTTTTAGTAAAGTATCTAATCTAAATGATGCTGCTCTTTTACAGAGTGATCTAAGTAATTTGCTGTCATGGAGTTTATTGAATTTGTTACCGTTAAATTTTAATAAATGCTTTGCTATGACATACACGAAGTGTAACAGTTTTATAATTTTTTCATATTCCCTCTCTGGTAACCCCTTAAAGAAGGTTAATTCAATTAAGGACCTTGGAATTATTTTTGACTCAAAGTTCACTTTTGTGGATCATATAAATTATGTTGTTCCTAAATCATATTCCTTGCTTGCTTTTGTACGTAGAAATAGTTTAGAATTTTCTGATTCTTATACTCTGGTTTGTCTTTATAATTCGTTTGTAAGGTCAAGGTTAGAGTATGCTTCTTTTATATGGAGTCCTTTCTATTTAATCCATTGCGCTCGATTGGAAAAGATCCAAAAATCATTTTCACGTTTTGTGCTTCGTTCTTTGCACTTTGAAGAACCTTTACCTTCCTATGAAACGCGTATTTTACTATTTGGCTTAAAAACTCTCGAAACTAGAAGAAAGATTCAGTCGTTATTATTTATTCACGATCTTATATCAGGTCAAACTGACTGTGACCAATTATTACAATTTGTTAATTTTAATATTCCTGCTAGAATGTTGCGGCATTACGCGTTATTTCATTCTCAAACTCATAGAACTCTTTATGCATGTAATGAGCCTATAAATCGTGCCTTGTCATTGTATAATGAATTATCTAGTGAAAATAACTTAGATTTTTATTTTTCGAAATTTTCATTTAAGAATTTGCTGAATAACTTGTTTCGTATATAATTTATTATTAATTTTTATTTCCTATTAATTTTTTATTTCAAATAATAATGAATTTTTACTCCTTGTTAAATTTTTTTGTTATTTTTTATAATAGTTTGTAAGATATTTTTATTTTTTAGTAGTCTGTAAGGATTCTTTCCAAAGACGTAAACAATGAATAAATAAAAAAAAAATTCACGAGCAATGAAAGCTCAAAATCTCTCACCAAAATGACGTCGCTCTTTATAAATTTCTCAGCATACAAACTCACGAACGAAGAAAGCAGTTGAGGAGTTCAAAGAAGAGTGAATATTTAATCCGCATACACTCTGAATATTTAAAAATGATAAACTCATAGCAAAGATAACTCAGAAGAGCGGGAGCGCATTTTGATTGATTTGCGCACCCTAGATTATTAAGCATCCATGGTATAAGGATAGAGGTAGCTGCAGCGCTGACTGTGCTCTCTTTCCATACTGCCATGTCTGTCAAATTCAGCTATGTGGCGAATGGAAACAAAAGAAAAGAAATAAAACGTTTTGCTTCGTTTTGACATGTCCGGCAGTATGCTCTCATCTGGTGCATCTACCTGTATTCTTCTACCATGTAAGCATCGTAAAAATTTATAAAAGTGATGACACTTCTGCACGAATTTGTTCCACTGTAAAAATTTTTGCCTTGTTATAGTCGCAGCCGAATTACTCATTAATGTCCCGAATGCCCTTGCTGGTAGTTGCAATCATTCTCATCGGCAGCATTACCGTCGCTTTTGTCACATAACTTGCAATCAGTGGCAACATCTTCCGTAAACCAAAGTCCGTGACCTAACCAACACCAATTCATGTCTAAATACTCTGATGCATTTTGAATTATGTCTTGCAGAAATTTCACCACGTACATCTGCGGCAAATTATTGTAATTTTCACATAAAGGATAGTGTTCACAAAGGACATAGGTTGGCAGGTATGAAATCACCAAAGAATAGACGCGAAATGTGAGGTGCTTTGAGGATATCAAACTGACAGAAAGCCAGACAGACAGAGAGTTATAGCCTGCCATATATCTATAGCAAAGTAAGCATTACAGACGTCGATGTCTGTTCAACGGCTTTATCGACATCAGATGCGCGCATTTAACACTGGCCACTTAACGAGGATTTGCGTGCAGCTACCTTTAGCAAGCATTCATCTATGATCCATGGATTGTAAATCTTTTTGATAGATAACTATATGATATACGACACTAGTAGCAGCATCTGTACAGCGCTTTCTAGAGCATCGAATGTTTATGGCATGTGTGTGTGTGTATTGCATTTTGATGCTTGAGTCGTTGAATTTACAGCAGTCATTGCAGCAGAATTGCTCACCTAGAATTTATAGGAAATTCTTGTTTTAAGATTGAATATGAATATAACAATATTATAGCCAGCTGTTGTAGACATATAGATTTTTATCAATATATTTTTTATGGCTAACAACAGGAGGAAATTTTATTTCATTAGCTTTAAAAAGCACGATGCAGTTAGATATGAATAGTAAAAATTGAGTATAGAAAACATGTATTTTTCCAAAATTGTCACCATGAAACACCAGAAAAAATATTGTTGCACCCGTTCGAATGTAGTTTATCGCATTTTTATCGCTGACTGCTCATAACTATCTGAAGCATTCCTACCTGTTTTTTTTTTACTTACTTACATATTTAAGTATGCCATCCTATTTTATTAGCATTCAAGTGCCAAATACTTTTCAAGTCTAGACAAAATAAATCACTGAATATCCCCTGTGAGATTGAAAAAAGGGTTCACTTCACTATTTTCCTTACACTATGTATGTATATATACAACATGACAGATTTATAAGCTTAATCTAAGAATTTGACATGTCTTTCGTCACAGCAGAGTTAAATCCATCGGCTTGTTGTGTTGCGCTATGCAAATTAGATTCAGTGTTTTCGTCACAATCTTTTTTAGGGTTTTTTTTCTAAAGGGGCGTTCAACTAGCAAGAAGGCATTGATATCAATAAAAATTCAAGTCACATTAATCTTGGTTGACGTTTCTGGCGCATTACGTTGCTTTCAGTATAAAAATAGAAAACATAAAAAAATGGAAAATCAATACTAACGGTGAGTTTGAGCACAATCTGTAATTAACAGTGCACGTGTTGTCAGTTCATCTAAAGTATGCTTAGCGATTTTTACAATGGGTAAAAATATCGAAAAAAAAATTATTCTCAAATTTTGCATTGCACGTAAAAATAAAAATATTACAGAAGGCTTACGGTTAATGGACTTTTCAAAAACACAGATGTGGTGTAAGATTTTCCTTGCTCTCGTCGGTCATCAACGTCTTCAACTGAAGTTAACTTCGCTAAAGTGAAGAAAATGATGACTGAAAATCATCATTTAAGTTGGAGAGAGATAGCCGCTGAACTTTCTATGACTCGCGAATCAATTTGTATTAGTTGAAACGATTGTTTTGGCATGAAACGCGTTGCCGCTCGACTAGTTTGAAAAAACCTGAATTTTCCTCTAAAACTCAATAGCGTAAAGATCGCTGTAGACAAGTTAGAACGAGTTAGTTCCGACCCTATATTCATAAAACGCATTGTAACTGTTGCTGAGACATAGGTTTATGAGTTTGATATGCAAACCAGTACACAAGCTACAAAATAGCCTCTTTCAACTGAGCCGAAAACAAGAGAAAACACATCAAAGTCGTTAAAAAGTCAAGTCAATGTTGACCCCTTTTTTCTAGCAGTATTGTGAACTCAGAACACTTAACAGAAGGACAGACGGCGGTCGAGATAGCAAATTCGTCGAAAAATTCCATGGCCAAAAACCATTCAAGGACAGCAATCTCATAGATTTTAAACCACGATAACGCACCGTAGTCCTCCAGAGATATCATTGTAAAAGAATTTCTGGCCAAACTCTTAACAAATAAACCTAAACTTCGAGGTGGTCATAAGACATTTAAGAAAATTCGCGCTACAACTGAATTTGATTGAAGCTAAAGCCTCTCGTTTGTATCGAATGTCGGCTTTTGTAGAGTCTAGTGAAGAGTGCGCTAGACAATCAACTCAGAGGTGGTCCCTGTTCGTATCCGGGTTCGGGCATTGCTTTTTTCTTTCTTTGTTCTTTACTACATTTAAGAATTTTTGAAATAAAAAATCCACAACAAGATTGTAGAAAATATGGACTAATAGGACAGGAACAACTGCGGGCTGGAAATGCTTGCCGAGGTTAAGGCATAACACTTGCCTCGGTTATAAGCAATTTAAATTGTCTTAAGTTTGTTCCGCTTTATCGATAACACAGTGCGACAAAATGGAACAAATTTGAAATATCTGGGAGATAATGCTTTTTTTCTCGTAGGTCTTGTTGATTTAAAGAACGTTCTATACTTGGAATTGCCGGACACCCCCAAAAACTGGACTTACGGTAAGAAAACCGATTTTGCCTACCTTTGCCCACTTATTACCCTATAACTTACTTGACTGTCAACAGACTTAAAAATTTAACCGGATCCTGAAAAACGATACTTAAACCTTTCCAACGATATGCATACTGCTTAAGACAACTTGAGAAAGCTGTGTGTATTTACTCTGCAAATACAACTTTTTTTAAATTTATTTGGCTTTTTGAAATTTGACAATTTTTCTACATACAAAGTTATATAACGGATACACTAGAACTGTACAAATTCATAAAGATTATTTATTTACAATTTAAACGCAACTAAGTTTTTTAAAATTGGTCAATAGTTGACAAAGTTATTCATATTTCATGAAAATCGCTTTTTTTGAAAAATCCATTTTCAGTATGACAACTCAAAAATGTTTGCTTGACCGTTTTCTTTTTAAGTCGGCATTATTAGTTTCGCGTTGTAATGACCAGCAATACTCCGAAATCATTTTATTTTTTCCTGCAAAATGTTTTTCTATTGTTGCCATTTCTTGGTGAAAATGTTCTCGTTGCTCATCGCTGAACTGGACCACGTTTGGCAAATACAATTTTAAGACTTATTGAGAACTTGATAATCTTCAATAGAGTTTTTGCAATTCAATAGTATGTTTTAATGATTTCATATTGTTTGAATATTATTCTTTTAAAATAAAATTTGTTAAAATTTGTTGAAATACTTTTGTTGAAGCATAAATTGAATGCAGTTCTCAATCAACTCTCGTACTGAACAGGTTGTTTGATAACTTGGTTGCGAAAATTTTTTAAGTTATTCCAGTATTTTTGAATATTACAGTCTAATTTTTGTGTAAACTTGTGCTTTTTGGGACATTTAAGGACGTTTTTCAGTCAGGTTTTTATAATTTTTGTTTACTTTTCCATTTAATTCTATCAAAGAAGAAAAATAATATTTGTTTCTGACAAATTTTTCATAAGCTGTGGAAGCAAAGTTTATGAGTTTTGTTTTTACATTCATATTCGCTTGTTTCTGTTGTTTTTGTTCTTCGTTTGATTATTTGTCTCATTATTTTGGTAATCGCTGTATACTTTTAGGAACTTTTAGTACAGGGTGGTAACAAGCTAATTTTTCTTTTTTTTCTTATGGATAAAATCTTTTAAAATTTTTGCTTGTCAATTAAGTTCAGTGTTTTTTTGCCTTATTTTCGTCCTTCTATCTTGCTTGCTAAGCCTGGCTGCTCTGTAAGGGGTGAAACTGGGCGGTTTTTATCATGCTGGTTATGTGATAATGCTGTTCATACCAAATGTGCAGGCGTAACAGGTCGAGTTGCGGATTGTATTGAGGAAGGTAAAGGGTTGCGTTGGTCTTGCGAGTAATGTAGATTGGCTGACATCAACTTCTACAAGCTTTTCAAGCAGACGAAGCAAGCCTTTTCTGAAATAAGTAAGGAACTTTCTTCGCTTTCTGCAAAATTTTATAAATACCAGTCTCTTTTCGACGATTTAAAATATATTGAAGAGTCAATTCCTTCACCCAAGCGGAAAAAAACACATGTCTTTGCGTAGTAAGCAAAAAACGGACTCAACTCCAACTCTACATTCTTATGTACATGACATTGCTGATGACATGGACATTTGTGGTATAACAGCCCCTCCACCTATTTTATCTTCTACTTCGAATACAGCAACCACCTTCATTGCCAGTCATGTCTTACGCCCAAACTGTTTCTCTTTCACCAACTTCGGTCGATTCCCAGGTTGTTCCTCTTACTTCTCAGATTTCTGTTCCACCTAAGTCATTAATTGCAATTCCACCAACTAAATCAATCTTTGTTTCTCGCTTAGCTGCGGATACAACAGAAGTTGATATAGATTTTTCCATTAAATCAGAGTTGAATTGTTCCTTGCATCTTTCGGTTCATAAATTCAAATATTCAAATGTTAGATCGATTACTTCTTTTAGATTAACAGTTCCTGAAAATTTATTTAATTCTATAGTTGATGTAAACTTTTGGCCGCCAAACACAATTGTACGCGTATTTGAATTTAAAAGCAATCCAAGACCGGTAAATGTTGCACTTTTGCCGTGTCCTCGAAATAGCCCTGAATATCATTCAAAAAACGATTATTAACCCCAAGTCTAATTTAGAGCTTGTGTACCAAAATGTCAGGGGTCTTAACTCTAAACTTTCCGATATTTTCATTAACAGTTTTGATTTTGAGTATAACATTATAATTTTTACAGAGGCTTCGCTCTAATATCTTAAATTCTGAAATAATGTGCAATAAATATTAAATTTTTCGTAAAGATCGTCATGACAAGATCGGTGGTGGTGTTTTGATAGCTGTTCAAAACTCGCTTGTATCTGAAGAATTGACAATTCTTGGCACCAGTGCCATTGAGCTCATTTGTGTTGCAGTTAAATTAAGTACTAGTATTATTTATGTTACCTGCTCTTACATTCCTCCTAAATGTGACTTAAAAATTTATTTAAAACATTTACATGCCATCGAAAAAGTTCTTAATTTGTTAAAAAATAAAGACGTTCTTATTGTGCTGGGTGATTTTAACCTACATTTTGTGACTTGGAGATCGTCTGACGATTCTTCATTTCTTACTCCTGTTTCCAAAAGTGATTGGATAAATGACTTCTTAGATAAGCTCTCTGATCTGTGTCTTCAACAAGTCAATGATATTTTAAATATATACCACAGAACCCTAGACCTTGTATTTGTAGATAGATGTACTACTGTTAATCTCCATTGTTCGAATCCCGTATCTCTTCCAAAAGATGTACATCATCCAACTCTTGAAATAACAGTTTTACTCCCCCACGAAAAAGAAGATAAAGTAACTTCTGATACGCGAAATAAAAAAGTTTATAATTTTAAGGAAACGGACTATATAAAACTTAATTCCTTACTTTCGCAGACTGATTGGTCTCCAATTTGAACTAGCGGAACATCATATTCATATTATGACGTCGAATCTTCTGTACAGTTTTTCAATGATACTCTGCAAAGGTGTTTCTTATTGTCCGTCCCAAAAAAAAGGTGTTTCTCCAATCCTTTAAATCCACCCTGGCTTAAAAATTTAAAAAATCGTTTATTTAAAAAATATAAAATATCGGGTTCTAGTTTAGACTTTGCTTCCTATTCTTCTTGTCGTTATAGATATCAACTATTAAATAAACAATGCTATTCTGCTTATATAATTAACATAAAATCTCAATTTATAGATGATCCAAAACTTTTCTATAGTTTTGTTAACTCAAAACGTAAAGCATCCAGCCTTCCACCCCTTATGAAATTCAATCAGGAAGAATCATCTTGTGACAATGTGATTTCTAACATGTTTGCAAGCTTCTTTAAATCGACTTACTCCGATATACCATTTAATACTAACACGGTGTATCCTTTTCTCCCGCCAGTCAACTCTTTTAAAACTCCTGTAATAGACCCAAATATTGTTATGTGTTATCTTCGACAAGTAAAATCTTCTTTTACGACCGGCCCTGATAAAATTCCAAGCTGTATTTTAAAGCAATGTGCTACAAACCTCTGTACTCCTCTAGTAAACATTTTTAATATTTCCTTGAATAGGGCTATTTTCCCATTATATGGAAGGATTCTTATATTATAACCCCTTCATAAATCTGGCTCCAAGATAGATATTTCTAACTATCGAGGAATTGCAAAATTAATTGCAATCCCTAAGTTATTTGAGAAAATCATAACTGATCAATTAACCCACTCCGTGTCTTCCACCATTTCTGTCTTTCAACATGGTTTTCTGAAGGGTAAGTCCACTACAACAAACCTCTTAGAGTTTACTACGCGTGTTATAAATGGTTTTACTTTGGGACTGCAGACTGATGTTATTTATACGGACTTTAGCAAAGCTTTCGACAGTGTTAATCATAATCTTCTTTTGAATAAACTCCACCTTATTGGGTTTCCTGTCACATTATTAAATTGGATAAATTCGTATTTATCTAGACGTGCTCAAAAGGTTTTATATAAGAATTCTCTTTCAAAAAGTATTTCGGTGATTCCTGGCGTTCCTCAGGGCAGTCATCTTGGACCAGTTTTGTTTTTACTATTCATTAATGATCTTCCTTCGGTAATAAAACACTGTAACTTCTTAATGTATGCTGACGACGTGAAACCTTTTCTTTGTAACAAATCACCCGAAGAACGATATCTTTTACAATCTGATCTAAATAGACTTGTGGACTGGTATAGCTTAAGTATATTAAATCTTAACTTAAAAAAATGTAAGCAAATGACATTCTCGCGTAGATCTGCTTAGAAATACACTAACTTAGAAATAGTTTCCAGTTTTCTCGATCTTGGTGTTATTATGAATTATAAACTTCTCTTCAATCTCCACGTTAATATGGTGATAAATAAGGCAAGAGGAGTCCTTGTTTTCATTAAAAGATGGGCTAAAGAATTCAGTGTACCCTTTGCTACTAAATTATTATATACCTCTCTCGTAAGGCCAATTCTTGAATATGCATCAGTTATATGGAACCCACAATGTAATGTCATCGACGCCATAGAATCCGTTCAAAAACAGTTTTTACTTTTTGCATTACGTCATAATCGTTGGAATCCAATATGATGTTTCCATCGTATGAAATACGCCTTAAAATTATTTTACTACCTTTCCTAAGAAGCAGAAGAATGATGCTTAATGTCATGTTTCTCTATAAATTACTTCGTAGCGAGATTAATTCGGAATATCTCATCTCAGCCCTAAATTTTAACTTCCCAATGAGAGGAACTAGACATTTTCTGTTTTTCAAGTTAAGTCAGTGCAATTCTAATTTCGCTCTTCATGAACCTTTACGATGTATGTGCAGTGATTTCAATGATAACTTCAACATGATAAATTTTTCTGATTTGGTAGACGTCTTAAAAGGGAAAATTATATATCATTTAAATAATTCAATCAATTTAACTTCATCCTATTATACCTAACGCAGTTTTATAACAATGTAGTATCGGTAATTGAGATTGTTCTGTTTCTTCTTTTGTCTCGATATTATGTTTTATAAAGTAAGCACCATCAAATATGAATCGTTTTTAAAACTTGCTTTTTAATTATTCAATATTTTAATTTTAAATCGAATTGTGATTTAAGTGCTCACGGGGTTTCCTGATTTGAAATTAGACTGAGCTCACTTTATCACCAGGATTGGTGTGCCAGAGTATATCTCTTTTTCACACAAGTTTATACCTGCGTTGGCCCAAATGCATATCCAACTTATTGGGATTTTGATATGGAGGATATGAGATTTATCTCATTACCACGTAGGTCCTTGGGTTGGACAATGGCCGCAAACCAGTTAAAATGAGTATAGTGTTTTGGATTGTTTTTGAAATCAGGATTGTTTTTCGAGTTCCTTAAATTGATAATCACTATAATTTAATTCGATGTTGCTTATTTATATAGAATTAAATAAACTTAAATACGCGTTTGATATATATTAAATTTTTAAATTCCGCTCAAAAGCCAATTAATGCGCTTAGTGGAAAATCCTAATTGCCAATAGGGGGTATGTTTAGTACGTAGGTGCATTCTGTCTGTCCCGGCTGATCCAGGCAGGATCTAGTATGTGAATCGTGCATGCGTATAGGGCGGGTATACGTATATTTGGAAGATTCATACCTCAGGGCGAATCCAAAAAAAAAATAAAGCTTATATATAAAAGGTATCTCCTGCGATTATTCAAAAATCATTTATTCATAAAAAAGAAAAGCTTAACCAAGTTTCTTTTTTGAAATAATAAAAAATAGTTGAAATGCAGATACGATGAAAGATATGTGCAAAAAAAAGATAATTTTAGTTTTATATGTACTGAAAAAATGTAGATAGTGTTTGAATCCGAGTCAACGCGAACATTTTCTAGACGTTAAACTTTTTGTTCGATCGCTGCAAGCCCAAGGTTCTATGCGCCACGAGTTACTTAGGTGTGAGTAAGTTTTTATATATGAGATTCGTTGTATTTTTTTATTAATAATAGACCAGTGCTATGGTCCTGCCTTCACAAATTCTGACAATATTATTAACTGTGGGTTATCTTAAGAATAGATAGTCAGAATGCTAGGACCGAGACAAATACCGAAAAAGTATCCAATGCGAACCTTTACAAGGCAATAAAGCGCGCTAAGGTTTTAAGTTTTTGTTTATAAAATTATTTTAATGCCACACGAGTTCTACGAAAAGTTATTTTGTTTTTGTGTCATAACTTTGGCTTAGGTCATGCTAGAAGCTGCAGATTGTGTTTGCTTATAGTTCCTAATGTGTAGAACACAGCTACATTAACAACTCAGTTCTGTCTTAAGTCGACTTAAGCGATTGTTACTTATCGACACAAATATATTGTTTAATCTAGGGTGATATTTCCTTCGTGTCATGTTTTTTATAGTTTTGGTTGTTGCAGCTTTCATTTCACAATTATTTTAATGAGAATGAAATCGCAACAATATCTGAAATTTTTCAAAAACAATTAAAGCTGTTATTTAAGTTACTCACTGATACAACAAAAATAAAAAAAATTATTTCCATATCGCGAGCAAAGCCGCGGAGTGTTGTTAGTTTTGTATAAAAAGCTAAGGCAACTATGTATCTATAAAAAAACAACGTTTAATTTGTGCTGCCTAAAACTATGTGAGACTTAAATTTGTTATAGTTCTATGATAAAAATAGCATAACATGCAAATAGACAGCTATCATTAGAAACTTAGAAGAAAATTTAGAATTCACTGTCTAAAATTATATATTTTTATTGTTATATTATTTAATTGCTATAATTTAATTTTCTTATCACCTTGATACTAAAATAATGTTAAAAATAGGTACAACAAAGTCATTTTGTAAATATTATGTATCATCGCTTGGATAATAAACTATTGAAATTTGTGAGGAACGACATTAATGTTTCGTTGATAAAGCCTCGTTTTGTTGATTTGCTGGGACAACAATTTGCTAAAACTGACAATTTTTAAGCCGTATGTTGGATTTTACCTTGCACCTAAAGAAAGAACTGAATTGTTTTTTGCACAGCCAACTTCACACTTAGCTTGCATAATAATTATAAATATTGACAGCTGATATAGCAAGGTATGCTTTTGAAAAAGTCCGATTGCTTCTACGCCCTTTCAAATGTAGAAAGCAAAAAGCAGCATTTTCGGAATAATATTTGTTCATGCAAGAAAAAATTGTACTGACAGAACGCCAGTGCAAAAACTGGTCTGCAAAATTTTGACCCAGATATTTTAATGTTTCTAATTTTTAACATATAATATTCATTAAATTACTTAATTTTGAGCAGGACAATAAGTATTAATTTAACCCTGATTAATCAATCATATTTCTAATACGTTATGTTATAATAATTTCATTTCAACTTAAATTTAATTTCATTTCAACTCAATCTATTTCATAAAATACTACTTTTTGCTACCTTGAATTTTTACCGTGCCTCCTCGGTGTGTAACTAATAAAATAAAACCCTGGCAGTGTTGAGTTTGACAACTCGCTAATTTTAAAATATTAAATATCGAACATGATTCAATTACTATAGGTTGTCCATTCATTTGACGTTTACTCACAAGATGAAGATATACACCCGTAAAATTGAAAAGGAGAGCAAAATAGTAATTTTTTAATGCCATCAAAGTAATCAGTTGCAGGAATATCATACTTTTTCGCAGTACTAAATGCCCAAGGATACATTTCACTGCTGCTTTTTCTACTACGTTCTGTACTGCTTGTTTGTTTTGATAGAAAATTTAAGTGAGTTTTTAAAAAAACTATTATTATTGGATCCACTGGCACATTATATTTTTGAATTTCATCACCAAAATAAACTGTTTTGCCAATACCGCACGTTGAAGTTTATTTTAATAATTACAACTTAATAGTCGCGATTTATATATTAATTGAAAAAAAAAAAACGGCTCGCAACAAAATTTGAAAACAATTTTCAATAATAATTATCAATACAATAATTATTATAAACGCAGTACACACTATTTTCTTGCTGCTTACAGCAAAATATAGAAAAACTACTTTTCAAAAAAAATACACAACAAAACACTGAAACATAACTTTTTTCATAGAATACCACAAAACCCTGGTTGTCATTTATATTTGAGAGAGAATATATTTTTTTTTACACATTTACGGGTGTTGTCAAATGAATGGACAAACTCATGAATATCGAATAGCCAGCGAAGAAGTTCCACGCCGTGGGAGACACACTAAAGTGTAAGTTTAATTTGTCATTTTATTTGTTCAATTATAACAATTACATTAATGTGTGTAGGAAAATAAAACGCATTACAATATAAAAACTGCGTATAACAATACGTTATAATCAATGTTTGTCGATTCGACTAACACGCTCCAAACTCGTTTTTAAGGTACTGAAGCTGGTGGTACATAAAATACATAAAAAGCTATTGAAAATGGAAAAACTATGTACATTTTACTAGAAATAAAAAAAAAAACATTTGTATTGGTCTTTGGTATTTTTTTTTTGTTCTTTACAAATTTTCATAAGCTTCTTAGTTCATCAGTTCAAAAAAATAGAACAAAGTTAGTCGAAACTTTGAAACCAAACTACTCTTATACAATTTTCAATTTATCTTCAGTCTTTTTTATGAGCCGCGTTCGATCTTCGACTGCAGTCGAATGGCCTGATCGTATTAATTTGCATTTGGTATTATAACGTGCTTTCGACAAAGAGTCGATTTTGAAATTCTTTCATTTGGTTTCTTCACGGTAGTATATTTCTATCAGCTGATCGTAATACTTTCATTTTTAGCAATTATTGCTCAGCACGCATCGCATCGAAAGCAAAATTTTATTCGACTGAAAATTCGATGAACAACGAACATTTCGATAGGGTTGCACTGCTCATAATAATAATCTAACGTTTGATACTCATTGTTCGATAACCAGCGAAGATTGAACGTCGAAAGCAACTCATAATTAGGACCTTCATGTTTTGGCAAAATTAAATAATTTTGAATATATGGGTTTTTATTCAATACATAAAAATATTCTGTTTTGTTAAAGGGGGAAGGAGTTTTGAACCCCTGAAACCCTTCTTATCTACGCCATTGGACTACAGACTAGTACCTTGTAATGGTGAAATAGCACTTTTTCTTTGCCAAATGCGGTCGTTTTGCTTCAAATCAATGTCAAATCTGTCAAACATTTTTTATAGATGCGAATAATTCCGCATGTATGTTTCCCAAAAAAACAGCCGACAGACCCACCTTAGCCCCTTCCTTGGTGCACGTTCAGCCGGATAAGTACGCTACTTTGACTGTTTATTGGTCGTTTGTATCTTGTTAGGTATCCATGTTTCGTCAACAGTTACGAAATGATACAAAAACTCTTCGTATTCCGGTAGAAAATCGCCAAACATTCCTTAAAAGTGGTCACACGGCTGCGCTTATGATTTAGTGTGAGCAATTACGGCACCCATCGCGTGAATAACATTATCATGGACGAATATTAATGTTAAATGTAATGAAAGTGTTCATTTAAGATGACTACAGTCTCAGCCACCTCACGTACTTTCATTATCCGAACGTCCAATATCATTTAATGGATTTTATTGACGCTTTCTCTCATGACGACCTCTTTTGGGTACCTGAATGTTTAGCGTCACTTGTGCTTTTACGACCACAACGTTATTCAGTAAAATACTTCTGAACCATTAAAATTGATGGTGCAGAGAGAGTCCTATAGTATTTATCAAGTCTTTTCTTGGTTTCGGTGATGGTTTTCGGACCGAAAATAACTTTTTTCCATTTTCGTCGAAATTCACGAGGTTGTCTGCTTTCAATGGCTGTCAAACAAAAACAAAATTTGAAAGGTGTCTATTAACATATAATTTGCAATTGAAAAAAAAATATTGCTTTTGTATCTCAAATTCTATCCTGAACTATTATGAAAACTTTATTTACAGCTCATTCAGAAAGCTGATCGTCCCGCCAATGCTACAAACATAAACCCACTTGGCTTTAGATGAATATGATATGTCTTTGTTTCATTCCTGGACACAATAACTTTGCAGTTAAGATGGCAGCGGTACAACCAAGCAATAATGATCACATTAGAGATAGCCATTTAACATACCATTGCATAACATATTCCCTATCCAACTTTACATAAAAATTATAAGTTTGTGACACAACATTTTTCTTCTGATTTTTATCTCTATTAGATGGTATGACTCACAGTTTTGTATAGTTTCTAGAACAAAAAATTTTAAACAGCCCGATTTTTTTATTGTATCCAGCTGTTAAGTTATCGAGAATTTAGTTTATTTGCTTAATAAGATAAGATAAGATAAGATATTTGTCTATGCTTTAAAATCCGCTACTATAATCAACCACTATTATAATCAAGGATTAGTCTTATTCAAAAGACTTATTCTAATCTTTGTTCTGCAGAGCTCTCCGCTTTTTTTTATTTTTTTGTTCTTTTATTTTGGCAAAGTGTTAGTCAAAAGTGTAAGTCAACAGATAAATAATCTTAAACAAATGCTTAAAATAAATATGTGTTTTATTAGTGAATTTATAAGATAAGGATGCTAAACACAGACAAAAGTGGAAACGTCACAAAAGACAATATTTCCATAAAAATAATTATTATAATAATAAAATTCTCAGACTTTTTATGAAGCAATAATTTGCATGGGTGTTTAAAATTAAGCCAAAGATATTAAAATTAGAACAACAAAAACAGAATTAAAGGCAATTAGGAAACTCTGAAAACTTATTTTGTCATATATAAAAGGTGAAGTGTTTTTTGGTAAGAGCACAGTAGAGTCCAACATCGAAAAGTGTGCATAACACATTTATTAAAAAGAAAAAATATGAATTTAAAAGCAATGTGTATAGCAATCTGTAGCCTCTGCTTGGTGTTACAGATTACATCAGCAGCTGTAATTTCCTGGGATGAATTTCTTCCTAACACTAATGATGAAAATTCGTCGGATTGTTTTCGTAAACTAATTGCTGATATAGATGAAAGTACTTTTAGACTGGAATTATCAGTATGTGCTTCCAGTTATCAAAATGCTAGCGCGGAGATAATAAATAGCGCAAGGCAAAAAATTGCTGCAATTCAGGAAGAAATCAAGCGCTTAACTAGTACCCTCGGTATTTGTGATATTCGGAAAAATCCTCTTCAATTTGTGCCATGCCTTGTAAGTTATATTTTACCAAGTAGTGTTTATGATACATTATATACTTTGAGAACAAGGGTTTTTAAAACTGATTAGGCTTTTTAAGGTTTTATGACCTAGTAAATATTCCAATCTGATAAACTCTTACATCTTTTAAAAAAATATTTTACTCAACTATCTATTGAAATGAAATTCAATAATTTTTTTATTTTCAGGTTAGAAATGCCCAAATCCAGAAAGAAATAGATGCTTTAAAACAGTCTTTATTGACAGTTGATATAGAATCGATAGAAAAAATTAAAAGTGAGCTAAGAGTTTGCATACAGATAGCTAACACAAATCAACAGAAAAAAATTACAGTCGCATATGCGGCTTATGAAGATTGTCTTGAATCAGAAATCGTCACCGAGGAACCTACAGTTACAACGGAAGAGACAACAACAACAACTGAGCAAGAACCTGTAACCGCTGAAGTAACAACTAAAAAAGGTGAAGGCAGCGACGAATCAAACCTTTCTAATAGCAAGAAATCTGACGAATCCGATGATTCCGATGAGTCCGATGAATCCGATTAATCCAAGAAATCGAAGAAATCCAAAGAATCCGATGAATCTAAGGATTCCAGGGAGGATTGAGGAATGAAGTTTAATTTACCCTTAATATGCATATTATATTCTCTGTAGTAATAACAAAGATCAGATAAAGCAAAATAGGAAAAATAATAAAAAAAAAATCACACAAGTAAAGTTTTTAGATATAGTTTTTTGTTAAAAAACAAAATTTTTTAATGAAATTGTGACTATCTCCAAAGCTGGTGACAATTTTTATCTAAATTTATTATTTTTGAGCTTCAAATTTTGTTTCGAATATAAAAATTACAACAAACACATCAAAATTTAAAAAAAAAAATGGGTAACAATTGTTACTTTGCTAGAATAGGGTTGTAAAAGTATATTGAAAAAAATTAATAAAAATACATATATAAATAAATATCAATAGACTAAGTTAAGCTAAAGACTACACTGTTTTAAAAATAATGAAAAATTGTTTGTACAATAAATGCCACTGCCTATTTGTAATGTAAAATCGATTGTTGATACCGAAAATGTCATTTTTTTTTAAGTGAAAACTTCTTTAGGCGCGCTGAACGATTTTGGTAGAGGGTAAATCTTTGATTTACGTCATCGTCATAGTCATCGTCATTTTTCGAGTTACATACTCTCGTCATCAATAGCGCTGTTCACATTTCAAATCACTCATCAAATCGATCATTAAATGATTTGACAAATGATTTGACCAACAAAATTTGTATGGATTTGATGGCGATTTGAGGAGTGTTCACACATCAATTGTGAAGTCGTGAAGTCTCTTTTAATGCCTCCACTTGAGATCTTGCTACCAGGCAAACAAAAAACATAGCAAGCAAAGTACTGTTTCTTTTCCGCCGCCCATTTGGTTCATCCCCTCTAACGTTGCGCAACCGATGTGATACTGCTCTTCTCTGTTCGTCGTTGTAGTATATTTGCTTTGTAATTTTTGTTGTAAATGTATTTTAGTTCAGCTATAGATCTACATATACATTAAAAGAAAAACAGTAAATATCCTTCAACATTATTTTATGACAGACCGATTTGTCAGCAGATAAACTTATTGATAATTGCTTGCTGCGTTTGCTGAGCGCCTGGTAGCCAAGATCCAAGAGAGTGCATTTGAGTTTCATGACCAACATAAAAAACATTGGTAGTTTTATAAATGTCGCCAGCATATTCTCTGACTGGGAGCATGGTATAATAAGTAATAGGTAGGAGTGATATTTAATGTTTCGACCATCGAATGTCAAGCAAAAAAAAACAAAATAGTTAACGTGTGTAACACACATTGGCTGCATTCAGAGGAGTCACCTATTGTGAATGGATCATTTCATTGCAAAGGTTTCTCACCAGTGGCGTAAAAAGTAGGCCCGCAGAGCTCGCATTGCGGGCGGGCGCAACTAAGCCAAGGGCGCCCTCAAGTCCCTTTATGAAAATGACAAATGAAGTGGAGAACGACGCACAGTGTTAAATAACCGGTCAAAAATCTAACATATCGATGTTTGAATTTTTCTAAAACTTGTATGGCTTTCAATAGAAAATATCGTGGGTGAAAAAATTAAAATTAATTTTTTTTTATAGTAGCAACCGTTTCGTTACGACAAGCAGTCAAAGTTGCAATTTTTAAAATACAGTTTTTCCTGTTATTCGCATTTTATTTAATGTTTTTTTTATATAATAAAAGAAGTTTAAAATTTCTTATGTCTGGCAATATTATTTTTTTTTTACATTTTGAACATATGGTTTTAAGCTTATCATAAAAGTAAACACAAAAAGCGGGATACAAATTTTTAAATATTCAATTTTTAAAGTGTTTAAAAAATAATTTTGAGAAGGATTGACTATTAGTTTTTCACGAAAACATCATTAAAACTGCGTTACACGAAATCCAAAAAAATTTCTTGCTGATAGTTGCTAATTCGGAAGATATACATTTTTTATGGTGACCTATATGGTTTTTATAGGTATGAAATTTAATGTATGGCAGCTTATTACAATACTTTTCAAAATTTCGACTTATTTACAAGCACAAAACTTACAAAATATAAACAGAAATATAGTTGACTTGTGTTGGTAGTATTTTTCAAGGCTGAGTTATTAAAATATAATTAATGGCCGTGACATTTGCCTATAAAATTTTCATTTATTTATAATCACAAAAGAAATTTATGTAGCAAATTTCGTGTTGTTGAGACAAGACTTAATGAAGTTTCAGGCAAAAATTTCGATTATATGGGGTTTCGATTATATGGGAAGTGGGTGTGGCAAAGGGCGGAATTGTATAACTTTTTCAACATTTCTTAATTTTGTAACGAAAGGTATTCGTGCCAATTGTCATAGCCTTACGATCGGTCCTTCTATTTTTGGCCAAGAATGGGGACGTTACACTGTGCGACGTTTGTTTTAAAAAAATAAAGATATATTAAAATATTTATTTCCTTCGCAAAACATTATTTTTAAGTTAACAACAATAAATGAAAAATAATTTAATAATATGTGATGAAATAAAATTTCTCAGAGTGCAATAATCGACGTCAAAAAAGCCGACTATTTAGAGCAAAAGTCCTCTTTGTTTGGCAAAACTCGATTATGGTCGAAGTCGATTTACCCGTTTGCTTTCATATTTTCAGCAAGTCAGCTACTGATGTTATTTTAATCAATCAGTTGGTCATATTTTCTGACGTTAGCAAATTCTTCAATTAACAGTTAACATCAAATACAAAATATTTAAACTTAACATCTTAAACTTATCATTTCACCAATAAGAAAATTATTGATCTCATTTATTCAAACTTTAAGTTTCTTTTGCTTTTTAAAAAAATTAATATAAATAAAAAAATACGCAGGCTTTAGGTCTGTTTTTATTATTTATTAATTATTTTCAATATTTGATGTCAATGTTGTTAACCCAGTTAATTTAAAGAAATTGTTAATATAATTGTAAAATTATTTTATTATAAGTATTTTAAATTGTTTTTAGTCCTTGATAATGTACTCCGAAGGAGTTCGAAATGTTGGAATCAATTAATAAATAATTGACTGACCTAAAGCCTGCGTATTTGTTTATTTAATATTAAAATCAAAAGGTCATAAAATACACAACAATAAAAATTAATATATGTTTTCTTTTTGCCTACTTTGTGATAAAAGCTTATAATATTTATTTTAAATTTTATTATATTTGATAATTATTATAATTTTATTGAATTATATATATAATAATTTATTATAAAAAGCATTTTTTACGTTATAGCTGTTTTTTAACAAATTCTATTAAAATAAAATATACATTTATTTATGAAATAAAATATTGTTAAAATATAACTGTTGTATTAAATGATGACTATTGAATTAAAAAGTCTCTTCTTGTTGTTTTTTTTTTGTCAAGAGTTCTCTTGTTTTCTCTTACGCTTCTATTAACCTACTTATAACTTAGTTTTGGTCTAAAAGTAAATAGCAGGGCGCATTTAGAAACCTGCGGGCGGGCGCACATAATATAATTACGCTACTGTTTCTCACTTACATTTTAAAAAAACAGTTGCCAACTATTGACTCTGCTGAAAGCTGCCAATGTGTGTGACACACGCGCTTTATATTGTTTTCTTTTGTGTGAAATTCGATAGTCGCAGCTCGTGAGAAAATAAGTAGTTGTCAAGGCTACCTAATAATAATTTAATCATGACTGGGACTGCATCGTCCAAAAATTTTTTGTTTCTTATTTCAGCTACTATAAGACTAATGTATCTTTTTTAGAATATAATGCAATGATTAATGACGCAAGCAGTGAAAATAATGTGAATGAAAGTCAATGAAATTTATGTAAATACAAATTCTATGTATACGTAGCAATAAGTTTAATTTATATTTTTGTTTATGTTTTACTTTGCTTTTTATACTAAAACCCATAATTTAAAATATAATGAAATAATAAAAGACGAAAATAATGTGCATTAATGATGAACCGGATGTACGGATGAACCGAATCGGAGGCAGAAAATAAACTGCACTTTGCTTGCTATTTTTTCTTTTTTATTGAATGTATTTTATTTTTATATCAACAATGTTCAGTTTAAATGTAATAATATTGTTTGTTGTAATTATAAAATAAAAATGCTATCTGAATAAAAAATATTTTTAAAGATATAATCAAAGTCTGAGGGAGTGAAAAAATAAAAAGTTTTTCCGATTAGCATGAAAATTTTTATAAAGCAGTAAAGCGGTCCGTGGCTGGACAAAGCTTTCCAGGGAATACTAATATTTTATAAATATGTTTTCGCTTCGATCGGCAGTCCCCTCACTGCTATACTTTTTTTGCTGTCACTCCGTTTTCGAGATAGTTTTTAAAAAAAAAAAAAGTTGGTTCTACTTAATATCGTATATCTCCAGAACTAACATAAATAGTCAAACAAATTTTAAATTAAAGCTAGTAAAATTCCCTGCAATTAATGCCTTAATTTTTTTTTTTTTTTTATTCAACATTTAGTTTCGGCGAAATAAATTAAAGTTTTAAGGATTTTCCACGTTTTTCAGAAAAATGTACAAAAAAAACCCAAACTAATTGCAAATTTTGCTAAGAAATCAAAATAATTTGTTAGTTTTGATATTTTTTACTTAAAACCTATATTTTTCCAAAAAAAAAAATTTGGATATTATTGAAAAAATATATTGAGAAAATTGAGATATATTTTCTTCTTAATAAAGAAATATATTTTCTTATATAAAGATAAGAAATATATTTTCTTCTTTCCTTTTAGTGCAGAGTTTACTCCTATGTTTTGGATCGTTATCCTCTTGTAATATCCAATGGGTGTTATTTTTTCCATTTAACTTTTCGGCAGATTTTAACAACCCATCTTTGTACAATCCCAGCATTCTTACTGCATTAAGGTTTTAGGTGAAGCACTTTAAAACGCTATATCCTTGAGCTGAGGAACACCCATAGACCTGTATTTTTTGGGGATGTTTGACAAAACGCTGAATTACTTTTTCACCTTTTTTTACCCAAACACGTTTTATTGGATTAAATAATACAAAAATTGATTCATCTGTGAATATTATTTTCTTCCAATCGCGGTCGACATTTTGATGAGCCAATTGCAAACGCTTTTCAACGTGCTTCTGCGAGAGCAAATTCTTCGACAAAGTACTGCTTTGCTTAATGCCTGTTCGATGAAGTCTGTCCCGTATCGTATTTAGGGATATATCCAATACTTTTCTTGATTAAAATTTTTTAGCTTTTCGCAAGCTCACCGCTGGATTTTTTTAAATAGTCCCACAATGACTTTATCTTTCTTTTTGGAGGTGATGGTCTTACGATCCCTGGCTCATCGTCAATGTTTTTAGTTTATGCGAAACGATCAGATCACCTCTTAACAAAAGCACAAGTAAACTGGAGGTATTTTGCAGTCTTTTTAACCGTGCATTTTGGACCTTTTGGATGATTTGTTAAGGAGCTTGCTTCAAAGCGTTTTTTAAATTGAGTACTTATTTTTTTCACTTCCAACACTTTTGAAAGAACAGAGAAAACTAATTAAAATTACTTTTTTTTTTTTTTGCGAACTAGCATTTTCAGAGAAAAACGTGATTTTTCGAACACACTCTATATGTTTTCGGATTAAAAGTTACAAGTATTTTTTTTTTAATTAATATTTTTCATTTTTTAGTGGTTTTGGCCAATAAGATATATTAAAGATAAGGATTTATATAGACCACTACAAAGGTGAAGTCCCGAGCTTAAATTTGAGCTGCATTTCTTGATGAGGAAGTTTAAATTATGGCTGATTTTTCTTTAATATCTTATATAAAATTCCAATCAATTAAAATAACGCAATAAAATAGAATTCTATAATATGAATATAATCAAATAAAGGAATCTCTCAACAGTCCAACGGAGATTGCTTTCCAAAGTTTAATAAAGTTCAGTAATCTTCTTTAAGTCAATAAAGAAGTTCATATTTTGCCTTTTAGTAGTCAAAACGCATATTTTAAAAAGTAACGTACACGGTTAAAAATTATGGACTACTTTTTAATCCAAACTTTGGTTTAAAGGAATTTTTAATCCAAAAAGTGCTAGTTTTTAATCCCAACTTAGTTTAATTTAGCTGGGTCTCAAACCCACGTTCCTGAGAAGAACTTACTTGCATTCGTAACGATGCAAAATAAGCGAAACTATGTTAACAACTGAGCTGGACGAGTGGATAAGATATTGGACCAGCACATCAGAGGACGTGTGCTTAAATCACGAACTGGTCAAAACATTTTTTAGTTTACTTTAATTTAGCTGGGTCTCGAACCCACGTTTCTGCTCGCTTGCTTACATACTGCAAGCTTACTTGCATTCGTTATGATGCAAAATAAGCGTAACTTTCTTAACAACTGAGATGGACGAGTGGATAAGATGTTGGACCGGCACAACAGAGGATTTGTGTTTAAATCATGAACTGGTAAGAAAAGTTTTTTATTATAAGGTTATATTTATATTGCTTTTTTTAAACTTTTTGCGGATTGAAAACTAATCTTTTTTGAATTAAAAATTTTAAAATTTTCTTTGAATTAAAAAGTAATTTTTTTGCGCAGTCCAAAAATTTTCGCAAAATTTATTCCAAGATTTTTAACCGTGTAGCTAGTTTCGATAATAAGCTCCTTTAAAACTTGCCGCAATCTTTACAGGAGCTTATGTTCTAGCTTGCAATGCCTGGATAAGACTGTAAAATCTATTTACTATATATTAAATAATTTTATATTCGACTTTGATAATTTTTAAAGGAGTTATGCCTTGCAACATTTTTTTAATTTTTTTTTTTCCCAAATCTGTCATTTTTTAAATACTTTGAGGCAATTTAATGAAGAATATTTTATTAAAGTATACTTTAAATTCCTTTACCAAAACTAATCCGTGTTTGTTGACTTATTCTTTTCGTATTCTTTTCCTTCAGACGCTAATTCACATGATTTCGTAAAACTCGTTTGGTTAAAAAAAAAATAAGTAGCAAGCCATTGGAAAGCTTGGCTTACGAGTATTTTTACTTTTTTCGTATTTTTCCATTAAATCTCGTTACGGCTGCAACCTTCAACATGACGTTCTCTGTATAAAATTCGATTTATTCCCATGCCGTTGCATGTCTGCGCTATTTATTGAATTGAGTGCGTTTTACTTATCTTTCAACTCTTACTATCTTTGTGGCACTATGTACAGTTGCTCAAAGCGAAACTCGTACACCAAACAATTTTTATTGTCTTTGCTTGCAACTATAAAGCTAAAGATGAAACAAATAATAAATGCATTATTTTATTACTTTACTTGTTTCTTTTTTGTGTTTGATCCGATGCGCGACTGGAGTTTTAGGATCGATTATCTTGGAATTTGAAATATATACAGTGTCGGACATAACTAAAGCACGAACCCATGTAGTTAGCATTTTATTCCATAAGAGTTAAAATATTGTAGTATTTCCATGTTTTTTTATATTATTACTTATGTAAAAATATCCGATTGGTTCATAAAAACCGTCAAAATGCAATTATTTATTGCAAATAAAATTTTTTTTACAAGAATGTTTCAACACTCGGAAATTTGGGGCGACAAAACCAAAGCACATGTTCTCAGTCACTCAGAGTTTGACTTCATTTGTAACAATAAGTGAAAGCAAAATTGATGTGTTGGATTGGCCCACTCAATCGCCTGATCTCAATCCCAAAGAGAATCTATGGGAAATTGTAGAAAGGAAAATTTAACGAGAAAACTGAAAGGGAAAGGACTCCCTTCACACAAGCGGGATTGGCATGGAAAAGTATTTCAAAAGACTTTTAAATACCTTAATAGAGTCGATGCCTCGCAGATGTCAAGCTGTGTTAAAAAACAATGGATAAATATTAATACCAAATGTTAAAATATACACAAAATACTAGCAAAAACTAAGTTTTTCATGTGTTTCCATGTAATGTGCTTTAGTTTTGTCGCAGAAGTTTTAGTAATAATCCTATATTTGTTTTAATATTTTTGTTTTAAATGAAATATTATGTTAATTTTTGTTTGATTTATTACCATAAATGTATATTTGTTTAGGTTCAATAGAAGGCAATTAGTTCAAAGCTTATTTTAAAATTTTATTTCATGAAATGCTTAAAAGCTAAGTTTCGTGCTTTAGTTTTGTCTGACACTGTATATAACAAGCATAGAGGGTGAATTATAGCATATTTTACATTTCTAAAAGGATTTTAAACATTTATTCATATTTTAAAATATATTTTTGAAATTATATACGGAGGCGGACAAAATTTTTCACACAGCACTCATTTTTTCATTAAAAAGATATATGTATATTAAAAAAAAATGAATTTATTTAAAACTTTTATTATAATAACAGTGTTTTCTTCAGTTATATAAAAAAAACAGCAACATAACAGCAACTGTTTTTTCCACTTTTATCCACAAATTTGCACTCATATTCTTCGTCCTTGTCTAAAAAGATTAAATCTATTTCTTCTGCATTTTTTTCTTCAATGTAATTTTTGTTCTTCCTTTTCAAAACTTTTGATGTGAACTGCATTTTTATTTCGATAAAGTTTCATTTTGCACGCAGCACATATATACAATCAGAATAAGCCCGCAAACTTACTATTAGATTCATTGGACAAAACCCTTTAATTTTTCTTAACGTGAATATGTAAATATGGGCATTTTCACGGTCAAGCATTTGACATTTGTACGCCTTTGAGGTGCAAAAAATAAAGAAAATTAAGAAAAAAATATTTGGTTTTTATTTTTCGAAAGCATTTTCATAGCAATATGTTTAGTACAAAAGGTAGGTTCCGCAGATTTTATGTTTTCAATATATAAGCAATAAACATGCGATCTAACACGCGACAGAAAATGGAACTCGTTTTCAACTGCATCTAGAAAAATGCAGAAATCTGAAAAACGCAGCATCAAATTTCAAAGCAATTTACTTTAAACTTAAATAGATTAATGTAGCTTTCTAGTAATAGCTGTAATGCTGACATGATTACCATTGTTGTTTTTTAAGCTTAAGTATAATCTAGCACGCGACATTTTTTTCACTACAATTTAATTGGGTAATTAAGTAATTATGTAGTTAAGTTATTATGTTTAAATATATATATTATAAATTAAATACATACAAATTTAATATATTTTTCTTTCCTTGCATCAACCATTTTTTCATTATCTTTAGCCAATACCTTCCATTTTTACTAAAACAAAAATGTGTACGAAAAATTTATTAAGCATTTATGAAGAAGAAAAACTACATTTGTGAATTAGTGCAGACGATTTAATCATCATGGTTAATGAATTTATGTACAAATTGCTTAAATTAATAAAATTAAAATGTTTCTCTTAGATAATAGCGCATTTATGCATTTCCACGGTAGACTTTCCTGTGGAAATGCCCAAACATATGATTTTAATCCTTCTTCCCAAAATTGATATCTCTCGTCCTTCATATCATAAAATGGTCAAGAAGTAAATTACTAAGTATAGGAGAAAATGTTTTTTATCTAAAAACGAAAAAATATAAAGGTTCTATCATGATAGAAGTTTTTGGATAGCTTAAATTTGTAACTGCGGCGAATTCAATATTTAGATATGAATTGCGGTGAATTCAGCAAAAATTGGGTCTTTAGATTTTGGACTATCTTCACAGAAGTATTGTTATATGGGCATTTCCGCCAAAAGGTCTAACGCGACTGAAACATTTAATGTAACTTAAAATTCTTTTGAGCCTCGATAATAGAGAACAAATGTTGAAATGTTTATTGTGAGAGTAAAGAGAGCTGATCTCGATTTGAATTTAAAAAAATGGCAGAAAATATGATGAAATGGCAACAAAAGTTGAAAAATGGTGACAAAAGTTGAAAAAATTTAACGAAAGTTTAAATTTTATAAGTATAATAAATACTCGTATAATACAAAGTTTAATTCAATTTTCCCAATTTTCAATAGTAATGGTCCTGAATTACACTTTCAATGTTTTTCTAGTTCAATTTAATAAGTGAAAACATCAAATATTTGCACTTTTTTGAATCGAAAAATCTGTCATATAACGTATATCACGTAACGTATCATATTATCATATTGTATTATGGTTTGTATAAAAATTATTAAAAAATATGTTTCAACTAAGCAATAATGAATATGTAGCAACATTATTCCAGATAATATTAAAAAAACTTTCATAGACAAACTCGTGTAAACTTTGCAAATTTTTTCGATGATATTGTTGCAGGTAAAAACCACTTCTATTTTGTGTCTTGTAACATATCATTTTTGGTGGCTTCTATCTAAGAGCCGAGCTTTTGACAACTCTTAGCTTTTACACCTTGTATAGTGCGCTTAGTAAACTATTGAAAAATCAAATTAATAAAACTGTTAGTTTAAATATTCTTTGTTTTTCCACTCATTAAAGTCGTACGACTGCAGTCGACTGTCACGTGCGTAGCTACGGAAATGCCCATATGCTCAAATAAAATGTATAAGATTTTTGTTCAAAAAATGTTTCGTTTTTATGCTAAGAGCGAACTAATCATAAGTTTTCGTTCGCTGTACGAATTTTTCTTTGAGCTACTGTATGTTTCTCTTCGTTGCACACACTCTTCTTTGTCTAGCATAGCAATAACTTGGAATGCTTGTGCAATTTCGACAATATGTGCCGATATCCCGCAAAATATGCAATAATATTATACGATTATTTGCTGCATAAGAGTTGTTCTGGCATTATTTCGACTTGCATACACATATATAAACACTTCAATACAATTGCAAGCACACAGCAGCACTCATACCAACACAAAGTAAAACACATTCACATAACATGCTTGTATTTCTTCTGTTCTTTTCGTTTTGTTTTATTTAATCTGTTGCGCTTGGTTCGCTTTTATTTTTTATGCAACCTTAAATCGAATTCAGTAACAACAACAACAACATCAACATAACAATAACATTTCCAACTATGAAAATAATAACAACAAAATATAATTCCCTACGTTGATAAGACTCACTCTCGTGCAGTTCGAGTGCAGTCAGTTCGGTTATCTTCTGAAACCCACTTACTTCTTTGCTGCTTGCCACGCCCCTACGACAACATATAACATAGATTTCGTATGATTTTCAACACTTGTGCTTCTAATTTACATTTTAATGTGTGCGATTGTGTCTGCATACAAATCTGCATTTCAATGAAAGTGTGTAGGTGGGTGGGAATGCCTTTGAGTAAATATGTGTGATGTTTGCCTTTGTATTATCGCATGCTCTCTGGGTATTTTATGCCCCTTTCGAAGTTGTTTCTTAAGCAAGTTTTGCTTATATCTTATTCACCTTGTTTCTTTTTTTTTATTTGATGAGCGTTGTGGTGGATGGCAAGGCAACCACCTGTTGTCCTTGATGTTGCTTAAATCAACATCACCGCTTAAGAGTTACTTAAGTGTAAATTAATATTTAATGTTATTATTATTATTTTTGTTTCTGTTGTTTTTATTTTGATTTTGTTTTTGCTCTCAAACTTAGTTGTTCATAAATAGAATTAAGTGCAAATTTATGCACACACGTTGAAACTTTTGAATCTCTTGTGTAACAAGAAGAAACAAAAGTTCCAAAATAAGTATGTACATGTGTTTGTGTGTTAAAGGAATATTTTTATATTCCTTCAATAGAAGTGGAGTTGTGAAAAAATGTAAAATTTTGTAAGCAATTTCAAAACTTTGGGTAAGTTTTTTTTTAATCGAAGGTATTTTTATTTAGAGCCAATTTGGTAATTTCTCGTTCACTGATCGAGAGGACAAAATTTAGAATCCTGCGTACAGCTTAGAATATTTTTGAAAAATTTTCGAAAATCTTTAGAAAAGTAAATCTCTCAATATTTGCAAATTTTTGGTCTCAGAAAATCAACAAACGGGGCATGAGTTTATTTTCAAAATAGCTGGAGTTGTCAGTTGGTTAATTAACTATTGAGGAAAATTAATTGACTAACTAGTTTTAAACTAGTTAAGAGGTATTCTTCAGCTGGTTAATTAATAGTAATTTTTAGCTAGTAAGAATGAACAAATGGAACACCTTGTATTTTTTAACTAGTTTAATTTTAATTAGAAAATCTAGTTATTAAATCACAGAAGGCATCTCACGAAAAAAAGTTTTTCATGTCGACTACTCAAAACAATCATTGGTTTATGTCATTGCAGTAGACAGGATTTACGGATTGAAGAATTTAGGGGGAATTTAAGATCTTGATGAAGATTTTTTCAAAATTATAAATATAAAATAAACACGCAATTGTTTCATGTAATCTTTATTCAAGTTAAGTGTTTAATGTATATACATAGATACCAATGTCCCAAAAAAAACTATTTATTTTGATCAAGTTTTTTTTGAAAGCTTATGAGGTAAATTACTTACTTACTTAGCTGGCGCTACAACCGTATGTCGGTCTTGGCCTCATCTAAGAATTTGCGCCAGCCATTTCTATCTTTCGCTTGCTGGCGCCAGTTGGAAATTCCAAGCTTCGTCAGGTTGTCCTCTACTTGGTCTTTCCAACGAAGATGTTGTCATCCTCTTGTGCGTTGACCGCCGCTGGGTACCGAATCGAATGTTTTCTTCACTGGAGTATCGTCTTTCATGCGCTGAACATGACCAAGCCAGCGAAGCCGCTCGATTTTAATGCACTTGACTATGTCGATGTCAGCGTACAACTCATCATTCCACCGTTTTCGGTACTCGCCATTGACGCAGATTGATCCGTAGATCTTACGAAGAATCTTTCTCTCGAATGCTCCTAAAGTCTTTTCATCTAAACTGCTCAGCGTCCAGGTTTGTGATGCGTAAAGTAGGACGGGCATGATGAGCGATTTATGGAGCCTGATTTTCGTTCGTCGAGGGAGGGCTCTGCTTCTCAATTACCTACTGAGCCCAAAGTAACACCTGTTGGCGAGAGTTATTCTTCGTTTGATCTCAATGCTGATGTCGTTGGTTGAGTAAATGCTGGATCCTAGATAAACGAAGTTCTTCACAACCTCGAAGGAGGTATTGTCAACGGAAACGTGGGTTCCAAGACGCTGGGACTGTTTGGTTGGACACCTAGTATTTCGTCTTATCTGCATTCACTGCCAGACCCATTCGACTTCGCTCTCTTTCTAATCTGGAAAATGCTGCACTGACTTTGCGCGTTTTATGGCCAATGATATCTATGTCATCAGCATACGCAAGCAGCATAACACTCTTGTAGAATATTGTGCCACTACGTCTCAGATCAGCAGCTCGGATGATCTTCTCCATCATTAGGTTGAAAAAGTCTCACGATAAGGAATCACCTTGCCTGAAACCTCGTTTGGTAATAAATGGTGGGGAGAGGTCCTTCCCGATTTTAACTGCGCTGCTGGTGTTGCTCAGTGTCATCCTGCAAAGTCGTATAAGTTTTGCAGGAATACCAAATTTAGACATGGTGGAGTACAGGTGCTTTCTTATTGGTCTGTCGAAGTCGGCTTTGTACACTCAGAAAAAGATTTCTCAGAATATGAGAAAAAAGGCATCATATTTTGAGAAAAATGGTATTGACTTTGCTCCAGAGAATGCTTTTCTCTAAATGTGATCCCAAAAATTTCCTAAAAATGGTAAAACGCTACTATGAAAAAGAGAAATATTTTCTCATCAATGAAGACACCTTCTCTTTAATAGAAAAATATTTCTTTATAACAGGTTCAACCGTTTCATTTATTGTGTAATTTTTCCCGAAAACAGAGTAATAGATATTTAATTTTAATAAATCCTTTATTTAAATTGCGTTAATAGTTTCTCACTAGAGAAATATATTTTCTTTATATTGGTACAACATATTTCCTTATTGCGTACATTTTTCTCTAAAACAGAGAAGTATATCTGAAATTACAATTAAAAATTTCTTTTTGTGAAACATTTGTTTTAACTCAGGTCTCGCAAAGTAAAAGTATTATTATGGTATTGTGATTTGGTTGAAAAATGTTAAAAATATGTAAGAGGAATTTCTAGGATAGAAAATATTCTACCTCTTGAATTATTGCTGTGGCATTGTTTTTCGGGACCCCTTATAAATACACTCTGTCCCAATATTATAACCGCACCTGTAATTTGCTTATATCTCTCGTTAAATAAAAGAAAAAAGTTCTACCTACAACCGTAACTCATGTCTATTAGAAAGTAAAGAAATGCAGTGGATAACAATAACAGCAACTCTGAAATGAGAAAGAGTACAATATTTTAAAAAATGGTGTCTCATAATTATAACCGCAGTTTCAGTTATAAGAGTTTTTCGTTTAAGCGATTGAACAGGTTTATTATTTTTTATTTTGTCGCAAAATGCCACAGGGAAAGCAACTTTCGGAATTCGAAAAAGGAAAAATTTAACTTTTTGAGGAAAATTTGACTTGGCGTGAAATTGAAATAAAAGAAGGACGATGTGACCGAGTGGTACGCAATTTCATAAAGAAAACAAGATAACTATGGAAATAATAATAAAAAGCGTGGCAGAAAGATCCTTTTGAACAGTCATCAGGAACGGCGAATTTTAAGGTCAGCACAAAACGCCGTTAAAAGCTTGCTCGATATTAAAACGACTCACCCAAATCCACAAAAATAAAAGGATGGAATTTGCTCGAAATAATTTGGGCCGTAATTTTAACCAAGTACTTAATTTCAAAAATTCTTACTTTATTCATAAAATGTTTTTTTTTTAATTTTGTCCTTTCAAGGTCATCTTTTCCTACGAAAAGATGGATGGTCCAGATGGATTCAAGGGATATTGGAGAGATTTGCGTCTCGAACCAAGGTATTTCTAAACGGAATTTTGGCGGTGGGTCACTAATGGTATGGGGAGCAGTTAGCGCATAAGGGAAACTTAACCTGCACTTCCCTTCCACCCGTATGAACTCAGAAGAGTACATTGGTATTCTTTAAGATAAACTCTTGCCATTTTTGGAAGAAAGGAGCAGTGAAAATATTATTTTTCAACAAGATAACGATGCATGTCATGAGTCTCGACGAACTCGTGAGTGGTTTGCACAACAAAACGTCATGGTTTTGGAATGGCCATCATTATTACCAGACCTCAACATTATGGAAAATATCTGGGCAGCTTTGGTTCGTGCAGATTATGGCGGCAACACACAATATTCTAACATAAATTAGTTGCGCCAGTCTATTTTACGCAATTGGCACGTTTTAAGCCAACAACAAATTTAAAATTTGTATGACTCGATGAGAAATAGGCTTTTTGAACTTATTGAAAAATGAGGTAGCATAACGCATTACTAAAAATTTTAAATAAATATATTTTTGGAAAAAAACCAACATTTTTACTAACGCGGTTATAATTATGAGACAGCATTTTTTTAATTATTGTGCTCTTTCTCATTTTAGAGTTGTTGTTGTTATTGTTATGCACTGCATTTATTTACTTTCTAATAGACATAACTAACTGTAGTAGTAAGAATTTTTTTCTTTCATTCAACGAGCGATATAAGCAAATAACAGGTGCGGTTATAATATTGGGACAGAGTGTATTCCAGAACTTTCTTCTGAAAAACTATTTTATAAACGCATTCAAGGAACCAGTGGTAACAAACAACATAGCTTTGTGTAGCTATGTTAAATAAAAAAATTCTTTTGAAGGAACAATCACCATAATATGAAGAATATGCAACACGTGCTTTTCACAACATCATTCAATCGCTCTCACGCTTTTCATTTTTTTTCGTACCTAATTCAATACAAGAAAATTAAATTGAATTGAATTGAAATATGTAGTTTTAAGAGAAGAAGACGTTTTATTTTTGATAAAGGTTTTGTTTTTATTGAAGAAAATATTTCGAATAGTGAATTTTTTCTCTACAATAAAGAACATTTTTAATTTTCTATAAATTTTTCTCTAAAAATGAGAATTTTTTAGTGCGTGAAAAATACTTATCATTACTAGAGACATGAAATATTTTCATTTCCCACAAGTGAAGAAATATTTCTTCGAATATACAGTGGCTCACAGCTTATTTTATGCAGTGCATACTTTCAAATTTAGGGTTTTATAACAACGAAACGAACAGGAATAGAAAAAATAATATAGTATCATTTAAAAGAACAAGATGTTTAGTTTACTAAATTAACTTAATTTATTGTAAAAATATATATTAAGTTGGCTTAAAATTAAGAAACCAGAAAATAGTGCTTAATTTCATATCACAGCTTATTTTATGCAGTCACTTGTTGCTTATAAATTTTTCGTATTAATTAGTGATATCTGAAATTTTTTATTATTTGGTATGATAGCATTTGTTGTCCACAACAGATCTATGGTGGTTTGGCATTGATGAGACCAGTTTTGAGTGATAGGTGGCGAAATACTCGCCCACTTTGTTTTCAATACCTCTTTCAGGTGGTTTTTGTTTGAAATTTGATGTTTCCGGATGTTATTTTCCAATAAAGACCACACATTTTCAATCACATTAAGGTCTGGTGACTGTGCGTGCGGCGTCATCAATTGTGGGCAGTTGTATATTAGCCTGGTTTGCACAATACCCGCTTTGCGCTTTTGATCGTCATCCAGGTAAAATCGGAGATTCAATTTTATACCCAGAACCTTTGCACTCTGCAACAAACTGTTCTTCAGGATCTGTAGGTACTTAAATTTGTAAATTGTTGTTTCAATAAACGGCAACTTCCCAGTACCAGCAGCTGACATTCAGGCCCAAACCATGACGCTGCCACCGCCATGTTTCACGGTTTGTTTTAAGGTTTTTTTGTTGACCTCGGTATTTGGTTTTCGCCACATATAGCACATGCCATCTGAACCGAATAAATTGATCTTCGATTTATCTGCAAAAATAACTGAATTCCAGTACTCTGGGGCCTTTTACATATGTTCTTTGTCGTAGTTGAGTCTGCATAATCTGTTTTTGGGGCTAATAAACGGCTTGTTTCGTGTTACGCGGCCATGAAAGTTCTTTATGCGCAAGACACGTCGAATAGTTTCAGCACTACACTGTTTGCTCAGGTCAGTTTGAACTTCAAAAGCCATTTTCGGAGCTGTGAGTCTCGGGTTAGCCTTTATCTTCCGTACAATATGCCGCTCGTCGGTTACATTAAAAATTTTGTTTGGTGCTTCTTTGGCCTTATTGTGCAATCGATTCTTATGGACGAAGAGCTCGATGATCTTTTGCACCATAGAGGAATTGATATTAACCATTTCAGCCATTTTTTGCTGCGAGCTGCTATTTTTAAAATAGTATATATCCAATTCTCGTTGTTGTAGCGTTGTGCGCGCTCCTATTTTAAATAATCATAGAAGCAGACACTTGAAGCAGAAAATCAGGCTAAAAAGCTAACACAAAGCAATTATAGAAACAGAATGAAGGCATAGCTAACGAAAGTGCCGTTAGACAGCGCAGCATTAGAGTACCGTAACAGAGAGAAGTGACTGCATAAAATAAGCTGCGAGATGAAATTAAGCAGTGTTTTCTTTTCTCTTATTTTTAAACAACTAAATATATGTATGCACAATTAATGAAAAACCTTTATTTAACTAGACTTTTTGCTCTTTTAAATGACACCATATTATCTGTTGTATTCCTGTTAGTTTTGTTTTTATAAAGCCCTAAAGTTTAAAGTATACTCTGCATAAATTAAGCTGTGAGCCACTGTATGAAAATTTATTCTAATTAAAGAAAATTTTATTTGAAGTAGAGATAATTGCTATTACCGAAAATAGAGAAATTTTTTATCAAAAAAAGATAGGTGCTTTTTTCTGAGTGTAGTCGACAAAAAGATGGTGGGCGTCGACTTGTTTTTCTTGAGTCTTCTCCAAGATTTATCGAAGCGTGAAAATCTGGTCGATGGTGGACTTTCCAGGTCTGAAGCCACACTGATAAGGTCCGATCAGTTCATTTACCATAGTAAATGGAATGGGCTTCAATCTTTCACATAAAATGCTCGACAGGACCTTATATGCGATATTAAGAGGGCTTATCCCACGGAAATTGGCACAGATAGTGGGATCGCCTTTCTTGTACTATTAAGTATTCGTTGAGTTTAAAATATTTACAACCGAAATATTTCAGCCTGGTTTGTTGAACAATTACCGAATAAAAGGAAATGTATGATTGCAAGGTGGCCGTAGTCTACTGAAAGAGTACGTGGCCCGTAAGGTAAAAAAACCGTGGTTCAAACCACAGTTCAGATAGAATGTTTTTATTTTTTCGTTATAAGTCTATGCAACAAATGTATTCATACAATATACATTTGTTTTTGTACGAATACGAATAAAATTTTTATAATATGTACCAAACTACGTCCAATCTACGAACCTATTCGTGACTGAAAACTACAAATAAAATTCATAGAATGGACGCAGTTATAAGTAATATATACACACAAAATTTTTTGAGTGTAAGAACACATATTTAAAAGTGCCTGTGAAACAAGGGTAAATGAAATGGTATCGTAACTTATTACTTAAATATACCTTAAAAAAAAGTATTTTTGAGTTCTCTTCAAAATATGTTAACATATATAATGAAAATATCGTCATATAAAATCTAAAAAGGCGTAAGTTACAATATATTCAAAGTCTACTTTTTGATTGATTATTGATGCTTCTTATCAAAATACATATTCCTGCTTAATTTTACACACGCAGAGAAAAGACATGGTTGAGACATGATTACTGCAATAATATTTTTTTTACTAAAATTATTGTATTATTTCTACAAACACAATTTTTTGCCTCAATAAAGTCATTATTTACTAATGGTTGTACCAATATTAAAATTATAGTTGAAATCATAACATCATTGAAATCGTCAACATACTATGATTGTCTTAACTATTAGTTACAACAAAAATGCTTTGGTTCTGTCAATCATGATAAATGTGAATATTATTATAGAGACAAGCATATAAGAATTTTGAATGTTTGTCTGAACTATTCCTTGATTGTTGGCAAACGAAGCAGAACATAACCAAAAATCTAAAGAATTTATTGTGTCTAAGCAGTTTTCAGGAAAAACTTTCACTTCATTTAGACACAATAAGTTTTATCGATTCTTGGCTATGTGCCATTTCGTTTGTCAAGTGTTCAATTATTGTGTTTTGTTTAAATCGCCTTATCCTAAAAACAGCACGCAGAAAAGTGACATTTTCGACTTTAATTGTAGCAAACATATTTCTATATACCGTAAATATATTTCGCAATTCTGACCATATTTTTTTATCACACATATTGGTATTTTTGCGACAATGCACTTAATGTACCATGCTTATGAATGGCATTAGTTAGGCGAGCGGTAGTAGCGGCTGTGGCCTACTGGTAGTGTGCGTGGCTCGTAAGCGAAAAAGCCGCGATTCAAACTCCAGCTCGGACAGAAAATTTTATCAAAAAGATTTTTCAATTGAATTAATATTTCTGTTCAGCCCAGACAATGGCAAACCTCTGAAGATATCTTTATTAATATCTGTGGAAATTGGAGTGCATGAAAATAACAAAAATACAGTTATTGTTTTTATAATAATCTGGATCCTAAAAATAAATTCATAATATAGTTGTTGCAATCATTCTATTTTTGACCCAATAAGAGAATAATGGTTGTTTCAATAATATTTTAGTTCCTACAAAAAAGTTCCTTTTCCAAATATAGTTGTTGTAATCATTTTATCATGATCAAAGAAAATATTATATATTTAAAGACATGTTAGCAACAATCATAATCCGAATCATTCTATGATCCTCTTAAAACATGGTTGTTGCAACTATGTTTTTTCTCTGCGTGCACTCTTACAACTAAAAAGCCTTTAAAAAGCTTTCATATTTACTTATCTTAATAATCCGTTAGAATACTAGACTTGCCTTATCTGTAGATAATTGTTTGGTTTGCAGTAACCTATAAAATCCCCATGTCCGGGAATCCAGCACAGAAGAATCCTGAGCTGCTTTTCCATCTCATTTAGAGATCTGCGGCAGTTGAGAACTGTTTCAGGTGTTATTTCAACAGTTGCTAGGTCTTTCAAAGCGGCTTCACTATCAGATAGTATGCAGATATCCTTGGAAGATATCGAATTCACTTGAAGCCAAAAAATGCTTCACGTATAGCAGCGATTTCAGCTTGGAATACACTGCAATGATCAGGGAGCCTGAAGGCTATATTAATAATTAATGCTTCGGTGTTGACTCCTCCACCTTCTTTGCCATCTAGTTTTGATCCATCAGTAAAGATCTCAATGGCGTTGTTAGGTGAAAGGCTTCCTCGTTCCCACTCTTCTCGAGAGGAAATGGAAACATCGAACTTCCTTTCAAAGGATAGTTTTTGTGTGATGTAGTCGATGGGCCTGGGTATAAGAGGGAGAAATGGCTTCTAGACGGATGGCTGTATAAGAGGCCATCTGTTTAGCTAGGATGTCAAGTGGTGTAAAGTGGAGCATAATGTCTAATATGTCTGTCGGAGTGGTTTTTAGTGCACCACTGATACACATTTCAGCTGATCTTTGAACTTTTCGGAGAAGGTTTAATTGAGTCTGTTTTTTAAGTGCTTGCCACCAGACTATAGCACCAAATAGCAAGATTGCAGCGCATTTTTGCATGAGTATAAAGCAATATTCGATCCTAGTTCTGAGTTATTAAGCTGTGACTAGCTTACTGTTTAAGTTTTATATGATTTGGCATTCGTTCGAATAAGTTATTTGAAATCATACGAAGTTAAAGCAGAAGTTTTTATTAGATCAATGCCTGAAATTCTACTAGGGATTTGGTCTGTTCTAGTTTCCACTTCTTCTCTCAATATGTTTCTTTAGAGTTCAACGAATTTGCCAGAATTCACAAAAGCATTGTGAAGAGAGTTTTTGCTGTCGGCTTTACCATAAAAAGTTATAACTGGAGCGTGCGAGGAAAGGTCCCACACGGTTAGAAATTTTTGAATAAATTTTAATACAAGCAAAATATTACAAAGATTTTTAATACAAAAAGTATTAAATTTAATGTTTTCTAACTGATTACAAAATTTCTAAATATATTTTGTTTCACATTTTAATACAGTTCAAATATTACAACGATGCTTTATGCCCCTGAGCCACGCTTATAATATTTCAATAAATTTTTTTATTAAATTTTAATACAGTTCTAGTATAACAACGAAATTTTATACCATTTGCAATCATTTGATAGTATGGTTAGTATTATTGTTCAATTTTAATGCAAAATTATTATTAAGAATTAATGCAAACTGAGCATTACAAATCAATACATATTTTTATGTAAAATTAATTATAGTATTGAATTTTAATACAGTTTTAGTGTGGTGCTTCTATGCTTCTAAGATTATTTCATAACGAAGCCAAGACTTGGATATTCTATTTTCTTTTTAAATAACGTGAAAATAAGAACATAACAGAATGGGACGAATTAATAAAAACTGAGTGAACGAGTGGAGTGAAGTGCCTGAGTCAGTATTGGGCATGAATAATTTAACCCATTCATGACCAAGACATTTTTTTTAGATTATTTGATAAAATTTTGTGTAATGGGTAAAAAATGGGTCTTGAGTTCGAATCCGTTGAGATTTTTAACCGGAAACGCACCGTTTGGGCGTGGCTGCCCGATGCCATATGGCATCAGTGGCATGAACCACTGCAAATTTTTTTTTGTGATACCTATTAAAAAAACATGATTATTTGTGCAACAAAAAACAAAAATTAAAGTTTTATTATTCATCAGTTCATTTGAAGTATGTTCTTAGTTTAATTTTATCTGTAAATATATAATATAGTGTGTTTGTACAGGGTTGCCAATATTCGAAGCGCCCATCTGGCAACACTGTAACTTTCCGCAGTGATGCCAAATCCACTAATGACATACCGCGTTTGAAGCGTCATTCCAAGCAAATGTTTACAATGGAACAGTACACGCCACGCGAACGCTCTAAAATTGTTGAAATTTACATTCAACAAAACAAGTCAATAGTGAAAACTCAACGTGCTTTCAAAAAAATAAATAAAGTGAAAAGTGCGCCTTCCAAGAAAACAATTTATCGTTTGTATGAAAGATTTACAACTGGTACAACTTGGTAACCCAAAGAGGCCAAATAAAAAGCGACCAAGGCGATCGGATGAGAATATTGCAGCCGTACAAGCCAGTATTGAGCAGTCACCAACAACATCCCAAAATTGCCGTTCTCAGCAGCTCGGCATTCCCCGATCCACTTTACAACGCATTTTACGTGTTGATTTGAATTTGTTTCCGTACAAAATTCAATTGGTAAACAAATTGTTGCCTACCGATAAGCCACGTCGATTGGAATGGGCCCAAAGAGTCATCGAAATGGCTGAAGAAGACGAGCAATTTTGGCATAAAATTATCATGAGCGATGAAGCTCATTTTCAGTTGAACGGAACGGTAAACAAACAAAATTGCCGTATTTATGCCACTGAAAATCCACAAGAGATTCAAGAGGTACCTCTTCACGATGCAAAAGTCACTGTTTGGTGCGGCGTTTGTGCTAAAATGCTCATTGGGCCGTTCTTTTTCGAAGATGATAATGGCCACAGAGTTACTGTTAATCAGGAGCGTTATCGCGATATGATAAACAATTTTTTCATGCCAATCGTTCGTCGAAAGCGTATCAGGCACTACTGGTTTCAACAAGACGGCGCGCCACCACACACAAGCCGCACTACAATCGATTTTTTGAAGCAATTGTTCCCTGGCCGTTTGATGTCAAAAAATGGTGATTTCGAGTGGCCGCCAAGATCACCAGATTTAACGCCTCCAGACTTCTTTTTGTGGAGTTATTTGAAATCAAAGGTTTACGTCAACAAGCCAAAGACCCTAGAAGAGCTGAAAACCAACATCCGTCAAGAAATAACCGCCATTCCCATCGAAATGTTGAAGAAAACCATGGAAAATGCTGCAAAACGGGCACAATATGTCGTAGAGGCCAATGGCGACCATTTACGAGATATCATATTCAAAAAATAATGTAAGCAAATCTACTTGAACCCAATTAAATGATATTCATTTCATTTCAACAGACAAAAAATTGTGGTTTCTTTGATTTATTTAAAAATAAAATGGGCGCTTCGAATATTGGCAACCCTGTACATATGTTTTGTGAATATTATAGACTTTTTTACATATGGTACATCTTAGTACTAGTAAATATCTGTTAAATGTTCATAGAAGTGAGATTTCCGCCATTTGTTTGGGGTGGTATGATATTTTATGAAGCATTTAACACATAATCCTACATCACATACACACTTATTTCGTGTTTGACTTTTACACGGGCCATAGGCGCATCGCCGACGGGGACACTCAGCAACATAGTGAGCTATTCCATCAAATCGTGCTTCATTTGGAAGATTATGTCGGCGTTGCGTTTGTTTTACTCGAATCTTGTGCGCCACAGTAGAACAATAGTACCTTGCAATATTTCTGCGAAATTGAAGATTGCTGAGCTGACACAATGCGGATTTCTTTTGAAGTAGCCAAGCATTTTGAACGGCAACGTCTACCAGCCATGTAAAAATTGCCCACCACCATTTGTTTTTTCGAACCCCTGTAAAAAAATTACAAAATAAGATTAAAAAAAAGTTTAGACTATATATATGATTTCATTACCAATGCGGTAATATCCGATGTTTTGATCCATTCGATCAGTTCCGCCCATCAATTTATTATTTTGCTCGACGGCAAAGGGACGATCGACCAAAATACTTTTTTTTTGTTCTCGGCTAAAGCGAGAAGCGCGAGATATTGGAAGTTTGCCATACAAAGTAGACGCCACTGAAACGCAATTGTTGTCATTCCACTTAACAACAGCTATTTGTTGATCTTCCTTTTCAGCTTATTCAATATGACCTCTTGGTTTCTTCTTTACAATTTCTTTTTTCGGAAGAGGGCAGTTACGTGGAATGCGATTCTCTCTTATTGTTCCCGTCGCATGGAAGCCTAAAGATTTCAAGTAAGCCAATACTGCTATCCCGGTAAATAAATTATCAAAATAAAAACAAAACGGAAGAGCACGAATATGATCTTGAAAGCTGTGTATCATCTGGAGAAGTGGAGCAACACATTTTCCATACGTCTTTTCTAAGCCAGGATGGACGTAAGGATCCTTTCCTTGATAAATGCTGAAAGAAACGAGGTAGCCACTGGGGGTATTCAAGCACCATGCTTTATAGCCAAATCGCAGAGGCTTTCCCTTGATATATTGCTTGCAGCTGTGCCGACCAAAATATGGAATCAAAGATTCATCAAACGACAAATCTTGTTCTGGATGAAAGTTGCGCAAGAAATTTTGATTAAGGCGATTGAAGAGCGGACGCAACTTCCACATTTTGTCGTGAGTTTCGCTAACTCTCTGATCAGAAAAATGAATAAAACGGCTTATTTGATTGAACCGATTGCGGCTCATTGCTTCAGAAATCATTTCGTTGTGCATATCACTTTTAATGGTCCAATAGTCGTTACGATCTGCAACATCGCAATATCCAGAAATAATCATAATTCCAATAAAAACTCGTAGTTCATCGATTGTAATTTTTGGGTTTGTTTGCTCAAGGTATATTCCATAGCGGTTACTTGAATCCACAATCATCTGCAATAACTCGTCATCAAAAAAGTGCTCAAACAGCTCATGTGCAGGTACTGCACAGTCAATGTAATTCGCCTCCGGAAATATCTTTTTTGATGCCGTCAAACTTTGCTTTTGTGTCCATCTAAATTTGTTGGCAATGTACATTTTCATTTCAAGGTACATTTTCATCGATTTCAATCTGTGGACCAACATATTTCCAGACTCCAATTGATGTTGTTGGTATTTGTTTCGAAGTGCGCGAAGTTGACGCAATGTCGGGTGGTGCCCCAATCATTGGCTCTTCATCCGGCAAAGCATCATCTTCATTACTATCATCTGTCCGAGGTATACGCACTTCACAAGGCTGCCGCAATTGGTCGAAATGCAAATTGTGAACAACGCCACCTTCGCATTCATCCGCGTCGTCTTCTCCTGAGTCGTATGCCACTTCTGGTGGTTATACGTATATTTCAGGATAAATTTCATCATCATCGGACAAAGTTGACTCCAAGTATTCTGTAATCTCATTTAAATTCATTCTGCAAAAACAATTCCGTTGAAAAGCGCATAAAAAATTAAGTACAAATGTAGATTGCATTATTGCTACATATACATCTTTTAAATAGTTGTTCCTTCCACTGATGCCGTACGGCATCACCAAAAAATAATCAAGTATAACTCTTAGAAATTAAAACCAAGCAAAACATTTTCTTTGCGGTTTGAAACTATTGTTTTTAAGCTTCAAATTGGCAAAGAAACTATTTTGTAAAACAAAAACAAACTTGAAATATTTTTAACTTACCCCTTGTATTTCGCCATAATCGTCTTATTTTTATATTTATTTCACAATGCGTTTGAAAACGATGCTCGCGATCCAAACTATGATGTAATACTGATGCGCGGCACGTGTCGTATGATAGGTACACTATTTGTCATCACAATAGAAGTGCAAGCATGCCAAAACATGCTCATGCATATTCACAGCGCACTGTGGGATGTAACGATATTTTATGTGCCATATGGCATCGGTGGCTATGAATGAGTTAAAACAAAAATATAAAATAACAAATAAATTTTGGTTATTAAAATGTTTGATTAACAAGTATTTGATTGAATTATTATTTTCGAATGATGAATAAATATTTTTCATTAGTTATTTTTATTCATTATTCAAAAGAATTTTATTTGTTACAGAAAACAAGAAGGTTTTCTTTAGAGTTTGATTTTTTAATAATATGGCTTAAGTTTGATTTTAGAATTACTCTATTTTTTTCAAACGTTTCTTCCGATATTTTATAAGAACGTGGAGATTGAGCATAGTTTCATAAAAGAAAAGACATTACACTGATGCCGATTGTGGTATTGTTGTATTGAATTTTAAAAAACTTTTCTAATAGCGAAATATTTAGATAGACAACCTTTTGTCAAGCGTTTTGTCAGCGTCCGCAAAATATTTCAGTAACTTTAATAACCAACTTTTAATTTAAGAACTTGTATATAAAGTAAAAAGTACTTGTTACTTCGAGTCCGAGTACGTTAATGGATAAGAAATTGAAAACTCATCTTTGCTAATACTTTCTAAGCTTAAATATGTGGATAACAGCTTGTTAACAGCTTGTTTCAAATGGAAAACGAAATCTTAGGAAGAATTTCATGTTTCCTTAAATTAAACTAACTTTTAACACTAGAAGCACTGACGGTGTGGCCATCATCTTCTTTATTTAAAATTATTATTCATGGTGGTAGAAGAAAACTTGATAGATGCCATTCACTCAATGAGAAACTTCATAGATGACCGATATTTGATTTTCACAATATTCCGTAACAATTTGCTTAATTAAAGTTTTTTCTAAATGACCTCTATATTAATTATGTTGACTTTATATGATTTAAATACAAATTCTAAATGTTTGATAGTTTAAATCATACTTGATTTTAAATACAAATTCTAGTTGTTTGATAGTTTAAAATCGTTTATTGAGCTTAAGGTCAAAGTTAGAACAATTAATTGTTCTAACGAATTTTTCCAAAGAAACAACAACAACAACAAAGTTTTTTCAATATGAAAAGGAAAAAATCACTAGCTGATCTGATTGCAATTTCTACTCTGCTAAAAGCGTCATCAGAAATCTTTGTGATACCCGTGCAAGCGCGCGCTAACGCACTGCACCATCGGGGCGATGAGATTTGAAGCGTCAATTTCTCAGTTTTTCCTCCATTTCATAATGTCACATTTGTTGTTGTATTTCTGTTTTACTTTAGTTTCTATGCTTATGTTATTATATGTAGTCCAACAGCCTGCTGGAAGTCTGCACTAACAAAGCATGTTTACTGAAGTTGTTTTTAGAATTTTTTTTGCTGATTTTGTTTTCAGCTGTTTCCGTTTGGTCGAGCTCTACCATTTGATTAAAGTTTTTTCTAAATGACCTCTATATTAATTATGTTGACTTTATATGATTTAAATACAAATTCTAAATGTTTGATAGTTTAAATCATACTTGATTTTAAATACAAATTCTAGTTGTTTGATAGTTTAAAATCGTTTATTGAGCTTAAGGTCAAAGTTAGAACAATTAATTGTTCTAACGAATTTTTCCAAAGAAACAACAACAACAACAAAGTTTTTTCAATATGAAAAGGAAAAAATCACTAGCTGATCTGATTGCAATTTCTACTCTGCTAAAAGCGTCATCAGAAATCTTTGTGATACCCGTGCAAGCGCGCGCTAACGCACTGCACCATCGGGGCGATGAGATTTGAAGCGTCAATTTCTCAGTTTTTCCTCCATTTCATAATGTCACATTTGTTGTTGTATTTCTGTTTTACTTTAGTTTCTATGCTTATGTTATTATATGTAGTCCAACAGCCTGCTGGAAGTCTGCACTAACAAAGCATGTTTACTGAAGTTGTTTTTAGAATTTTTTTTTTGCTGATTTTGTTTTCAGCTGTTTCCGTTTGGTCGAGCTCTACCATTTGATTAAAGTTTTTTCTAAATGACCTCTATATTAATTATGTTGACTTTATATGATTTAAATACAAATTCTAAATGTTTGATAGTTTAAATCATACTTGATTTTAAATACAAATTCTAGTTGTTTGATAGTTTAAAATCGTTTATTGAGCTTAAGGTCAAAGTTAGAACAATTAATTGTTCTAACGAATTTTTCCAAAGAAACAACAACAACAACAAAGTTTTTTCAATATGAAAAGGAAAAAATCACTAGCTGATCTGATTGCAATTTCTACTCTGCTAAAAGCGTCATCAGAAATCTTTGTGATACCCGTGCAAGCGCGCGCTAACGCACTGCACCATCGGGGCGATGAGATTTGAAGCGTCAATTTCTCAGTTTTTCCTCCATTTCATAATGTCACATTTGTTGTTGTATTTCTGTTTTACTTTAGTTTCTATGCTTATGTTATTATATGTAGTCCAACAGCCTGCTGGAAGTCTGCACTAACAAAGCACAAAATCAGCAAAAAAATTCTAAAAACAACTTCAGTAAACATGCTTTGTTAGTGCAGACTTCCAGCAGGCTGTTGGACTACATATAATAACATAAGCATAGAAACTAAAGTAAAACAGAAATACAACAACAAATGTGACATTATGAAATGGAGGAAAAACTGAGAAATTGACGCTTCAAATCTCATCGCCCCGATGGTGCAGTGCGTTAGCGCGCGCTTGCACGGGTATCACAAAGATTTCTGATGACGCTTTTAGCAGAGTAGAAATTGCAATCAGATCAGCTAGTGATTTTTTCCTTTTCATATTGAAAAAACTTTGTTGTTGTTGTTGTTTCTTTGGAAAAATTCGTTAGAACAATTAATTGTTCTAACTTTGACCTTAAGCTCAATAAACGATTTTAAACTATCAAACAACTAGAATTTGTATTTAAAATCAAGTATGATTTAAACTATCAAACATTTAGAATTTGTATTTAAATCATATAAAGTCAACATAATTAATATAGAGGTCATTTAGAAAAAACTTTAATCAAATGGTAGAGCTCGACCAAACGGAAACAGCTGAAAACAAAATCAGCAAAAAAAATTCTAAAAACAACTTCAGTAAACATGCTTTGTTAGTGCAGACTTCCAGCAGGCTGTTGGACTACATATAATAACATAAGCATAGAAACTAAAGTAAAACAGAAATACAACAACAAATGTGACATTATGAAATGGAGGAAAAACTGAGAAATTGACGCTTCAAATCTCATCGCCCCGATGGTGCAGTGCGTTAGCGCGCGCTTGCACGGGTATCACAAAGATTTCTGATGACGCTTTTAGCAGAGTAGAAATTGCAATCAGATCAGCTAGTGATTTTTTCCTTTTCATATTGAAAAAACTTTGTTGTTGTTGTTGTTTCTTTGGAAAAATTCGTTAGAACAATTAATTGTTCTAACTTTGACCTTAAGCTCAATAAACGATTTTAAACTATCAAACAACTAGAATTTGTATTTAAAATCAAGTATGATTTAAACTATCAAACATTTAGAATTTGTATTTAAATCATATAAAGTCAACATAATTAATATAGAGGTCATTTAGAAAAAACTTTAATCAAATGGTAGAGCTCGACCAAACGGAAACAGCTGAAAACAAAATCAGCAAAAAAAATTCTAAAAACAACTTCAGTAAACATGCTTTGTTAGTGCAGACTTCCAGCAGGCTGTTGGACTACATATAATAACATAAGCATAGAAACTAAAGTAAAACAGAAATACAACAACAAATGTGACATTATGAAATGGAGGAAAAACTGAGAAATTGACGCTTCAAATCTCATCGCCCCGATGGTGCAGTGCGTTAGCGCGCGCTTGCACGGGTATCACAAAGATTTCTGATGACGCTTTTAGCAGAGTAGAAATTGCAATCAGATCAGCTAGTGATTTTTTCCTTTTCATATTGAAAAAACTTTGTTGTTGTTGTTGTTTCTTTGGAAAAATTCGTTAGAACAATTAATTGTTCTAACTTTGACCTTAAGCTCAATAAACGATTTTAAACTATCAAACAACTAGAATTTGTATTTAAAATCAAGTATGATTTAAACTATCAAACATTTAGAATTTGTATTTAAATCATATAAAGTCAACATAATTAATATAGAGGTCATTTAGAAAAAACTTTAATCAAATGGTAGAGCTCGACCAAACGGAAACAGCTGAAAACAAAATCAGCAAAAAAAATTCTAAAAACAACTTCAGTAAACATGCTTTGTTAGTGCAGACTTCCAGCAGGCTGTTGGACTACATATAATAACATAAGCATAGAAACTAAAGTAAAACAGAAATACAACAACAAATGTGACATTATGAAATGGAGGAAAAACTGAGAAATTGACGCTTCAAATCTCATCGCCCCGATGGTGCAGTGCGTTAGCGCGCGCTTGCACGGGTATCACAAAGATTTCTGATGACGCTTTTAGCAGAGTAGAAATTGCAATCAGATCAGCTAGTGATTTTTTCCTTTTCATATTGAAAAAACTTTGTTGTTGTTGTTGTTTCTTTGGAAAAATTCGTTAGAACAATTAATTGTTCTAACTTTGACCTTAAGCTCAATAAACGATTTTAAACTATCAAACAACTAGAATTTGTATTTAAAATCAAGTATGATTTAAACTATCAAACATTTAGAATTTGTATTTAAATCATATAAAGTCAACATAATTAATATAGAGGTCATTTAGAAAAAACTTTAATCAAATGGTAGAGCTCGACCAAACGGAAACAGCTGAAAACAAAATCAGCAAAAAAAATTCTAAAAACAACTTCAGTAAACATGCTTTGTTAGTGCAGACTTCCAGCAGGCTGTTGGACTACATATAATAACATAAGCATAGAAACTAAAGTAAAACAGAAATACAACAACAAATGTGACATTATGAAATGGAGGAAAAACTGAGAAATTGACGCTTCAAATCTCATCGCCCCGATGGTGCAGTGCGTTAGCGCGCGCTTGCACGGGTATCACAAAGATTTCTGATGACGCTTTTAGCAGAGTAGAAATTGCAATCAGATCAGCTAGTGATTTTTTCCTTTTCATATTGAAAAAACTTTGTTGTTGTTGTTGTTTCTTTGGAAAAATTCGTTAGAACAATTAATTGTTCTAACTTTGACCTTAAGCTCAATAAACGATTTTAAACTATCAAACAACTAGAATTTGTATTTAAAATCAAGTATGATTTAAACTATCAAACATTTAGAATTTGTATTTAAATCATATAAAGTCAACATAATTTGCTTAATTTTTTTTATTTTCATTCAAACACAAATTCAAACAATTAATAACTAATAAAAGTGTTGAAAAATATATTTAAAATTCAAATAAAATAAAATAAAAAATACTTGATACTGAGTTCTGATTGAAAAAATAAAGAATATATATTACTTGTTATTCGTTATTTAAATAATTTTTTATTGAATAGTGAAGACTGAAATCCCTATTAAATAAACTCTGAGGGCAAAAAAAGCATCGTTTGAGTATTCACTCAAGATAGCAGCTGTCAGACAGCTACATTTGTGTAGCAAGAACGTTACATTTTTAAAATAAATTTTTATTTCAATTTAAATGGATATTTCAAGGTCAGTAATAATTAAACTGTAAAATATGTCAAACTTTCCCGTGTGTTGTTTTTTTTTGCAATTTCAATGTAGTAATTACTTGAAGAAAATACAGCGAATATGAATTATAAAGAATTATCTTTTATAAGTTTAAATGATATATTTTTACAAGGATATGCAATAAAAATCAATATGCAAAGAATTATATTAAATAAGTTCAAATGATAATTAAATAGTTTTCACTGCTGACTACCACGAGACGACTGTCTGCACCGACTTCTACTTGACTACTTAAACAACTGACGACTGTAACAACTGACGATTGTATCTTTCTGTACCCTTTTACATAAAGTTCGGATTAAAAATAAAAATAGACAAAAAAAAAACAGACTGGAAATCTCCAAATTGAGTTATCTTCCATTTGTGTTGTGATGAATTTTTAGATGGCACAGATAACCCCATCGATCAGTCGACTTCAATGTAAACTGCAGTTTTTTATTTGTTTTCTACAATTTTACAATGAAAACATTTATTTTATAGTACCAATGCAATAACATTATATAGCACATACAAATCTTCTAAATAATCAATTTTAAAGATTTAAAGAAATTTTGTATGAAGAAGTGGAATTGCACAAGGAATCTTTTGCAAATGAATCCGCTCTTTAATAGAAAAAAGCCGAAGGAATATCTTCAGTTGGTGTTGGTAAATTATAGAGTTATATATCGAGCCTAAAGAAAAATTTAAGATCATGGGACTTATCACATTTTTGCAATAAGCCCTTCAATGCATCCATTTAGTACTTGCAGTTGAAACAACAATTGGTTTAGATGACCAAAAATCAAATTTATTTGTATAGCTTGAATATGTCTGAGGCAGCTAAAAAGCAAACTCAACTTTTTTAATGATCTCAGTTTTTATTAATACGAAAGTGTGCGATGCTTATTCTGAGAGAACACTCAACTTCAAAGAAAAACATGAATAGAGTTTGAGTTAGTTTTAGTAATACCGATTGGAGTAAATGCGAGTGGCGTTGAGTTCACTTCACACTAGTCGCTTTATTAAGTCGTACCAATATCTTTACTTTCAGAGTTTTGAGACAAGTTTATGAGACAAATAAGGAGCGAGCGAATCAACTGACATAAGTAAGCGTTTGCTAAGCATCTGCTTCACCTTATTTATTGTGATATATTCTGTTGTTGTTGTTGCTTTTTCAAAACTTGCTAGATCCAAAAAGCTCATAATCAAAAATTATGTTAAATTTAAGAATAGATCACAATTATTAAAAATAGAACCGTTTTCCACATTCATAACTTCTAAGCTGAAGCTGTAAGCGAAAAATAAAAAATTCTCTAGACTTAATTTTCATATATTCTACTTGCAACTTTTTCAATGTTTCTTTCTGTTGTCGATAAATCAATTTTTAAATTTCGCTGCAATCTTCTAACTTTTATTTTATTTGTCAGGCTTTTATCAGCTGCGGCAACATTTTTCCATTGACTTAATACCAATTTCAAGTTTTTAACACACAGACACATAAACTCTCATGAGAATAAAATATCGACAAATTAACTGCCGCATCAAATGTATTAACGTAGTTTGTTCACGAACTGTTGCAGACAATAAAAGTATCAGCAGCAGCAGCAGCAGCAGCAGTAACAAAACAACAAATCAGTAAAAGTTATTGACAACAATAAAAATTGTCATTAGTTATCTTATTAAGCGCCAAAAGTGGGTTAATGCTATAAAGAAGCAAGCAACTAAACACACACGTTCACACACGCACACAAAAATAAAGGGTACGTTGAAAAAGTGTCTGTCCCATTTACAACCCTATCAATCAGCAACTTAAAAGCCTGGCGCTCTAATAGTGCTCAAGACAAAAACGAAAAGTTTCACTGCAACCATGAAACACATTAATATCGAGGCATTTAATAGAAATAAACGCAAACAGGATAACCGCAAAGAATGTCCAGCGCCAGAACAATCCCATAAATGGACATAATTTCCAAGTAATAAAGCAATATAAATGGATGGAATTCGATGAAAGAGCGGCTACAAGCGGGAGTTTTCCGACAAAAACAGCTGCAGCACATAAATGACACCTAAGTGTGTGTGTGAGTGTGAGTTTTTGTGTCTCCTATTTTTTTTTATGTATGAGTCACTAACACTAACTTAGTGATATCCAAGGCCTGAAAGGAATATCGGTAAAGTATATCCAAACAAGCGCCCACTTACTCAGGCTCACAAAAAATACCACACAAACACACACAAACATGGTTTGCAGTTAGTTTCTCACAGAATAGTCGCTGCGCTTCATAAATTTTGATTGTCACCAGACAAGAGTCGTTATTTTTTTGCAAAAAACTTTCTCTGATTGAATTATTTTCTAATGCAATTTCTGGTGTTTTAGTGATTTGAGGAATATTTTTGTGTGAATTGAATCTTTAATTTCAATTAAAATATATAATTTAATCACTAACGTGATTTAGAAAGTTTTGACAACATTTTACTTTGATAGATTTCATGACTGTTTTATTTTATTCGCATAAAATTAAATCAATTTACTTAACTTCAAAGCAAGATAGTTTGGCAGTAAGCTTACAAGCTGAAAGAGCAAGTCCGGGTTTAATCCCGCGGATGGCAATAACGCTTTTATAATGATTTGTGCTATTTTTAATGCCAATAACTAATAAATACGCAGGCAGTTGGAAAAAGAAGTATATTCTGGAGTTTCCTGCAAAGAAAATTTAAATGCAGCCAAGTAAACTACCATTTGTTAATAGGCATTGGCGTCGGAAGCGGGGGGGCAAGGTGGGCAGTTGCCCCCCCACTTTTTTAGCCAGATAAACAATTTAAAAGGAAAAGTTATTCAAAATATCAGTTTTTTTACAACGATAATATTTTTGTATTATATATTTTCCTCTTCTTTCTCTCTTCTTCATGTTTCATGTGAAGAAATTTTGGTGAACTTTTTTTTGCACCACCATTTGTACTGCCCCCCCATTTGTACTGCCCCCCCAGATGAAATTCGCTTCCGACGCGATTGTTAATAGGCAACTGTCAAGTTTTGAGCAAGCTGCGTCATTTAGTTTGTGTTTGACAGAAATTAAAAACGGACAACTTCGTAAATTGCGAAGAAAATGAAAAAGTGAATTTCGTGAACTCATCCAGCATTATTTTTTGCCTAAAAACAACCATCACCGAAACCAAGTAAGGGCTTGATGAATACGAAGGGGCACAATTCGTTAGTCGATTTTTCACCAACACTAACGGTTTTCGTTTCGGCCCTTTTTTGCAATTTCAGAAACTGGTGTTTTTGGTAAAAATTTCTTGCATCAGTCATTTAATTCAAATATATAAGGTTTGATTTAATAAAAATATTTGCAACGCATTGTACAAGATAAAAGTTATGAATCCGTCTATAATTTGATTTATCGTGTTAGCACAAAATATTTTGGTTAATTTTATGCGTTCGATACTATCATTTTCGATTCTATGTTGCAATTCATATTAAAGTTTTATAGGTACTGAAGCCAAAAAATGATAATTAAACTTCCGAATGAATTCTGTTTGTGTGGAATAAAGGAAAAGAAACTGAAATATTTATACTTTTACTATACTAAACCTTTAAAAACATAAAAATACTTTGTTTTGCAGTTATATAGAAATGCACTTTGTAGGTACATACTATTTTGAGTGTGTACGGAAGATATAAAGTATGCAATACTTTTGTAATAAAAAATGATGTAATTTATTATTATAGTCAACTTCAATATTCAAATAATATTTTTTTTATATTAATTTTTTTTTTTATGTGTATGACAGGACTTTAGTTTCCTTTTAATTTAAAAATTGCTTGAACAAACTTAAACATTCATATTAATAACCAGTTTCGGTTTCGGTTTTGGTTTCGGCCGATATTCCGGTTTCGGTTGGACACTAGTTGTCATAACTAACGAAACAAAATGAGATGTTCAAAATTAAATTTCTGATTGAATTTATTTGTGCATTTTTTAATTTAAATTTTTTTATTTGGTTGATTATTTAAGTGCTAGAAACTGTATCTACCTTCATAAAATAATACATAGTAAAACTCCTTATTACCTATATGAAAAACTGCAGTTCAGTTTGTCTAGAATATGCAAGATACTTATAGGTCCAAGACATGGCTCTCTAACTTCTTCCAATCTTTTTTTCTTTAATGCCATAAGACTGTGGAATGCGTTACCACGTAACTTAAGAGAAATCGAAAGGGCGGAAAATTTTAGGCAATCTATTTTAACTCACTTCTGAAAATCTTAACTCTTTCAACTTAAATTATTTTTCTATCCTTTCTCTTATATATTTACATATTTTTATTCTTCATTCATATTATTATTCTTATATTTTTTGAAATAATATTTTTTTTTTGTTTTTATTATTATTAATCTCTTAATCATTATCTAATGTAATTCATTATCTTGTTTACAGTCGCTATTATTAATTTGTTGTTATATCTAAACAATTTGTTTATTATCTTAACTTATTAAAGGTATTTTTACTTGTTGTACTCTAAAAGAACTTAGCTCTTATTTGTACTAATGTCTTATGAATAAATGAATAAATAGATGGAAATATAAGAAATTTTTTTGGTAGTAAGTTTATATTAAATTAGTGCAAATTATAAGGTCTATGTTTATTTTTAACCGACTACAAAAAGGAGGAGATTTTTTTTTAATGTATGTACATCGATAACTCCTAAAGTACTTGCCCGATTGCAACAATTTTTTGTCAACAGATAGAGACATTGGACCCGGAGGTTCCCGTCTAAAAAAGTGGGTGGTATTTGCCAAAGAGGCGTGGCAATAATTGAAAAACCTCTGTAAATCGAATAATATTGACACTAGGATACTTAAATTAGGTACAGGGGTAGGAACAATTATTACAAATTATATTTTAAAAAAGTGGACGTTATATGATAAAGGGCGTGGAAGTATAAGAAAAATGCTGTAACTCAAATAATATTCACACTAGGACATTGAAATTAGGTTCAGGGATAGGCATAATTATGAAAATTTACGATCAAGAAAGTGGGAGTTATTGGACTGAAGGGCGTAGCAATATAAGAAAAATACTGTATCTCAATTAATATTGACACTAGGGTACTGGTAATTGGTACAGGGGTAGGAAAAATTATTACAAATTACGGTCAATAAAGTAGGCGTTGTTCGACAAAGACGTGGCAACGTTAGAAAAACGCTGTAACTCGAATAATATTGACACTAGGATACTGAAATTAGGTACAGGGGTAGGAGTAATTGTGAAAATGTACGGTCAAGAAAGTGGTCGGTATTGGACAAAAAGGCGTGGCAATATAAGAAAAATACTGCATCTCGTTAATATTAACACTAGGGTACTGGAATTTGGTAGAGGGGTGGGAACATTATTACAAATTACGTTCAGGAAAGTGGGCGTTATTGGACAAAAGAGCGTGGCAATATTAGGATCACACTCTATCTCAAATAATATGGACACTAGGGTAGTACAATTCGTTACAAGAATGTGCAGAATTATAACAAAACACTATGAAGAAAGTGGGCGATAATAGACAAAGGGCGTGCCAATTTTAGACAAACACTGTATCTCAGTTAATATTGACACTAGTGTACTGAAATTTAGTTCAGGGGTAGACACAATTATTACAAATTATGGTCAAAAAAGTGGGCGTTATTCGACAAAGGGAGAGGAAATCTTAGAAAAACACTGTAACTCGAATAACATTGACACTAGGGTACGAAAATTCGGTACAAGAATAGGTAGATAGAATAGGTAGATGTTATAACAAAACACAATTAAGAAAGAAAAACACTGTATCTCGAACATCGACACTAAGGTACCAAAATTCGTTGCAAGAATGGGCAAAATTGTCGTCAAATATCTAAAAAGGAAGAAATAAAAACTTATTAACAAAAAAACAAACCATATTCAAAACCACTACAAAGAAAAAAATAATTTTTAATTACTTTTCACATAAATTCTTGGTTAAATTTAATTTATTTATATATATTATATTTTATAAAAGTCTGATTATATAAGCGCTGACTTTAAATGTGTTATATTCATGGAGAAATTAATATATTTATGATAATAATACAAAATATAAAAAAATTATAATTATAAGATTTCCAATTTAATAATATATAATTTTATAATATACCATTAATATGAAAAGCAATTTAAATTTATTTTTTACTTTGTAGAGGTTTTGAAGTTGGTTTTTTTTTTTTGTTAAAGAGTTTTTTTAAGCAATTTTTTCAACCAACTTGCGAGCTTTAAATTGCAAAACAATCTATCTATGTCTGGTTCTTCTAGCACATGCAAGCAGTTTAGTGGAGTTTCAGTTTCTGCTTCACGCAAAAGCTAAAATCAGCTTACAATCCATCCAGCAACATTACCTTTCGAATGTTGGGAGCAGTCGCTGTTCATACCATATCTCGACTAATTAAAATAATCCTTACAATAGCGTTTTATTCCTTTAAAGCGTGCACAAAAATTTGATGCAAGAGAAAAAAGAAAAGCTGACCGATGATTTTTTTATGATGAGATGGCTGAGGCTGTAAGCATCTCAACTGAGTGGGAGCATCACATTTTACTTGAATATTTGGACATGAAAAAGCTATCCGTGCGATGTTTGCCGCGTTTGTTCACACTCGTCTATAAGCGCAACCACTTCAAAGGAGTGTTTTGCGATGTTCAACCGCAATCAGAAGGATTTTTTGCGACGTAGACGAAACATTTATACATCACACCAGAGACTAAGGAACCGTCAAGCAAACAGCATCCGGGTGAGCGTGAACAAAATAAGGCCAAGCTGGGTCTGTTGGCCAAAACTATCATAGCGACAGTTTTTTGGTATGCACGCGGAGTCATTCACATCGATTACATTGAAAAGAGTAAGACGATCACCGGCGAATATTATTTACTGCTTTTGAACAGACTTGACATTGATTTGAAACAAAAAAGACCGATGAATTTGGCGCAAAAAAGTGTTATTTCACCATGAAAACGCGCCGGTGCACACGTCTGTAGTGTTTTCATACATGATTTCATACATAGTCTCATTTACACCCATTTACATTGTCATTCATATCCTTATTCATATTTTCATCTTCACATATAAAAAACATATAATGTTATTTCCACTTCAACTTTTAAATAATTCTTAGATTTAAGTTATCAAAAAATTTTATATGAAAAATATAATACAATATAATTATTTCAATTGTAAAAATAAATCATTTAAAACAGTCGCGCTTTTAAATAAATAATAAATTTGGCTGCGAATTGCTGCCCCATCCACCATATGCTTCAGATTTATCCCCCTGCAAATATTTCCAACCCTAAAAGAATGGTTCAGCGGTAAGAGATTTGGGTTGAGTGAAGAGGTCATCACTGAAATAAAAGCTTAAAAACTTTGAAAAAGCCTAATATATTGGTATACACAAATTGGAAAATCGCTTGACTAAAAGTATCGACCTGAAAGGAGACTATGTTGAGAAAGAAAACTTTTTTCCAAAAAATATCTATTATTAAAAAAGTCACTAACTTATCAAATTACCCTCGTGGTTAAATAACCAATAAATATAATTGAAATTACAGTAGAATTCACTTATAACGACCTCGGTTATAACAAAATTTCTGCTATAACATCGTATTCTTGAAGTCCGCATTTTCTAATTTCTCATTTCTTAGGAACTGAGTTCGGTTTTAACGTCGGTGGATATAACGAGTTCGCATAAAACGACGCAGATTTCATAAAACATAGTAAATATTTTCACATATAGCGATGACGAAAGCTAGTTGAGACTAGATCTGCTTGCTTTTGAATTTATTTTATTTTTATGTGTACATATTTGCAATTTTCGGTTTGTTGAAAGTGAAAAACTGTATAAAATTCACTGACAACAAAACTGCATAGCTTCAAGTGCATGATTGATTTTTTACTGTGTTCAAAACACCTCCACAATTAAACGTAACGCGTTCACCATAGAAGAAAAATCTGTAATAATCTGGCGGCTTGAAAACGGCAAAGAATCTCTTGCGCCATATTCTTCAATATCCATCATATGGAAACATAGGGAAAAGATAAGGACCACACCTCCTCAAAATGAAGAAAATCCACTATTTACTTGATTTAAAATCCAAAGACCGCGAAATATACCTCCAACCGATCAAATTTTACAAGAAAAAGCCAATGATTTAGTTAATATTTTAAGTAAAACTAATTTTTCTTGTTCAGAAAGTTGGATTTACCATTTTTGATAGCGACACTGCATTGTTAACTGCAAGGTTTCAGGTTAAGCAGGTGATGTATTCCAAGGTGACTACAGAATTTTTTCCCAAAACTTCGAGATATCTATCAGGACTCAGAAAAATCTATAATGCTCATGAAACAAGGTTCTTCTTTAAACTCATGCCCGATAGAATTTGAAAATTTTAAGGTAAAAAGTGTATAGGAAGAAAAGTTGTGACGGTTCGTGTTACAATTTTGGTTGCTGCAAACATGGATGGAAGTTTGAAAAGAAAAATATTTATTATCAGAAAGTCAAAGAAACAAAAAAATTTATTGTATTTATTTACCCTAAGTTTTATGTTTTTATTTTAACTTCTTATAATAAAATTTTTTTTCTTCATAATAAATGAAATAAGTAATAATAATGAACAACAAAATTATATGTGCGGATATAACGACATTCGGTTGTAACGACGAAATATTCCCGTCCCTTTAGGGTCGTTATAACCGAATTCCACTGTATGTTATATCGAATAAAAAAATTTCAACTAAATACTATGATACTTACTTACTTACTTAGTTGGCGCTACAACCGTATCTCGGTCTTGGTCTCATCTAAGAATTTGCGCCAGTCATTTCTGTCTTTCGCTTGCTGGCGCCAGTTGGAAATTCCAAGCTTCGTCAGGTTGTCCTCTACTTGGTCTTTCCAACGAATATGCGGTCGTCCTCTTCTGCGTTGACCGCCGCTGGGTACCGAATCGAATGTTTTCTTCACTGGAGCATCGTCTTTCATGCGCTGAACATGACCAAGCCAGCGAAGACGCTCGATTTTAATGCGCTTGACTATGTCGATGTCAGCGTACAGCTCATACAGTTCATCATTCTACCGTATTCGGTACTCGCCATTGACGCAGATTGGTCCATAAATCTTGCGAAGAATCTTTCTCTCGAATGCCCCTAAAGTCTTTTCATCTAAACTGGTCAGCGTCCAGGTTTGTGATGCATAAAGTAGGACGGGCATGATGAGCGATTTATAGAGCGTGATTTTTGTTCGTCGAGAGAGGGCTCTGCTTCTCAATTGCCTACTGAGCCCAAAGTAACACCTGTTGGCGAGAGTTATTCTTCGCTTGATCTCAATGCTGATGTCGTTGGTTGAGTTAATGCTGGATCCCAGATAAACGAAGTTCTTCATAACCTCGAATGGGGTATTGTCAACGGTAACGTGGGTTCCAAGACGCTGGGACTGTTTGTTTGTTGACACTAAGTATTTCGTCTTATCTGGATTCACTGACAGACCCATTCGACTTGACTCTCTTTCTAATCTGGAAAATGCTGCACTGACTTCGCGCGTATTATGGCCAATGATATCTATGTCATCAGCATACGCAAGCAGCATAACACTCTTGTAGAATATTGTGCCACTACGTCTCAGATCAGCAGCTCGGATGATCTTCTCCATCATTAGGTTGAAAAAGTCTCACGATAAGGAATCACCTTGCCTGAAACCTCGTTTGGTAATAAATGGTGGGGAGAGGTCCTTCCCGATTTTAACTGCGCTGCTGGTGTTGCTCAGTGTCATCCTGCAAAGTCGTATTAGTTTTGCAGAAATACCAAATTCAGACATGGTGGAGTACAGGTGCTTCCTTATTGGGCTGTCGAAGGCGGCTTTGTAGTCGACAAAAAGATGGTGGGTGTTGACTTGTTTTTCTTGAGTATTCTCCAAAATTTGTCGTAGCGTGAAAATCGGGTCGATGGTGGACTTTCCAGGTCTGAAGCCACAATGATAAGGTCCGATCAGTTCGTTTACAATGGGCTTCAATCTTTCACATAAAACGCTCGACAGGACCTTATATGCGATATTAAGAAGGCATATCCCACGGTAATTGGCACAGATAGTGGGATCGCCTTTCTTGTGGATTGGGCAGAGCACACTGAGATTCCAATCGTTCGGAATGCATTCTTCCGACCATATTCTGCATAGAACTCGTGAATGCATTTAAGTAGAGCTTCGCCTCCGTTCTTAAACAGCTCAGCAGGTAAGCCATCAGCTCCCGCGGCTTTGTTATTTTTAAGCCGAGCTCTAGCTGTAAGAACTTCATCATAGTCGGGCAGCGGAACCTCAACGCTGTCATCCAAAATTGGGGTTTCCGGAATATTATCTCTATTGGCGGGATTGTTGTCAGCGTCGCCATTTAGAAGCTTACAGAAGTGTTCGTTCCATAACATTAGTGTACTCTGGATATCTGTCACTAGATTCCCGTTTTCATCCTTGCAGGAAGAGGCCCCGGTTTTAAAACTATTGGCAAGGCGTCTTATTTTTTCGAAAAATTTTCGGGCCTCATTCCTGTCACCATATATCTCAATCTTCTCTTGCTCGCGCTTTTCTGCCTCTCTTTTTTTCTGCCTGAAAATATGTTTCTGAAGAGGAGGGAACCTCTTTTCTTTGTATCGCTCCTTAGAAGCGCGCGGTACAACCGACTGCAGGGTGGCTTTGTAAGCAGTGTCTTTCTCTGCAGTGGCGTCGCGACACTCCTGGTCATACCACTGGTTTTGGCGAGGGCGTTGGTAGCCAATCACCTCTTTAGCAGCCGCACGCATGGAGTTGGAAATGTTTGTCCACTGCGCGCATATATCATCGATTGGAGGAGTGCTTTGAAGCAGGAGTGAGAGTCGAGTGGCAAAAGCATAGGCTGTCTGTTTCGATTGCAGCTTGTCGACGTCTAGCTTTCTCTGTGTAGGGTTGCGTGTATTCTTAGCTGCGCACAGACGTGTACGGATCTTGGGTGCAACAAGATAGTGATCTGAGTCAATGTTTGCACCACGGATCGTGCGTACATCCAATACACTGGAAGAGTGCCTTCCGTCGATCAAAACGTGATCAATTTGATTCTTGGTTTATTGATCAGGGGACATCCTTGTGGCTTTATGAATATTGAGATGCTTGAATCTAGTGCCTCATTCTGTTATCGGAGGTGTTGTCGTGGAGTCTGAACTTTCCGACTGTTGGACCAAAAATATTTTCCTTGCCCACCTTAGCGTTGAAGTCACCAAGCACGATTTTTACGTCGTGACGGGGGCAGCTTTCGTAAGCATTTTCAAGGCGCTCGTAGAAAATTTCCTTGACCTCATCGTCCTTGTCTTCTGTCGGAGCGTGCGCACATATTAGTCTTATATTGAAAAAATCTAACCTTGATGCGGATTATAGCAAGTCGTTCGTTCACAGGTGTGAATCGCAGGACGTGGGGCCGCAGTCTCTTGCCAACTACAAATCCGCATCCAAACTCGTGCTTCTCCGCATGGCCGCTGTATTAGATAACACAGGGTGCATGCCGAATGCAACCCTGTCCTTTCCATCGCATTTCTTGGATAGCAGTGATATCAGCTTTGTATCTTTCCAAGACATCAGTCAGTTGGATTGAGGCACCTTCCCAATTAAGGGTTCGGACATTCCAGGTGCATATCCATTAATCATTATATACGTAATATATAATAAAACATATAAAAATACTATGATAGTAAACATAAAAAACTTCTATGAGCCAAGGAGGCTGGGTTTTAAAGCACATAGTTTGCATTAACAATTTGTTTTTATTATTTTCTATTGTTACTTTGATTGCTGATTGTTCCCATTTTTTATAGCTTAGAAATATATGAAATAATTCTGTTGCTTAAAAATAACAAAGAAATAATAAATAATAAATTGAGTTACAAGACTCAATATTTTTCTGTGTAAAATTGCGTTCAATGCACACATAGAAATCATTGAATTATTTTTAGCCGTACTCTTACGTTCTACTCATTAGAGATAAACAAAAACAGTGTAGGTGGTGTTTTTAGCCCTTTTAATAGCCAAGCACTCTTTCATAGGTTGTTTAAACGTATCTCCTATTTTTTAAGTAACTTTTCAGTGTTTTTAATTTCCATTTCTTTTTACCTAGTCCCGACCAGAGATAAGAAACCTACATGTCAAGTTTGAAGAAAATCCATCTAGTAGTTTTGACGTGATGCGCGTTCAGACATACAGACAGACAGTATTTTTAAAAATTACATTTTTGGAATCAGTTTTATAATAAATCAGTTTTATTATATGTAAAGATAATTATTTTAGATAATTGAAATACACAAAATACATGATTTCGGTAAGCATCTATTATGAAATTGAAGTCATAAAAGATCGGATCCCAAAATTAAACGGTGTAGGAGATATTTGAAGATTAAAAAATACACTTTTTTACACCAATGAAGGACTACGGTAAAAAGGTTAATAACGTGGTCCATTACATAGAAACTTAAAACTTTTATCAAACTATTTTAATTATTCAAGAGCATTTAATTGTTTATCAGATGAATATTTAATTTCAGTTTTGTGAACAAATTTTATTTACCGCAATATATTTCTCTTCGTTAGTTTAAATCGCTAACCTACCACTTTTCTACACTGGTTTGACGTGTTACCGTTAAAGGTATCAACTTCACATCCTTTGCTTTAACAACAAAACCTGAATACATGTTGTAGGCATTAAGAGAGTGTATAAAGCGTAACTGGGTGACCCGGAACACATGATGCAATCAATAACTAAATCTCCAACACCAACAACAACCACGTCGTTTAATCGGTGATTTGTTGATTTCAACTGAAATCGTGGCATTTCTCTGAACAGCAACAAAAATGAATCCTTTTTTTTAATGTGCTATTTAATGAGGCGAAGCCGTATTGTATATCCTAGATGTTGAAGGTGGTATCAGGACAAGCATAAAATATGCACATAAGTAAAAATGAAAATTCACATAGCAACAAAATTGTGCACAACATCAACGCACTGAACCGGAAGGATGTTATCTGAGGTAGAAAAGCAGATAAAAAAAAAAAACAAATGCAGAGAAGCATAAAAATTTTTTAAAGTGTACGCCTTATTTTGGTGCTGGGCATAATTTTACTTTTATATTAACTATTGTTAAAATAATTAAAATCTTTATTTTAAAAAACAATTTGTATGTATCTTTAAGTGTCACGTGTCATTAAAACAGTTGCCAGGCTAAATGTTCACGTTGTGAACAAGGGAAGTTGCTTCTACCGTTTTTGTTGTTCTTTTATTGATAGTACCCAGATGAAAAATAAAGCAGGCCTGCTTTATTAGTATTCGATGGAAGAAATATGGAGGATAATAATTTCAATGCTAAGTTTAGAGGTCTACTTTTTGAAATTTAAAAAACTTCCTCTTTACTTCTAAGTGAGGTATGTATCACGTCTACAAGTGCAAAATTCCGGTTAATTTCAAGGGACAACAACTTCAATATTTTCAACAATTTCAACATGTGCGCGATCGTCAGAATACTTTTTGTTGTTTCCATGTGCTTTTCTTTGATGGTAGATTTGTATCGTTGTTGTTGCATTTGTTGTACTGCTCAATTACTTTTTCTAGGCATTTCTGGTATATAGCATGTGCTGCAATGCAAAATTCGGCTGAATTTAAGTCGATGAAAAAGCTAACGGTAAATTTCATTTCTAGAGCTGCGAAAGAAAACTTTTCTATCAATGTTCTCATTTGGAAAGTTAAGTTCGAAGTGTAAAGTTGTGAGCAGTGAGTGCAGAAGTTATATATTATATTATATATCATACCATCATACTACCTATTTGCAAAAAAATCCCTGCTGTATGTCTGCCGGCAACATGCGTTCGAAGTTCAGCAGACACGCCCGCCTCCATATCTGCTTATATCTTTTTTCTATAAGAATGCCCTAGGAAGGCATGTCTGCCAAATGACCTACCATAGCAGCAATGCAGCATGCATCTCATGGTATGAATGCAGAATTAATACCGTGAGATGAATGCAGCATTAGTGACGTAAGATGCATGCACCATTGCATGCGAGGCGAGCATGTCTCCTGATATTCCGAAGCATGTTGCCGGCAGACAAATATCAGGGCTCCTTTTCCAACTGGGTAAGAATAAACACACACTCACATCGGATCCTGACACACATAGAATGTGATGTTAACCCTTTCCCAGTGTGCCAAACGGATCCGTTACGAATCCGTAACGAACTCACTTCTTCGTACATTTTGTCCGAAACGGATTGCGGTTCGCATCCGGAACGGATCCTTTTTCGTATGAAATTCCTCTCTCCGTTACGGACTTCAGTTACGAATCCGTTTCGGACTTCAGATACGAATCCGTTTCGGTCTTCAGATACGAATCCGTTTCGGACTTCAGATACGAATCCATTTCGGACTTCACATACGAATCCGTTTCAGACTCTTTTTTTAAATAATGCGAACTCGCAATGGACTCGTTTTTTAAAAATAGTTCTGATTCAAAAAGGGACAATAATGTTTATGTATGTTCAACATTTTTTTATTTTTTTGCTAATTCAGTTCTTACATTCTACATATTACATTTTAAAGAAGGAAATTTAAAATTATATCAATGTATAATAAAAATAAAAATAACAACAAAAATAAGTACACAATTGCATTTCGTATCCCTAATCTACTGAAAATAAAATAAGAAATTGTAAAACAAATTTAAGACTGTCTTTTATGTTAACGTTGTGGAAATTTTTTTGAAGGATTCGTAACGGGTTCGTAACGGGTTCGTAACGGGTTCGTCGAAACATTAGATTCCTCTCAAAAACACGAATTGCTTTTTTCATTTTTTCGGATCCGCCTCGGACTCAGAACGGACTTCAGGAACGAATCCGTAACGGACTTCAGATACGAATCCGTTTCGGACTTCATATACGAATGCGTTTCAGACTCTTTTGGCGGATTCGTAACGGGTTCGTAACGGGTCCGTCGAAACATAAGAAAGCGCATTGCGTACTGACGGACTCGTAACGGGTTCGTAACGGATCCGCATCCGTTTTTGTGCACATTGGGTTATAGCACTTTATACGCACACATTCGCCGAATTTATGACTTCAATTATTAAACTTTAACTCGTTGTGAAATATTTTCAAATATCGTTTGTTGACTTTATGAGTGTCCAGTGCAAGCGCCATCTTGTTAGAGTAGCAGCAATACTCACAAAAAAATACAACAACTTTAGTTGCAACAAGATTCAACACCTCTCGGCAACCAGAACAAACAAAGCTATTGTGTGAGCTCAGAAATAAATATAATATGGCAACGACGACTGGACAAAAGAAACACTTGAAAGCAAAAATATATAGCTAACGGAAGTGTATAATACATTATGCACCGACTGTGCTAGCGGCACGATGCCGACAGGATGCGTGTTTGAAGCATAGCAAGTGTTCCGGTCATAAAATAAATATAGCGCAACGATATAGCAAAGGGTTCGATAGAGCGAAAACATAACAGCTAGATAGAATAACACAAGTCAAGCACAGACTACAATAGTTACTTATTGGTTCCTTTTTAAGGTCACAAAAGAAGTTATGAGTTTAAAAATAAAGTATTAAGCATTAAGTAATATGTATTCAATACCAAGTATTAAGTACGATAATAATATAATTTATATATATATATATATAATTTATAATTTATAATTTATAATTTATAATTTATAATTTATAATTTATAATTTATAATTTATAATTTATAATTTATAATTTATAATTTATAATTTATAATTTATAATTTATAATTTATAATTTATAATTTATAATTTATAATTTATAATTTATAATTTATAATTTATAATTTATAATTTATAATTTATAATTTATAATTTATAATTTATAATTTATAATTTATAATTTATAATTTATAATTTATAATTTATAATTTATAATTTATAATTTATAATATATAATTTATAATTTATAATTTATAATTTATAATTTATAATTTATAATTTATAATTTATAATTTATAATTTATAATTTATAATTTATAATTTATAATTTATAATTTATAATTTATAATTTATAATTTATAATTTATAATTTATAATTTATAATTTATAATTTATAATTTATAATTTATAATTTATAATTTATAATTTATAATTTATAATTTATAATTTATAATTTATAATTTATAATTTATAATTTATAATTTATAATTTATAATTTATAATTTATAATTTATAATTTATAATTTATAATTTATAATTTATAATTTATAATTTATAATTTATAATTTATAATTTATAATTTATAATTTATAATTTATAATTTATAATTTATAATTTATAATTTATAATTTATAATTTATAATTTATAATTTATAATTTATAATTTATAATTTATAATTTATAATTTATAATTTATAATTTATAATTTATAATTTATAATTTATAATTTATAATTTATAATTTATAATTTATAATTTATAATTTATAATTTATAATTTATAATTTATAATTTATAATTTATAATTTATAATTTATAATTTATAATTTATAATTTATAATTTATAATTTATAATTTATAATTTATAATTTATAATTTATAATTTATAATTTATAATTTATAATTTATAATTTATAATTTATAATTTATAATTTATAATTTATAATTTATAATTTATAATTTATAATTTATAATTTATAATTTATAATTTATAATTTATAATTTATAATTTATAATTTATAATTTATAATTTATAATTTATAATTTATAATTTATAATTTATAATTTATAATTTATAATTTATAATTTATAATTTATAATTTATAATTTATAATTTATAATTTATAATTTATAATTTATAATTTATAATTTATAATTTATAATTTATAATTTATAATTTATAATTTATAATTTATAATTTATAATCTATATATTATATAATTTATATTATTTATAAATCTATTATATCTATTTATAATTATCTATTTATAATTTATAATTTATAATTTATAATTTATAATTTATAATTTATAATTTATAATTTATAATTTATAATTTATAATTTATAATTTATAATTTATAATTTATAATTTATAATTTATAATTTATAATTTATAATTTATAATTTATAATTTATAATTTATAATTTATAATTTATAATTTATAATTTATAATTTATAATTTATAATTTATAATTTATAATTTATAATTTATAATTTATAATTTATAATTTATAATTTATAATTTATAATTTATAATTTATAATTTATAATTTATAATTTATAATTTATAATTTATAATTTATAATTTATAATTTATAATTTATAATTTATAATTTATAATTTATAATTTATAATTTATAATTTATAATTTATAATTTATAATTTATAATTTATAATTTATAATTTATAATTTATAATTTATAATTTATAATTTATAATTTATAATTTATAATTTATAATTTATAATTTATAATTTATAATAGGCCCCGGTTTTAAAACCATCGGCAAGGCGTCTTATTTTTTCGAAAAATTTTCGGGCCTCATTCCTGTCACCATACATCTCAATCTTCTCCTGCTCGCGCTTTTCTGCCTCTCTTTTTTTTTTCTTTTTTTTTTAACGACAAAATTATATGACACCTAAACGACCAAACCAATTGCCAAAACTTCTGACTTATGTGCAGTTAAGTAAAGTTTGGACATTTGTCTTTTGAAATGGTAACCCAAAGACTTAGAAAATGCCTGTTATAACCCGACTTATCTTGGACGAAAAATCTCCGAAAAAACTAATTTTTAGGGAAAATCCGACTAACGCGACCTCTAAACCGCTTCCAAAAGAAATCAAAAAAATATCTCAAAACTGCCCCATAAACTTTAAAAAAATCTTGAGCAAAAAAATTCTCTTGCTTATTAGTACATATTAGTAGTTCGTCATTGATATACTTATGTTTGGTTGTGCGTATATATGTAAATTAGGGCGGGTCGATTTAAAAATCGCCCATTGCTCAATGAAAATCGTATTCTAGGGGTCAAAATAAGAAACTTTGCCCGAGGAACTATACCTCTTAAACAAATTCCAATGTCCCAACTTTTGACTTTTGTCCCGTAGATTCAAACTCTGAAAAATCCCTCTTTCACCCATTTAGAGTGCCCCAATAGAGTCCAAATGTATGACCGAACCCCACTTACTTTGGAGGGCCGATCCACCCATGCCAGTGACACACCCCTGGAACTCCCTGAGTGTTCCCCATACAAACATTTAAAAAAATCACCATTATGTGATTTCGGTGGATCTGGCTAACATCATACCATGGAAAAATGTACATTCTCGCTGGCTTACCAAGGCCGCTAGATTATTACGATTTTATGTGACAACGGGAAATCCAGATGTAAATTTAAGAATTTTGGTTAAATTTATAATTAAATGTTATGTGCCAATGTACTTCAATATCAATTATTACAACTCTGTCGTGTACGGTAGTGCATTATTTTTCAAGTTCAAGTTGGTCACGATTTCTAGAACCTCGTTTACGCAAAATTCATGTAAAGTGCCAAATGTTGTGATTTTTTTAAATGTTTGTATGGGGAACCCCATACCCCCATATGTGGGTGTCGGTCAAACATTTGGACTCGATTGGAGCACTCTAAATGGGTCAAAGAGGGATTTTTCAAAATTTGACCCTACGGAATAAAGTCCAAAGTTGGGGCATTAGAATTCGTTTTAGAGGTATAGTTCCTCGGGCAAAGTTTCTTATTTTGATCCCTGAAATATGATTTTCACTGAGAAATTTTTTTACCTCCCCACAAATCGACCCGGCCTAATGTATATAGTATTAGTTGTTTATCATTGAATTGCTTTCGTTCGGCATGTGCATATTTTGTTGTTTGTCATTGATGTGCTTATGTTTGGTTGTGCGTATATAAGAACATATTAGTTGATCATTTTTCCGTTTCATTGTCTTGCAGCTGCCTTTAAAAATGGTGAACAGTGGTGATAAAATATAACTAACTATAATTCCTAATGTAGTACAGTTGGGACAATATAGTCAATCAATAAAGTAAGTATGCAGTTTTTCTAGAAAAATATATGCAATAGAAAATGGTAGAAGTTGTTCATAGCAACATAAATCATAGGTACTATTTTAAACTAAAGGGTCCGCCATCTAACTTTTTTTTTCAACTAGCGCCTATTTCGTGAATGGTAACACTTAGCTCATGTCTGATTTGACAGATAATTAGTTTTATCTTTCCGCTAAACGAATATGGTTGTGCATACGCTTAAACAACGCTGGGAAATATTGCGACATTACTTTGAAAATCATGGTAATGTTGCAGAATGTGTGCGGAAATTGCGTACGGATTTTGGAAGAGAGAAGCACCGTCAGCTCCGTATGTTCGTTATATTGTGAAAAAAGTGAAAGAAACTGGCATCCTCATCGATAAACCAAAGCGTGAAAAGCCAAAAGCAGTGCATACACCCGAGAATATTGCTGCTGTGGCAGTAAGTGTGTGTGAAGCGCCATCAACATCAATTCACCGTCGTTCTCAACAATTGAACATTTCGGAGACATCATTGAGACGAATTTTGCATAAAGACCTTGGTATGACGCCATACAAAGTCCAATTGGTTCAGAAGTTGAAGCCAAGTGACCATCCAATGCGTTTTCGCTTCGCTAAGTGGGCCTGCGATCGACTTACAGAAGATGCCGATTTTGCCAAAAAAATCATCTTTTCAGATGAAGCTCATTTTGATCTTAGCGGGTATGTAAACAAGCAAAATTGTCGCATTTGGGGCACAGAAAACCCGCACGCATACATTGAAAAGCCGCTGCACCCAAAACGAATCACTGTTTGGTGCGGATTTTGGTCCAGAGGTATAATTGGGCCATTTTTTTCGAAAATGAGCAAGGAGTGGCCGTTACAGTCAATGGCGATCGTTATCGGGCCATGTTGAACGAATTTTTGTTCACAAAAATTGAAGAGGAGGAATTTGGCAACATTTGGTTTCAACAGGACGGCGCTACGTGCCACACAGCCGAAGCTACACTCGATGTTTTGCGCCCTGTTTTTGAAGATCGCATTAGCAGCCGCAGAGCTGATTTCGTTTGGCCACCTCGGAGCTGCGATTTAACACCGTTGGACTATTATTTGTGAGGTGCCCTCAAAGATAAGTGTTACGCTGACAAGCCAGAGACAATTGATGCTTTAAAGGACAATATTCGTGAAGCCATTGGTGAAATACAGCTGCACACAATCGATAATGTGCTTAAAAATTAGACCGATCGTGTAGGCTACTGCATGGCCAGCCGAGGCAGCCATTTGAATGAAATTATTTTTCATTATTAAACGGAAGGATTTTAATTTCAAATAAAAAAAGAAATTTGAGAAAATATCCAGTGGTTTTTTTTATAGAATTTTCAAAAAAAAAAAAAGTTATTTGGCGGACCCTGTATATATTAAGAACTTTATTTTAGATACAGAAAAATGAAAAAAATGAAATTTCTTCAAATTATACAAACTTAAATGAATATATCATTAAAAGCATATCAAAAAAGTAAGTATGCAAAACTAAACCAATTCTGTAAAATTCTCATATGTTTAACTTATTTTAAATTATTTTTTTTTTAATATTTTGTGAGATAGCCCTTTAGTTTTATAACAGCTTTAAGTCTGGATTTCATTGAAGTCACCAGGTACATGGCCACGCAAGGCGGTATGTTCTCCCACTCTTCAAAAAGGATTTTCTTCAAATTTTCTATGTTGTGCTTTCTGATTTGACGGTCAAGGCGGTCCCATTAATGCTCGATAGGGTTAATATCGGGAGACTGTGGTGGTGTTATAAGCTGTTTTTTATTTTATACAGTAGTCACTCCTTGATAATAAGCGCGGTGTGCTCCATTCCAAGCTTAGCTACACTTTCATGCAGATTGTTTTTTTTTAAATATATAAGTAACTGTAACGATCCATTATCAGGCTACCAACCCCAGAGTCTAAGGAGTTGGAACAAATCTTGTTGACAAACGTATTTCAGGCAGTTTTACTTATACTTGCAAATTGTATACAATTATCAAATAAAAATACTTGTTAATATTAGAGCACGAATGTCTTAGGATTGCAAGACACTCGTTGCAAGTCTCTGACTGGAACATGAAGTTTTCAAGACAACCATAAGAGTGCATTTTGGCAGTTTTTGTTCCATTTTCGAAAAAAAAATAAACAGCTTTTGTTCGTCATCAGAATCGCAATGTAATGAAAATGTATATTGTTTGTAATTTTTTCGTGTCTTTAGAATAATAGCCTAAGCTCATCAGTGCAAAGTTATAAAACATTTTCTCAACGCTAAAATATGAGGGTTATTCACGATCCGATGCAAAATTAGGCTATTACATATAGGCCCTTATTATGAGCTGCGTTCGATCTTCGACTGTAGTCGAATGGCCTGATCGAACGAATTTGCATTTGGTATTATAACGTGCTTTCGACAAAAAGTAGCGCTATTGTGAATTTCGTTCATTTTGTTTCTTCACGGTAGTATATTTCTATCAGGTGATTGTTGTTTTATTTCAACTAAATACGATTGGTTTGAAAGTTGACTGCAAAAAGTACGACAAAAAAGTTATAACTATGACGAAAATAATTTCCATAAGATTCGACGCTTCGTCAGAAGAGGATGAAAGCTTGACGGAACTGGCTAGAAGTAGAAAAGGGTTGAGCAACGCTTTCTTTAGCGTATCTTAATCCACTTTGCTGTTCTAACTGGTGGTCCTAAGCAATTTAATACCAGCGTGAGTTCTTCCCATGTCTTTGTCGCCTGAGCTTTGGAACAAATATCCTTTGCAGTCAAAGTTTGCCTCCATCAATAAGACCAGTTTTTCTAACTGTGATTTGTTGCTCACCACCTTAGACCTGCATAAAAATTACAAAAACAATTCAATATTAGTTTTTAGTCTTTAAAAAGGAAAACACAATCACAAAATACTTACATTTTTAACAATTATTGCTAAGCACGCATCGCATCGAAAGCAAAATCCTATTCGACTGAAATTTCGATGAGCAACGAACATTTCGATAGGGTTGCACTGCTCATAATAAGAATTTAACTTTCGATACTCGTTGTTCAATAACCAGCGAAGATCGAACGTCGAAAGCAACTCATAATAAGGGCTATAATGTCATCAATTGTGAGCGTACCTACTAAGGCTTATTTCGAAAGTCTGAAAAAACTAACAGAATTTAAATTTTTGTGGCTATCAAATATATTTGTTTCATATTTGAGCACTAAACTGAATTGTAGCCTCATGCAATGTTGCGAGGACTTGTGATCATTAACGATCTTCGAAGTTTCTCTGAATATCTTGTAACGGTGTTCAGGGACAACATTTCACACTACTCACTACCCCACTGGCAACCAACAAAATATTTATATATTTGTATGTAAAAGCAAGTCACAGGACTTTTTTATCAATCTCCTCAAGACAATACATGTCAAATAAATATAAATATGTCGTCTTTTCTGTTTGTTTGTTTTATTTTATTTTGTAGCGTCGCTCTGCATTTATATGTATCTCACATTTTGCCCTGCTCGAGGCTCATTTGGTTTTTTCGTTGCGCTGTGCCAGCACAAACAGAAAACTTAAAAACTTAACACTTAAATATACTTATTAAGAAAATTTCGAAAGTAAATTACCCCTAAGCAAGACTACAGCACAAATACTACATTTAAGAAAATGTTTCATAAAAAAGTAGCCGATAACTTTTGGAGTAAAGTGGTAACAATAAATTTTAAATTTAATTGTATATAATAGTACAGATAGATAGCAATGATAATAAATTCTTTGAATTTGTACATGATTTTAGTTGTGAGCTTTTTAGGTTAAGTAAGTTTGAAGAAGGCAACAACAACAACAACAACTCTGTATAGAGTCAATCACACAGCAGACTAGACAAAAGCGAAGGTTCACATTATTTGACTCAAAAAAATTATATAAATGATATAATAACCAAAAAATAAAAATATGCAGTTTGTATTTCGAATTACAGTTGAAGAAAAAGTGTAAGGAACTTCGTTCTTGGCGGGGGTCCTGAAACTGCACTACTGTTTCTTTATTTAAACATTTTTTCTTGTTGTCATTAATTTCTAATTAAAAATTTAAAAATGTTTGAGTAAGAGCATGTGCAAAGGAGATTATAAATATATGTAATACTTATTCAGTATTGAAAGTATAACAAGTCGAAGCATACATAAATCAGCACCATTTTTATTTTTATATAATTGCAAAAGTTGCAAATATAATTTACATTTGCTATGATGCAAGAATATTTGGTAATGGGAATGATAATAGTAATGGTAATGATTATGGTAATGGTACTGGTAATGGCAACGCTAACGGTTACTATTATGGTAATAGCATTTCTGAATTTCAATTAACCCTTCCTGCATTTGAATTGATCTTTTCTGATTTCCAAATGATCTTTTCTGAATTTTAATTGATTTATTATGAATTTCAATTGATCTGTATTGGATTTCAAATTATCTGTTCAGAAATTTATTTTATCTTTAGCCAATTTCAATTGATCTTTTCTCGATTTCAAATCATTATTTTCTTTTGATACTTTTGTAATTTTATTTGATCAATTCTTCAAATGCATTTATTTGAATTTTGAATTTCAGTTGATCTTTTCAAAATTTGAATTGATCTATTCTAAATTTTAGTTGATCTGTTCTGAATTGCAAATGATCTTATTGACTGAATTTCAAATGGATGTCTAAATTTAAATTGATCTATTCTGAATTTCAATTGATCTCTTCATAATTTCGATTTATATATTTTGAATTGCAAATGGAATTTACAAATTTTAATTTCTGAATTTGAATTGAATTTTTCATTTGCTAACTTGTTTGGGACAACTTAAACACTTCTATGTTACCAGCTTTTCACCCTGCGTATCGATACTGGGTTAACAATGCACACTTAATGCCAACTACAACAACAAAAATCTCTACAACAACAATATCTCAACAACAATCGACTAAACAACAACAATGTGTCGGAGAAAAGTTTTATTCAGTCAATTGAATGCGGAATTTATTTTTGTAATTCAAGATAAAAGCAAAAATCTGGCAACAATAACGCGTTACAGATACAAGAAAACAATAACAAGTTTGAACGGCTAGATAAGAAGATGCGAGAACAAGAAAAGTTTTTAGCGTAGCGTTAATAGTAAAACAATAAAAACAAAAAACCGATGGCAAAAAAAAAATATCCGTAAAATTCTTTGTAGCAATTTTCGCAAGACAATCGCAACAACAACACGGACAACAACTGCAACTACATTGTAAATAACAACAACTAGATGCTATTTGTAAAACTATTGAAAATATCGATGTACAACAAATGCATCCGCATCCGCGTTCGTTGCATTCGCATTAATGGATTTTATTGCGCGAATATTTCTCGGAAATTTCTTATTTATTTCAGGCTTATTGCTGATCCAAAGGATTCGTGGCAAGTGAGAGAGAGCAAAATGAAATTTCAGTGAATTGAAGTGAGCTCAAAAGTACTAAAAATTTTACGCTGATAAGAAATATTTATATATTTTTAATGCATTTTGTTGGTTGGGTTTTACGTTATAGCAAGTGAAGGAAGGGAAAAACCAGAAATTATATGTATAAAATGGATAAAGGAAGTAAGCCCATTAGGGAATTGTATAGTTTTAAGTTATTATTACTCTTTAATGAGATGAGTTGAGCGCTTAAACTGTTTTGTTGCAAGTATTTATCGAAGGTGTAACGACTGAAGCATGGAACATAGTAGAGTTGCGATATTCGCGGTTCTATAAATAATTAAAAAACTCGAAAAGTAGAACGCTTAAGGATTTAAAAATAGAAAGAATCAAAATAAGAATGCGATGAACATTTTTGGTTTAAGCTGTAAGTTAAAATTAATTACGAAAACGACTATTTCAAGATTTATTTATAATTCACATTATTGCCAAATTAAAGAATTTTAGAAAAAGTTTAAAAAAAATTCAAGATACATATTACATTTTTAGTCATATAATTTAGAACAAAAATAAGCTAGTTACTGATGTATATAAAGTTGGGGAGATAGAAGAAGTGTTTGCTTAATATTGAGAACATTAACATTTAAATGGTGAAGGAATTTTGTTGTTAGAGCTCAATAAAGTTATTCTTTGAAAGATAATTGATAAGAACTAGAAAAATTATAACAAAAGTTACTTTAATACTCCCTAAGCTAAAAAAAGTTTGTCCCTACTAAATCGTAAGCAAGCAGCCAAAGAAAAGTTAACATTGTAACAATGGCCAAAGTAAATTAAATGTATGTGTTGAAATCAGTTCTTATTTTACAGAAACAATTCATAGCAAAAACAAATACAGTGGTTTTTACAAAAACATTATAGAAAGTAGTTAATAGCTATTAACAAATTGGCATAGTCTAATGATCAAGGGCTTTTTTTCTTTTGGGACAAGTTGTAAAGATATATAATTTATAATATCTTTTGCTTTAAAAATGTAGAAGCGATACAAAAATATTTTTTTCTGTCTCTTACCCCAAAAATTCCATACAAAGGTGTCCATTGGAGAGGGCCCGAATTTTTTTTCGAAATTTTTTAGTTTTGATAAAAATAATTGTTTCATTTGACCTCAAAATAAATATTAAAAATTTTTGAGTCGATCGAAAAAGTGTAAGACGTGCCTCATTGATCACTTTTTTATGAAAATTTCATTATTTTATTGTTATTTAAGTAAAGCATTTCAATTAAATCTAATTGATATTTTTCCTTGCACTATGACTAATATACACAGAAAAAAAATTAGTGATTACATTTTAAAACCTAGCCGCTATGCAATTTTTAGCTAGAAGTGATGAAATGTTTTGAAAATCTCGAGTTTAGGCATTATTACGAAAAAAATACCCCAAAAATCAAAAAAGGCAACATGTAAAAAAACAACATCACTGATAGTTATGGCATAGTCTTGAGCTATATTTTACAAAAAATTACAAAAAAACGAAATTCTGTAGCGAAAGTTTTGGATCCTTTAAAGTGACCTTCATAAAAAGGTCACTTCAAGCTCATAAAAAATCGAAAAACATTTAGGCTATATTACGATACTACACGGATATAATTATTTTGCTTGAATCAAGCAAATGTTTTGCTTAAAAACAAATCAGCAAAACTTTGCTGAATCACGGTGTGATCTTAGAAAAAGATTGCTTAATTGAAATCACTCTTCATGTATTTGGGAAAAAGCAAAATTATAAAGTTATTATAAGTTATCATAAAATGCAAAAGCAAATTTCTATGTAATTCAAGCAAATATTTGCTAAGTTATTATAAACTCAAATTGCAAATTTTTACTAAATTCAAGCAAATTTCTTCTAAGCTCACGAGCACACGATTATTCTTAAAGAAGACAATTGGGAGACAATTGGTTAACAACTGCGATGGTCGAATAGATGAGGCCATGAACTTACACTCACGCGGCCGAGGTTCAAATCTCCAGATGTTGGTAGTTTTTCAATTCAATTTAATGTTAATAATCATTTCACTTCAAAAATATGCTAGATTTAAGCAAAAAGTAATCAAAATATGCTATTCCAATTTATAATAACTTAGCAATTATTTGCTTGAATTAAGTAGAAATTTGCTTTTGCAGTTTATAATAACATAGCAAAGTTTTGCTTGAAGTTAATCAAAAATTTGTTAATTATAAACTGGAATCAATTAATTTCTTTTATATGGAAATCTTTACTATGTTTTCTGAGTCCGTGCCATAAAGCCTAAAATTTGCAAAAAATTGTGCTTACCCTTGGTACACAAGGGAATTAATGACTCTTCGCAGCAACAGGAATAGGGCATGGAAGAAATATGTCTGTAGCTTAGACTTAAATGACCTAGAAACCTACAAGCGTTTGTTTCTGGATTTTGAAAGTTGCTCAGCTACCTTATATCAAAATTATTTAAACAATATTAAGCTGAGAATATTGTCTGATCCAAAGAAATTCTGGGGTTTCATAAACACTAAAAAAAAATCTGATCCCTTCATCATATAAGACTTCTGACGGATTTACTGACGATCCCGTTATAATTTGTGGCCTATTTGCCACTCTCTTTAAAGAGTCATTCTGTTCAGACTCTTTTAATCCTGATGAAGATTATTTTGAATATATGAACTCTACACCCTATACACAGATATAGGGTTTCGTTGGACCCTATATCTTTTAATTCAGAGGATATTTTAAAGTATATCGGATCGATCGAAGAAGATTTTAATGGTGGACCTGACGGAATTCCTGCCACAGTGTTAAAGCAATGTGGCTCCGTTCTAAGCCAACCACTCTCCATATTATTTCATAAATCAATTAGGGAATGTAATTTTCCACCTTTTTGGAAAAAATCTTTTATAAGTCCTATTAATAAAAAAGGTTGTAGGAATGATGTAAGCAACTATAGGCCTATCGCTAAACTCTCATCGATTCCAAAACTTTTCGAGCGGCTCGTGTATGATCGTGTGAAGATTCGTTGTGGCAGGGTCATAACAACTCGTCAGCATAGATTTGCTACTGGCAGATCCACTGTGTCTAATCTCCTCGATTTTACAACGTTTTGCTTAAATTCATTTTATTCAGGTAACCAGGTCGATTGTATTTACACTGATTTTAGTAAAGCATTTGATGAACTGCCACACATCTTAATTCTATTTAAACTAAAGTTAATGGGTTTTCCACAATTTTTTGTAAGATGGATTCAATCGAATCTGACAGAGCGATTTTATCAAATACGATTTCGAGGTGTATTGTCTGCTGAATTTATTGCTGCATCAGGTGTTCCTCAAGGTAACCACCTTGGTCCACTTCTGTTTATTTTAGCCATTAATGATGTAACCCACATCATCAAACACTCTCATCTACTTATCTATGCAGATGACATGAAAATATATAGAACAATAAATGCTAAAGACAATTCAGATCTGCTCCAGTCTGATTTGAAATCCTTTGAAATTTGGTGTTCTAAAAATAATATGTTTCTAAATTCAGATAAATGCCAAACTATGACCTTTTCGCGAAAAAGGAATAATTTAATTTTTGATTATAAGATAAAAGATACTGCTTTAAGTCGTGTAGATTTTGTCAAAGATCTTGGTATATGCATGGATTCTAAGCTATCGTTTAACGTTCATATTGATTACATTTGTAAAAAAGCATCTTCTATGCTCGCGTTTATGAAATGCTGGGCCAAAGAATTAAATAGTATGATCACAACTACAACGCTGTATTATGCAATTGTGCGACCTTAACTTAGAGTATGCAAGTCAAGTTTGGTCCCCAAGTTACAATGTATGTACATGTTGAACGTATAGAGAGAATCCAAAAACGTTTTGTTCGGTTTGCTCTAAGGGGCTTAAGTGCAACGGACACTTTAAACCTTCCTCCTTATGAGGATCGTTTAAAACTATTTAAAATGCAATCTTTGAACGAGAGAAGGAAGTCTGCAGATATCGTCTATTTACACCAACTCATAACTGGTGTATTCGATTCACCAGAACTCCTAACTCTTATAAATTTTAACACTAACCGTAGAAGCAGTAGAAATGCTAACAATTTAATTTACTTACCTTTTAGTAGAACAAATTATATGGCTACTGCTCCTTTACATCGCATGAGTACCTTTGTTAACAACTGTAGCTTTTTTGATGTTAACTTATCGAAAGGTCAACTCAAAAGTAGATTGAAAACTAATGTATGATTAGATCTATGTAAACGCATGGTTAGTTGTTATGTCTTGTGTTGTCCCTGAGCCCAACCCATATTATGGTGGGTAAATTTTTCTCACTTTGGATTGTTTTGGACCACTCTTATCGATATCATTAGGGCTATTCACAGTTTGAGCGTACTTTTAACAAATCGTATTTATAGCATTTCTTATTGTTTAAACTGTGAGCACCTCGCCATGTGACTGTCGTATAAAAAAATTGTGCAACCCTGTGATGTATGTGATTATGCGGCTGTAGACAGAGCATAAAAATACGAGGTACAAAAAACACGTCCAAGGGCTGATTTTATTTCCGCGTGCCTGCGTATTTGCGTTTGTATGCAAAACAACAGCAAGGCAAAATGCGCTTTCGTAAATTGGCGTACAAATAGGGCGGACCAGCGTATTCGAACTGTGAATGGCCTTATTGAGATGTTTTAATGTTGTTTGGGCTGGTTCTTAAGATGATCTAATGCGGAGAAAGTGCGAAAAAGCTGTAGTAGCTGAACTCTATTGTTATAGCAAATTTTGATTAGTTTTTGCTGAAATCTAGCATAATTTCGAAGTGGCTGAGAATGAAGCGCAAGTTTTGCTTAACCACAATACAAATTTAGCGAACAGTTTTCTCCGTATATATATATTTAGCAGGATTGAGTTTGTCAATTGATTTTTGGGACATGTATTAATTTGATCGAAACTCCACAGACTTCATCGGCTTTTCTGAATTTAAATAAACATAATTAAATGATTTCGTTAAATGATTTCATAATTTAGGAATCTAAGCAGGAAATTCAGGGTTATACAGGTTGTTTGAACAATGAATTGCGGACTTGCAAGGTATAATTTAAAATATTTTTCTCGGCCGTACAAGGGTCGTACAACGGTCATTTGGAGGACTTTTCGGCCAAACAGCGAGCGTACAGTGATCGTACATCGGCCCAACAGTGATGAATCAATGACAACGGGCGGCATTTTTTTAACTAACTTCATACAAAAAAAAAAAATTTATGCCAAAGGTGGCGATAATTTCAACATCACATTGCTTTTATTGTTGTACATAGTTTTTATTTATTTACTTGATTGCTAAACCTTAACAGGTTTTATAGCAAATTAAAAAATATAAAATAAGATATTTAATACAATTCAAAAATAAAAAGTATGATTTTGATTGAAATCTTGTATTATTAACAAACTAAAAAGTTTTAATTAATTGCTTAAAGTATATAATTTTATTAAAGAATAAAAAATAACAAAAAAAAAAGTTAAGTCAAAATCGATAAAATCAGACAGCATAGCAGGGTTGCGTTTTCAAGACAAACAAGGTCAAGTTAGCAACAATTTTTGTATACGGCGGAGTCGTGAACATACCATAGAACACCAATAGAACACCACCCCAATAGGTAAATATGTAATATATATCGTTCTGTCTTCCTGAAGCCGGTGAGGTCCAGGCTTACAGGGTGGTTACTCCACAAACTAGGTCAACTTCACCAAACCAATTTTCATAAAATAAAGAAAACCAGTTGCAAACGCAGGCACCAAGACAAACTAGGTCTTATCGGCCACTCATATTAATATATAACAAATCCATCTAACGTAGTGTTTCAAGAGGTAAAAAAACCAAGACACCACGGTACTGTCGACAAGTGTAGTTACAATCATCATGAAGATATGAGGCAACTGAAGATCCCAGGTTTAGGTCCATTCAGTTTATTTAGATGTTTATTCACCAAAATTTTCCATTTTACGCTTAGGTTCATTTATCCGTTTAGATTGTTATATTAATGTGTTTACAAATCACCAGATGTATCAGATATATGTTTGAAAGAACTTTACATAATCAACGTCGGTACTGCAGGTAATCTATAATTTTATGTTTGATTGAGTCCATGGATTCACTAAAGGATATAACTTCAGATACAAAATTAAAATCACCGCAAGCGCTTCTAAGAGGTTCATTTTGCAAATAATTAGTTCTACAAAAGTTCATGTGGAGTAACTCAAAAGATCTTCTAGGACGAAGAGGAATATTAAAATATACTTCACTCAATAAATATGGACTGTTTACATATCCATGTAAAAGTTTTGTAATCCAACAAGCATTTATCATAATTCTCCGATTTTTTAAAGAAGGAAGATTTAAGAGTTGTAACCGATATTCATAAGATGGTAAGTGAAAATCAGTATTACAATAAAGATAGCTTAAGCAAAACAAAAGAAATTGTTTCTGCACTGATTCAATGTCGTCTATGTAACAACCGTATCGTGGGCACCAAACAACTGAAACGTATTCTAAGATAGGCCGCACTAGGGAAGTGAATAAGGTTTATTAAAGCGTAGTTTAGGATCCATTGTAACTCCAAGATCATTGAAAATATCTAAACACTAAAATGGATAACCACAAGTTTTGAAGGTACATTTAATTGGTGGTTTGCGCGAGAAAGACATATGCTTGCATTTCTTCATGTTGAGGTTCATATGGTTCGTTTTGCACCAGTTATGAAGATGATCAATGTCGGCTTGCAAAAATACAGCGTCATTATCATTTTTAAAAGAAAGGAAGAGTTTGACGTCGTCAGCAAACATTAAGATGCTAGAATGCATTATGACGATGACAGAATCGTTTATAAAAAGTAGAAACAGAAGGGGCCCAAGATGACTTCCTTGAGGTACTCCTGAAGTAACAGGAAACTCATGTGAGATAACAGGAAACAGATTGTGTTCTATTGCTGAAGTAAGATTCAATCCACTTTACCAACGGTATAGGAAATCCAACAAGATGTAATTTTAAGATCAATAGTTTGTGATTCACAACGTCAAAACCTTTGCTAAAATCCGTTTAAATGACATCAGTCTGCATGCCTTTTCCAAAGTTTTCTATAGTTTTTGATGTAAATTCGAGAAGGTTAGTAACAGTAGATTTTCCAGAAAGGAATCCATGTTGGAAAGGAGACATTAAAGATTTAACCCTATGCGATAGTCGTGATGTAGCAATTGGCTCTAAAAGTTTAGGCAAAGCGCTTAATTTTGCGATGCCACGGTAGTTATCAATTGAAGACCTATTTCCGGATTTATGCAGCGGAATGATAAATGAATGCTTCCAGGCTGCAAGAAAATAGCAGGTTTTTAATGATGAAGTAAATAGTAAAGAGATTGGAGTTACTCATTCTTCACGGCAGTATTTTAATATACATGAAGGTATGTTATCAGGACCACTTTTATATGATGATTTAATATTTTTTAAAAATGATAAGACTGTGTTTGTGTCAATTATTGGGAAATAAATATCCCCAGATTGAATATTGAAAGGATAACTTAAATTATCATAGGACGATGATGAATAAGTCGTCTTGAAAAAGTCAGCAAAAAGATTGCAAATACTATTACCATTATCAGACTCAACAGAATTATACTTCATAAAAGAAGGATAGGAATCAATCTTACGATTTGTGTTAACAAAGTTCCAGAAGGATTTAGCATCAGATTTGATGTTTAATTTTACTTTTGTTAAGTAGATATTGTAGGATTGTTTGCATAACTGATGGTAACTGTATTTAATCGAGGTATAGCATCCAAAATCACATATGTTATGTGTTTTTTGATATTTTTTATAGTATTTAGATTTCAAGTTTCTCATTTTTCTTAATTCATTTGTGTACCATACCGGACCCGATGTCAAAGAGGCTTTCCTTTGCGGAACAGCCTTAAGAAAACAATCATTGAGCGTTCTATTAAACGCATATACCGCATCATCAAGACTCTGAGAAGATAAACTTTTTGTATTAATATTTAGAATAGAATTCCAGTTTATATTAGACAAGTTATTTTTCAAAATCACGTAGTTTGTTTTTTTTAAAGTTAAACTCAATAGGCGGTTGAGAATCATAGTATTGCACAGATGGTTTTGGAAAATTTAAAATAATTTCTAATGTTGGATGATGAGAATCTTCGGGTGTAACCAGAGGATCTGATTTAGACACAGAAGCGATATTGCTGTCATCAAAAAACACCAGATCAAGCAAACGATTATTTTTGTTAAAAATGCAGTTAAGTTGGAATAGCCCTTGGATTGAGAGCTCGTTTAAAAAGTAATTATCGGATGAACTTTCAGACGAAGGTAAAAATATTTCAGGAATTTCAGAACAACAGTTCCAAGAAACGTTTGGCAGGTTAAAATCTCCAGTTATTAAAATATGATCATTAGATTTCAGTTTTGAGTAAACTTTACAAATAGAAGCCAAATATTTGCTATAAACTTCTAAGGTAGAAAGGGAAGAAATATATGAGCATGTAATAAAAAGGCTCAAGGAACCAAACTTAACATGAACACAACAGAATTCAATGTCCAAGGATTCTGGACTTAATAACTCTTCAGAGAAATGTTTCGCTTTGACTGCAATCAACACACCCCCGCCTTTAGAGCAAATTCCAGGAATGGAGTTTCTATCTTTGCGGTATATGTTAAATTTGTTGCACAGAATTTCAGTATTTAGAGTGTTAGGTTTCAGCCAAGTCTAAAGTGAAGGTTGTGACTCAAAATTAATATATTATTTAGTTTTGTGTTAATGCCACGAACGTTTTGGTAAAGGATAAGGAACTGAAAGCAACAATCTAGTCAGGCCAATACTTTTGATCCAATACCTTGTTAAAAAGACCACCAGGCAAAGATATTTTAAAAGAGGACGTAATACGCTCGTATGAAAAATTGAATTTGTAAACAGAGATATTTTTATTCACAACATTCAGCTTAGAGTTTATATAGAATAACACGTCTTCACCGGATGTATCAGCTGCAAAACGAGAAACAAATATAGATTTTGCAGGCTCAATAATCACAAGTTCTTTATGAACAGGGGCTTTGATACTGCTGTTCGATATTTGTTTCGGTATCGCTCCTGTAGAAACCGAAGTAATTTGAGAAGGTGCAGGTACTACATTTGAGGCAATACAAGTTTCAGCGTCAGTTTTTTTTTTGTGCCAGAAACGCGAGGAGAATCAGCAATTTGCTCTATGATTGGTATTGCTTCAACAGAAGGAGAAACCTGATCAGCTGACGCAGCGACCTTAGTTAGTGCGATATTATCAGTCATTTCATCAGTATTGACAGCTCCAATTGATTGATCTTCAAGCTGTATGTTCACATTAGGGAAAACAGTTACAGTAGAAGGTAGAACAGTATTATGATTGGGCGATGGCATGGCTATATCAGTAGTTTTAGCTGAACTACGAAGATTTTTGTTTGATCGTTTACGTTATGGAGAATCGTAAGCTTCATCCATAATTTTAAACTTTTTAAACAAATCTTCGTATTCACTCAGTCTATCTTGTGCTACCTTTAGATCCTTAGCCACCTCCAAAAAACCTTTCCGAGATTGTCTAATAAGTTTAAAGATCTCAACGTTTGTAAACCTGCAATCTTCACATGACCAACGAAGTCCCTTACTTTCGTTGAGTGCATCGAAGATCCTCGCAGTCAAAGCTGCACATTTGATATGAAAAAATGAATCACACAACCAGCAAGTAACCAGCCGGTCTGATTCACCTTTTACAGCGCAGTTTCGGAATTTGCAGATCATTTTTAGTTTAATAGAAAGTTTTGCAATATAGATGAAAGTAAAAGGAGAAAAATGAACTTAAATGCTTGTAATGAAAAACAGTTTATTTTGTTTAAAGACACTGTACTGTAGAAACTTTGCAGCCCTGATTTTGTAGAACCAACGAATTGAAAAGTTTTATAAGCACTAGAGTTTTTGCAGTAGCGTTAAAACAGATGTAGAAAGAAAATGCGATAATTTGCTCTATAGACCTGTTTGTTGTAGTTTCGCTCACTTTTCAAAGGATAAGAGTAGAGTGAAGCAAAGTGCGCCAGATATAACCTAAATTGAGCTAAAATTTTGGAAGTCGATTTGTTTCGAGTATAAAATAGTTTAAGGAAAAAAAGTGTTGCCACACCTCTTTCACCGGACAGTTTTCGTCGTATTAGACTAAAATTTAGAAATTAATTTTCTATTTTTTGCGTGTTGTATTTGAAGCCCCAGAAGGAAAGTAGATATAGTGCAGGTGTGTTTAGAAATTAAGAAGTTTCACTTCTGTACTGTATATAACGTGTTACTGTGATTTTTCTTATTAGTTTTCGCAGGCTTCTGGAGAATGAATCGGAATTAATTTTGTAAAATTTAATTTGAAAAAAGTGTCTTTTACAGCAGTTTTAACAAAATGTGTGCCAAAAAATCGATTTCTGGAGATCAATAAAAGCTATAATGATTCAAAATTTCTTTATGAAAAAATGTTAGTACTATATCAGATTTTTTTTTCGAAAGTTGTGTCGAACAACGGTCGTACACGGCCTAAATTAAGTTGTACGGACTCTGTTCGCCCGTTGTATGCCACCAATTTTTACAAAGCTCTTATTTAACAGTAAACGTATGCACAACAACAAAAGCCGATAGACAACAAATCGATAGTATCGCCACTTGTGGGTAAAAATTTTTTGTGTTTAAAGCTACACTGAGAAAACAAAAAATTAAAAACGAACCTTTTAAAAACGTTTAGTAAAATTCATATTTTTAAAAATATTTTACGCCATACAAAAATTAAAACGCACATTTTTAAAAACAAAAGTAAAATGGAACGTTTTTAATACAACTACGAATGTTTTATTATGATAAAGTAGGGTAAAATTAATATTTTTAAAAACATTTCACGCCACACAAAAGTTAAAACGCATGTTTTTAAAGAGAAAAGCCAAACGAAACGTTTTTAAAACAGCTACGAATGTTTTACTATAATATAATAAGTACAAATAAATATTTGTAAAAACATTTTACGCAATACAAAAATGAAAACGCATATTTTTAAAGAGAAAAGTCAAACGAAACGCTTTTAAAACAACTGCAAATGTTTCACCATAATATAGAAAAATGAATATATAAATACATAAACACAATTCAAGTGGTGGTGGTGTTGTTTTCACATACTTTGTTTCAAAACACTTGTTAATAATGAATTGTTTGTTTTATATGTTTCATTGACTTATGTATTTGATATTTGTTCAGAAAATAAAAGACTTTTTCATTCTCGATTTCATCACTCAAACTGCCTGCAAGAAAATAATGAAAGAGTTTGAGTTGGAGCATTTGCTGCCACAGCTGAAAGGTAAGTAATTAAAATTAAATTAGTGATATCTGACAAAATTTTATTTTTTTATAAACGCTGGGATACAGTATTATCATCTAAAAAATTTCAACGAGATGGACATAGCTGATAATAAAATAACTGAAATAAAACTATAATTTTGAATTTGAATTTTGAACCAATAAAACGTTTTTTAATTAATAAAGAAAATGGGAGTTTTTGTAAATTTTTGAATTACATAATGGGGAAATATTAAAAATTTTCGTTTTTAAAATATAAATAATTGTTTTTATATTGTATTTTAAAAGGATTAGTGTTAAAAATCATACTAAAATTTAAGAATTTAATTTTAAAAATTTAATTTTTAAAATGAAAATAAACGTTTTACTATTGCATTTGAGAAGATTTATATTTAAAAATCAAACGAACTTTATAGAATCTCATTTTAAAATTTTCGTTTTTAATATGAAAATAAACGTTTAACTATGTCATTTTAAAATGCTTGTCTTGCTTGGCTGCTGTTTGGCTAAAAAGTCCTGAAAATGGCCCTTGTACGGACGAGAAAAATACTTAAAATTAGGCCTTGTTCGGCCTTAGCTAAAAAAGTTTTTGTTTGTTTGTAAAAATAGGCTTTTTGGTCAAATTTTTAAATGCTATTAAAACAATTTTAATTAATTTTTTCGTACCGAAGTTTCGTTGATTTTTTGTCAACATCTTCTAGGTACCATGTTTAATTCAATAAAATTGTTGAACACTCTACATTTAAAGAAATTATAAACCTGCTTTTAAATGTAACTAATTTAATTATTTAATTATTCAAAAATCACAGCTGTCTTTGACTTCCGTTTCTATATATTGTTTAAAGCAACTGCCTTTATTTTTACTCGTGCAGGTAAAAATAAAAGGTTACAAGTAAAAAGCAAGTTTTTTTAACAAAAAGGAGCTTCAGGAAAGTCAAAAAGTCTCCTGTATTTTCTTCGATTTGAAAAAAATGTATGCAGAAATCGTTTTTATGAGTTCCTCTAACTTTTAAGACCCCAAACGGCTGATTATTTTTTCCATACAAAAGCAGCAAATAAAATTTTTGAAGTTGTTATCGTTGATTAAAGTAACGTAAAGTAACGTATAAATTTTTTAAAAAAAAGCCACTACTTCTTCTTGACAAAAGTGTCGAAAACTTAAAGGTTTAATATTGTTATAATATTCTCATGGCAGAAGGGTGGCTCTGCTACTTTAAATGTTTATCTTTCTTTTCTTCCTTTGATACTTTAAAAAATACCAAAAATTTTGCATAAAAAACCGAAAAATTTAACAATAATTTTATGTTCCTGCGGTTATAATTCAAAAGCATTTTAGACTCTTGTACCTTAAAAAGAAAAGCCACAGAATGTTATTCCCAGGACTTGCTATTGTCCTGACCATGTTTCTGCTGTGTACCTTGGCCAAGCATTCTAATAAAAAACATGACATTCACAGTCAACGACAAGCCCGTCGCCAGCACATTTCGGCTAGCATATCCGTTAAGTGTTGTTGGCAAGCAACGCGCACAAAAGTCATTCGCGCCCTGGCCAGAAACAACAAACGCCGCATAATCTTTATTGCTGCACTGCGTCAAGAAGCGATGCAAGGTGGTGATGCTGCTGATGCTTATGACGATGACGATGATGATGATGATGATAATGGTGGTGAAGTTTGTGAGCAGGACGCTGCCGTAGCTGGTGTTGGTCAGAATGGCGCGGAGCCACACTAGAACTGAACTGAACCGAACTGAACTGAGTGTTTGCGGAATCGTGCGCGCGTAAATCAACGATTTAGATTTTCCACCATCATCCTGCGGCGATGGTAGCACACCACGGGATGCCAGCACATCCGGTCGCAACTATAATGGCTACGCTGAAAGTGCCTGCCTGCGCGTCAGCGACCTGCTGTGCAAAACAAAAAAACAAAAAACATTCAAAAAAGAAGCCAACAAACTAGAAAGCACAATAAAGCAATGAATTATGGCAGCGATAGCGTTAACCAAGATAAGCATTAGCGGGAGAAACACGTTTTCCGGATTCTTACACTTCCGGTTCCTTGTATTTTTTTTAATTTTATGCATTTTTAAGTGCAGTGAAGAGGAATTAAAATAAGAAATAAATTTAAAAAAAAACAATATAAAATATTTTAACATGATGTTAAAATAATGCACGACAAAGTTTTAGTTTGCGCTTGAGATGAACATAAATATGAAAAGACAATCAGAACAGAAAAACTCCAACCAGACAGCTATCTTCGAGTCAAAACCACAGCCACGTCTTAAGAAGTGCATAGCTTCGTATTATATAGGACACTATTTTTTTTTTGCCACTCAGAAGTTTTGACGCACAACTTGTGAGTTATTGATTCGCATAAATCAGTTTTTATGAAGCTTCCCAAGTGCATTACTTAGCACACGCTCAAACATACACACACACACACAATCACACTCATTCAAACCGAAACGCAGAAGAAGAAGACATCTTATGCAAATATAAGTCAAGGGAAGCGTGAAGTGCGTGGCTGCTCCCAAGGAATTTCTACTCGGACGCGATGTTTCGTAGTCACTGCAGCAAAAAATTAGAATTTTCGCTAGCATTTTTATCAACTTTACGCAAATGAAAAATGTACCTTTGAGTTCACTAAAACACTCAAGGAGAAATCATTGTGTAAAAGGCTTAAAAATTTATACAGATTTTAGGTTTTTCTTAACGATTAATGTTGATGTGCCTATTTAGTGAGATTTGGCATATAAGATCATTTAGAATAAACAATGGAATTTATTTTAATTCCGCAATAGCTTTCTTCATTCTGGTCTGGTTTAGATTTTACATGTTCTTTATGTTCGCGATGTGGCACGTTTCGATCTTGAAATTTGCCAATCTAAAACAATCCAATTTAATCCAATCCAAATCAATCTTATCAAATCGAATTCAATCCAATCCAATTAAACCTAATCAAATATACAGTGAATTTTTATATTCAAAGTTGCATGAATTATATACAAGGTGCCCCAGAAATAGCATTAATTCCCTCGGGAAGTGATTCTCCTTGATAAGGCTAGTAAGGAAATGCAAGGATGAGGGTGACCCCCTCTTTCTTTGGGAGCTAGAGAGGAAAAACCAAAAAATAGGTGTCATTGGATTTTACTCCATTTTTAATCCATTTTCTGCCACGCTGCAAAAATTGTTGAATTTTTTGATATAAAGTATATTTCTAGAGTAATTTGGGTCCCCTGATTCCAAATCAGTCATAGAAAAATTTTAAAACTCATCTTTTTTTCGTTTTGTCAAAAAATCAATGCTCTATTAATCGCACGTTGGCGCCTCTCCCATTTCTATTTTCGTGTTAACACAATAGAAATGGGTAAGACGCTGTTGTTTGCTGGTAAAATTTGACATAACGTATTTGTATGGGATTTTATGTCATAGAATAAGCGAATTCGTTCTTTACTTGTTCTCCGAGCAACTTTTCCCTAGCTACGCCCTTGGAATACATTGAATAATTCAATGTAAAAAACATTTATCTAATGTATGGTACATTAAATGCATAAAATCTACATAAAATAAATCAATGTAAAAATACATTGGTTCAATGTACGAAATATAAAATCAATGTATAATATTATGTTATATTTTATGTATCAGGATACATTATCGTTATGTAAAATACATAAATTTAATGTACTTTTACATAGGTTCCAAAATAATGTAAATAACATAACATTAATGTTCTTTTACATTGATAATAAATACGTTTTCCGTTCAGTCCAGGTGTTGCCAGGTCTTGATTTTTTATTGCAAAAGACAGCTTTGTTTTTTGGCTAAAAGACCTCATCATTACTTTATTTTCTTTAACTACACATATATATTTAATATTATTTACAAGAAATGTCTTGAAATTAAGGGTGGTGATGGTGAATACTCTTTTCAAATAGCCAATGATAGAAATAATATATGATATAAACGATCTTCCTGATATTATTTACTTTCGTAGTTTAACAAATTATTGAAAATAAACAAATTATACGTTCGATTAATCGAACACGGGTTGGAAATGGGCTAATGTATCTCTTAGCCGATTTCCAAAGCTTACAACTTGTTGAGAAGAAAATCACATTGACATTAAGATTTGACATTTAAAGTCACAATTAAGAAATTTATGAACAACTAAATTCTAATAAAATTTTGAATTAAACTTTGATGATAAATATCTCTCATTTTAAATACATTTTTTGATAACTTTTGTGATGTAATATCTTTTTATGATAAAATTTTCTACTGACTTGGTTTTCGATCTTGCCATAGTACTTGAGTACTCAATACGAACATAACTACTTTTTCATTTTAAATTGCCAAACGTAAAGCAGTTAACTTTTAGTGTGGTACGATTAGAAAACGGCTTTTATATCATTGGTTTGAAAGCAAGCGCATCGGAAGCTAATTTCATCTAATTTTATCCACATGAATGTGAATAAACAAATTTTTTATTTTAGTTTAAAATAAAAAAAATATAAAAATATATAAAAAATATTAAAATTTCATTATTTTTAAAAGTTCTTCCAATTTCAATATTAGAGATCATTCTTTAAAGGATCTTTCATATGGTAATATGAAAATATAAGAAATAATGGTTGCTTTTATAAAGCATGACTAGGTATATCTTTACATGGTTTAAATGAAATTAGGTACAAGAAGTTATATCAATTTAAATTATTCCAAAATGTTTCCTTCTGTCCTTGCGAGAAACAAACTCTTTCACCAATTCCATCGAATTCAATTCTTCGGTTTTATCTTTGTGAATGTGTATAAGTGCCGCATGAGTGAGTCGTTTCTGTGTCACAGTTGCTCGAAGATACGTTTTAAGTCGTCTTAGTGCACTAAAAGAACGCTCAGATGAAGCTGCTGATGCAGGCACAGTCAAAAGCAAAGCAATAAGTTTTTCAACTTCATTTAATAGTTTTTTTACAGTATCTGAATTTTTTGCAAATTGGGATACAATGCCACTACAATTTCAAGGTGTTTGGCTAGGCAATTGCTTCAGCAATTCAGGTTGCGCGTGGAGGTCGCTCACATTTAGATTTAGATTTTGTTCAGAAGGCACTTTTCCGTTGAAGGCTTCGATTACAATATTTTCCAACGATTCTAGAGTGTCAAGATCTGTTTAAATGTACAATAAGATTTACAAAGTGCCAGTTTACACTAGCTTCACTCAACCGACTCACCGAATGTTAAATCAAAGTGAGTCGGTAGAGTGAAGCTGGTGTAAACATGCAAAATTAAAAAAAAGTAAAATATCAACCTGTTTAATCAAATCTAGCCGTTATCTCATTTGAGAGAAGATTTAAAATTTCGTAATAATCTTTTCGTAGACTATCATATAATGGCAACTGTACTGAAGGAACCGGATTTGATGTTTGTTCAAAGCGTCGAGGTGGATTTTCATCAGCTAATTCACAGTAGGAGCTTTCGCATGGTCCAAAACATTGGACCAACATGTCAGATTGTACAACATGTAGTACCATGCGTAAGCTAAAACGATAGTTGAAATTTTTGGTTTTTTTCTGCCGATTGTACAATATTGTACAACTATGTAAAATTACTGCTCAATTGTTAGGGCATCTAAAAGTTGCTTAGCTATTATCCGGATGTGTTCTGCTCGAGAGCTTGTAATTAATGATGTTGATTTACAAGTTGGATCGTGCGAACGCTCAATCAAATAGTCCCATTAGTTTTCCATCTAACTTATCATACAATATGTCGTCCAATATGGAAAGCCCCTAAGAACATGCTAAATTTTTTCTTACCAGAGTTGCAAAATGAACAAGCATTTAGCTACATACTTAAGGGTGCTTTTTAACTGAAGTGGTGGGTTTGCAGTAGAAACTCTACATTTTGTTCTATCTTTTTGCAAACACAGAGAAAGGAAATGGTTATCCGCAAGCATGCTTATGAAAAAGATAGATAGAAGAGGAGAACATATACAAAAAATATTATCATTGTAAGAAAAACTGATATTTTGAATAACTTTTGAAGTTTTCCTTTTAAATTGTTTATCTAGCTAAAGAAGTGGGGGCGACTGCCCCCCTTTCCCCCCGCTTCCGACGCCAATGTTTGAAAGTTATGTAGTCTCTTTTTCAAGATGCTGTTGACTTTGGAGATCAGTTGAGAGTTACATTAACCCTACGGTCCATAACCACCTGGACAAACGGGAGTCCATAACCAGGGTACCCTAGTGAAGTTTTTTCGTTTATATTCAAATAAAATAATATATATATACACAGATTATTAGAAACGCTTAATTTTTACATCTCAACTGTACAAATTTCATGTTTGTAAGATAAAATTGGTTTCTATGGGCATTTTCTACCTAAAAGGCACACAAAAGTAAACAGAAACTGGTTTTATGTTTCTGTTTGTGTTTTTAGGTAGCAAATGTTGTGTTTGTATTTTTTGTGTTTTTTTGTTTGTGTTTTTAGGTAGCAGCTGCGGTAGAAAAAGCATACATTTCAATGATTTCGTCAGTATAAGTTGAACAGTTGAACAATGAAGTTGAAGAAAAATGAACCGCAAAATAGAATATTTAACTGAAAGACAATATATGCGTTTGAGTGAAGAAGCCAGAAGCAGATATATTGAGTCTATACTTGATAATATGACTGTGGATGACGACGCTTTAGAGCCAATTGAGAAAGAAGGAGAGGTATTTACGGAAGAAGTGCAAGACTCAGAAAGTGAAGACAATGGTTATCAAAGTTAAAAAACCTTAAAAACAAAGCTGCTAAGAAATTTAAGAACACTAATTTTGTAGCTGATCAATTAAATTTTATTCGATTAAGGAACGAATTTGATTGCCTTCACAAGTTTCTGTTTAAAACTTATGTTTTAAATGTAGAAAGTAATCTAAAAACAAATCCAAAGTATTTTTGGGAGTTTTTAAATTCCAAGAAAAAAACCACTGGGTATCCAACCAGTATGGAATTTGATGGTTTAAAGTCTACTAATGCTTCAGAGTCTACACTACTTTTCTCTAAATATTTCCAAAATGTATATGAAAATCATAGATCTCCAACAAATCTTAATTATCTCAACTTTGATGATCTTAATATAAGTTCTATAGATGTCTTCAATATTTCAGCTGACGACGTAACTTTAGCAATTACTCATCTTAAACCAAGCTTTAAATTTGAACATGGGGATCTACCGCCAATGTTTTTCAAACTCTGTGCAGTAAATGTCGCAGTGCCTTTAGCTTTTATTTATAATCTATGCATTAAAAAAGGCGTTTTTTTAGATGTATGGAAAATTTGCTTGGTAGTTCCGATTTTTAAAACGGGTAATCGTTGTGATGTAAATAATTACAGGGCTATTGTGAAACAATGTACAATAGCTAAATTGTTTGATCATATACTTAAAATCAAATTATTTGAGCATGTGAAGTGTGTCATCTCCGAATTACAACATGGATTTTTTCCTGGTAGATCAACATGTTCAAATTTACTGCTTATTTCGAAAAATATTATTAGTGCAATGGAAAATGGTAGTCAGTTGGATATCGTTTACACCGACTTTTCTAAAGCATTTGATAAAGTTGATCACTTTATTCTTCTAAGCAAATTAAAAAAGTTCGGTTTGTCGGATACTTTAATTGCATTTTTCAAAAGTTATTTAAACGCTAGAAAGCTTTATGTCAAAATTGGGTCAACTATTTCAGATGTTGCTATTGATGCTTCATCAGGAGTTCCACAAGGTAGTCATTGCGGTCCTCTCCTTTTTTTAATTTTCATTAATGACTTACCTACACACTTGAAGTTTGCCAGATGTCTTATGTATGCTGATGATGTCAAATTATTTCTTAATATTTCGAATGATTCAGACTGCATAAGTCTCCAAAGTGACCTCTCAGCCTTGCATAGCTGGTGTATCTCAAATAAACTGTTCTTGAACATCAGTAAATGTTGCATAGTCTCTTATACTAAATGTTTAAATAGCGTTTTATTCAATTACACATTGAATAATTGTGTATTACAGCGTAAAGTTGAAATAAAGGATTTGGGGGTAATTTTTGATAAACAACTTAATTTTAAATGTCATTATGATTATATTATTTCTAAATCATACTCCATGCTGGGGTTTATCAAAAGGCATACTCAAATTTTTAAAGATCCTTTAACTATAAAAGCGTTATACGTTTCTTTGGTTCGAAGTATAATCGAATATTGTTCTATTGTTTGGAATCCGTACTATGTTGTTGAATCAAATCGAATTGAGAGAGTTCAAAAACTAATGAGCAAATACGCTCTTAAAAAGCTTTACTGGCCTGATGGTCTCCCAACATATGAGGCACGCCGTAAATTACTTGGGTTGCAATCCTTAATAGATAGAAGATCAGTTTGTTCTCTTCTATTTGTTTATAACATATTTACCGGGAAAATTAATTGCAATGAACTGTCAAATCTTTTTCAAATTTATGATGCTCCAAGGGATTTGAGACGCACTCGTATGTTTGAAGAAAATCTCCATAGGACCAATTATGCTAATAATGAACCAATAGCTAGATGTATGCACTTATGCAACAGTCTCTCTAATATTTTAAAATTTAATGTATCTGAACACCAATTTAGACTGATACTGTTCACTATTTTTAATTAATTTTAAGGTATTAATATCTACAATAGTCTGTAAGATTGTAACAAATCCGTAGACTGAAATAAATAAATAAATAAATAAATAAACAATGACAACGAAATTCCAGCCGCTATTGACACGCCAATGCAAATTGAGCAAGATGTATTTTAAGATGAAAGTGACAGCGAAACTGATATGGTTGCAGAAAATGCACCTACATCAAGCACAACAGAAAGTATGATTGCACGTGATGGTACTCAATGGCAACCAACATCACCTGTTTGTCAACATATAAGGAGTCACAACATCGTAAGAACTCGCAGAGGCTCATTACAAATGACGGAAAGTATGACTGGTATGCAATGCTTCAAGAGTTACTTTACAGTAGAAATGGTCTATATAATCGTGCGTCATACCAACAAAAAAGCCAATTCAACTCATGATGCCTACAATGCAGCAAACCCAACAAAGCGTCAATTAAAGTGGAAGGATACGACAGTGGCAGAAATATACGCATTCATTGGAATGCTGATAATGGCAGGCGCAAATCATTCCAATGATGAAAATGCAAGGGACTTATGGACGCAATTGTCTCATCCTCTATTTCGTGCAACAATGGGATTAAACCGCTTCTGGGATCTTATTCGTTTTATACGTTTTAATGACGCGAGAACAAGAAACGAGAGGCAGCGCACAGACAAAGCTGCTCCAATACGAGATATTTGGATAATGTTGAACGCCAATCTCGCAAAATGTTATGTGCCTACAGAAAATTTAACAATCAACGAACAATTGTATCCGTACCGCGGCTGAACAAAATTTACCCAGTATATTCCATCAAAGCCTGCGAAATACGGGATCAAGGTATGGTGGATATGCGATGCTAAAAATTCGTATCCTCTTCATGGCCAAATATATACTGGCAAACAAGACAGTGGTCGCGAAATCGGTGTAGGCGAAAGAGTAGTCAGAGATTTGGTTGGGCCATACCACAATAGCGGACGTAATATCACCATGGATAATTTTCTTACGACGCTGCCACTGGCAAAGCAGCTGATATCCGTCAAACTTAGCATTGTTGGAACACTGCGGCGAAATAAAGCCTATATACCAACAGAAATGAAAGACGATAAGAGTTGGACCGTTGGGACAAGCAAATTTGGTTTCCACGAGAAGGTGACTATGGTTTCATACAAACAGAGGAAAACAAATTCCGTAATATTGTTGTCGACTCTGCATGATGATGCAACTGTAGAAGAAAACGGCAAACCAGAAATCATCAATTTTTGTAACAAAACGAAAGGTGGCGTGGATGTTATGGACCAGACGCTTCGGGAGTATACCACACAGAGACACACAAAAAGGTGGCCTTTGTCGTTTTTGTACAATATGCTCGATGTTAGTGCTTTCGCGGCATACACTATATTTTATGATAATAACAGAACTGTTCCATATCAAACAACACGGAGAAAACGCTTTTTGCGTAAACTTGCTGGATATTTGTGTGGGCCAATAATAGAAGAAAGAGTAGCTAATCGCCAAGTAACGCGCCATTTTTCCACCAAATCAGCAATTGAGAGCTTTTTGGGAAGACCAGTGGAGATGGTAACCTATACCGAGCAACCATCTACTTTTACGGCTGCTTCTACTGATGGCAGGAAGCCAATAACAGGATGCTGCTATTTGTGCGCTTCTTTGCCAGACAACAGGAGAAGAAAGACGAGAAAAGTCTGCAACGTTTGTAAGAAATCAATTTGCGATCAACATACTCAAACAATATCAAAATGTTTTCCATGTTTCAACAATGACTCAACATAAGACATCAAATATTAGAAATAAGTTAAAATGCATAAAATATAAAAAATTTAACTAAAAAACAATTACAGTTCATTTTTTACACATCAATAAACATTTTGAAACAAAATAAAATAAAACAAACGTTTTTTCTTTGAAATATTAGGTAATTTTCACTAAGGTACCCCGGTACCCTGGTCATGGACCCCTGTATGCAAAAACATTAAACTCATTTTTTAGTTAATATATTTAACCAAATTTGATAAACTTTTTTCTAGTCTCTAAGTTTAGCCGAAATCTCTGATGATCCGGAGTTTCATGTTGATATCTTCAATAATAAGGGAACAGCAGCACTTTAAATTTCAAAAAAGTACCCGGGTACCCGGTTTTGGACCGTAGGGTTAAATATGGAGCAAAATGTAATGACACCTATTTTTAAGTTTTTCTTCTCTAGCTTCTCTAGTTTTTCTTCTCTGGGGGTAACTATAATACATATTTGCATTTTCTTACTCGCCTTATTAAGGAAAATCACCACCCGAGGGAATTAATGCTCTATCTGGGGCACCTTGTATATAATTCATTTAGCTTTAAATATAAAAATAAAGGTGTCCCTATTTTTTTTGCAAATCACTGTCATTCAATCCAATCCAATTGAATATAATCCAATCCAGTGCAATTATTCCAATCCAATCTGACGCAATCAAATGCAATTCAATCCAATCCAATCTAATGTAATCTTATCTAACCCAATGCAATCCAATGCAATCTTTTCCAATTCAATCCAATCTAAACTAACCCAATGTAAGCTCTTATGCTTAGTTTTGTTGGTTTACTGATACCAAACTTGAAAACCCTGACAAATTTTTATAGACAATTAAATTTTGAGGTTTGCCCAACATGATTCTCATTTTTCCAACCAACTTAGAATCCACCATGTACCATCAGACCATATTGGGACAATCTGGTAGCTGAAGTATCACAACGTGATCTCTAACCTCCACCACCAGAAACTACTTGTTTATTTTTGTTGGTATTAAATCGTATGAAAGCTATATTTTTAACTAATATACATGTAGATAGCATATAAACATATATACTATCCTACAAAAAAAAAACATTTTGTCATGAATGAATTATAACATATGAACGCCCAAAACATGCACCTGAAATCTGTTGAAATTAAATAGAGAAAGCCAGAAATACATTAAATCATAGATTTAATCAATTAGGCTGAACATAGGCCACCTTAGAAGAGCACGGTAAGCGTAAGCAGAGTATGTGTAGTGCATAGGGTTAACTATTTGTATCTGTGACATATCTTGACATGAATCAAGGCCTTAACTTGGTAAGCATTCGATAGCGACAGGGAAATTCTCTCAGTGTACTACTCCTCATACTTACCACATACTTAAGGCCCAACCAAAATAGACGAAACGAGACGATAGCATTTTGACGAACGTCTGCACTCGTTACGGATGTTTACGGATTTAACCCAAAATGAAACGATTTGCTCAACTCGTCTGAAACAGCTGATCAGTAGGCAATCGAGTATTATTTATTTATTTATATTGTGCATTTTGTAATTTTTAAATATTTGTGGAAAATGAGTGAAATAATGGCGAAATTGAAACAAGTTGATGAAAATAAAATAAAAACGCACTCTGCACAGCTGTTGTTGACGAGTTGCTACGCTAGCAGTTCGGTTCTTACGGAATAGTACGTCTTGTCAAACTGTTTCGTTTAGTTTCGTTCAGTTACTTTTGCTCATTTTGGGTAACAACATTAATATGTATTTAATCGAACACTTACGTTTTTACTCGTTACGGAGCAAAACGTCTATATTGGTTGGGCCTTTATACATTTCATTGCATGTTTTGTTTGTAGACATCAAAACTCACGTTGGGGTGAAGAGGAGATCAAACGTAAATCAGCCTATAACAACCAGCCAACGACGAACAGCGGCACAGTTAAAACACGCAACCATCTTGAACGTGTTGCTTAAGAGCCGTGGCATGCTCAACGCCAACTACTTCGCATACCAGCCAACCAAGCGGTACGGCCCGTCATACCGCGCAACACGTTTAAACGACACAACCGTTGCAACCCCATTGGATGCGACCGACTGCAGCGCGTTCCATACCAACTTCAAACAAGTTCGAAGACGAGCATCGAACCCAACCAACATATTGGGCAACGAGTTACCCACACGTAAGCCAACCCAACTAGGTTCGAATAGAATGAACCAACTTCGGTGGACATGGTGGGCCCCAACCTGTGGGTAAGAACGCCAACCGGTCCGGTCCAACGATACGAAGTGAACCTCATCGACGAGATAGACGAGAAGTTTGACAGAAACTTCGAGAAGGCCAACTTGACTCTAAAGCGAACATGAAACAATCGAACTGGTCGAGTCGAGTCCCAACCGTGAAAGAGATGAGTCCGAATCTCGGAAGTCTCGAGTCTAAATATTAGCTGAGTGAAAATCAAAAGTAAAGAAATAGTTTAAAATTAAAAGTAAAGAAATAGTTAAAAATTAAAAGTAAAGAAATAGTTTAAAAATTAAAAGTAAAGAATTAAATTTGAAGTAACAACAAGTAAATGAAGGCGACTGAAGACAAAAGCTAGAGCAACGGCAAGCAAAGGAATTTTTATCAACTAAGTAATGGTACCCACACAACGAGAAACGAATAAGGAGCCAAGCCAAAATTAACAACACCACCACAAGCAACACATATCGACCATAACCCCAAGAATTGGAGCGTATCATTTCTGCAACCACCGCGAAAAGTCAGCTGCCCTGCGACTTCATCAGCAAGAGGTCAGTTGCAGGCCGTCTGTAGACTGAAAGCGAGTAGAAACACAGTAACAAGCCGGTGTAACGCAACCTAAACCTTCATTTTGCGCTGGCTTTGGAAGTCACTGCGCGATTGGTGTAATTACCCAAACGGTGGCCCCCAAATTATTCTCATTCACACCTTAGTAAATTTGGGCTTCTCCCAAGACTCGAGAGTACTTGAAACACCCACTTTCTTCGAGTAAGCGTGCGCAGGTCTTATGCTTAAGCGCTTAGTCGAAGAAATAGAGTAGTCGTTACACCTAGTGCTCTGGTCGACCTAATTTTGTCGGCTTTGGAGTGAGAGGTTACGCCCTTTTGCACATCTCGGCAGAGCGTCGGACGAGGACCGACTACAGCCACACAAAACTACCCAGGGTAGACGCCGCAGGATATTGGTGATATTTTTAATTTGCTACACACTATTACTTAAAAATTCGCTATTATTATCGATCATTTACCGAAACACTTTTGTATTGAAATTTCAAAAATTTCTTAACTTGTTTGATCACATTAAATCTAGTTGTAATTAATAAAACGTTATATCTCGTGTTTCGGAAAATGTACCATTTAATCAATAATTTAAAGAAATATTTGAACTTAAAGAAATTTAATTCAGCAACCAAATACTACTTAAAACGTAAATAAAAATTATAACGATTGATTGAAATATAAACGTGTTTTTATTTAGCGTCCAAGAGATAAAGAATAAATATTTTGGAACGACCCTGGATAGCCACTTAGCTGTCCCAGCTATAGGCCCTGGAAGACAGGGAGTCGTTACACTACTTCCGGAAGCTACGAAATGGTTTGAATCAGTTTGTATTTAAAACAATTATAAAAATTGTTAAAATTTAAATCTTTCTATTTTTCGAAAAGCCTTCACTAAGCCAGCAGCTTCTTGCTCCCGCACAGCAGTTGCAAACCACTGAGGATGGCATTGGCGCAATCTATGTGCCATTCGATAATTATGGATTTGGCGATGAGGGCACTTTATGTGAAGCAGCGAAAGAAGTTAACGCCACTCAAGATTCCTCCAAAAATATTTGGTAAGAAACATCCTCAGAAATGTTGCTGTCTTTGGTGCAGGAATTGTCCGAGAAAGTGGGACTCAAAACTAAAAAAAAGATGTGGAACCATATTCGTGATCGACGATTGTTACGATGGTTACGAATTTAGTGTAGGTAAAATTGAAGGTAAATAACGTTCACTCGAACAGCAGTTTAAAAATAAAAGGCCACAATTCACAACTGGAAGAAATCGAAAGGTTAGATGTTTTTTAATTTAATTTCAAAAATTATCCTGCATTTATTTTGATAACAGCTAGCGAAATGGGTAATATTCTTCAAAAAAGGGGGGAATATTTCCAGAATTTATTCTAGGCAGCGAGGAAGGTCGTACTCGAAATGACCTTCTTACCCAAGCAGGCATAAGCACCCAGGATTTGTCTGCAGGTACAGTGTTGCGCAAAATAATAGCAACAAAGTAAGTGCGCTGCAAGAAAATCGTGTATCTTTTTTAATATTAGGGACACACAAAAATTATTATAGGAATCAAAGCATATATTCATACATCATATATAAAACAAATCAAATTCAAATTTGGTTTTGTTTTTTTTTATTAAATTTAAAATTAATGTGGCTGCATTCAATTTGTCTGAGAGCAAAAGAAAAGCAACAAAACTTGAAAAATGTAAAAAGAGAATAGAAGTTCCAAGAATTACCGGTAAAAGTTCCGTTATTGTAAAGCACGTGTTGTTTGTTAGTCATAAACATTTAAGTTTTGTTTTGTTTTTGCGCTAGTTGTGACATTGACTGTTCCATTTATAATGGTATGTTTTAAATACTGTGAAGCTCTTAAATTACAAATTATTTCCGAATACAAAAACGGAAATTCGCAAATATCTAACGAGAAACAGTTTGATATTAATCAGCCAATAGTTTGCAGATTAATAAAGAAATATACAACCACAAAAGACGTAACAACGGTACATTAAAAAAGGCGGCCGCAGAAGATATCGCTGCGTGATGACAGGAACATTTGTGGCGTGTTCAAACGAAATGCATTTGTCACATCCAAAGAGGTTGTTCGGACACTTGCTTTAAACATCCATCACAGCACTGTTTGAAGACGAGCCGTTGAGAACGATTAAAGAAGTTACAGACCGGCAGAAAAACCTTTGCTTACAGCTAAGCATAAAAAACAAGTTGAGGTGTTACAATTTAAACAATTCTGTCTGAAATTGTGACAACAAGTTGCAATTTATTGTTTTTTAGACTTAGTCTTGTAAAAAAGCACCTAAATTGGACCGTTCAAAAATCGAAAACCGTTTTTTTAGCGATGAATCAAAGCTTAACTTTACTAATTCAGATGAGATGTACACGGTACGGCGCCACCCAGGTACACGACTTGAAGCCCGAAACTTCAAAATAAATTTTAAACACGTAGGCGGTGGCGTTATGGTCTGGACGTGTTTTTCCTATAATGAAGTTGAACCATTTCAAAAAATCGATGGAATTATGGATCGATTTGTATATAATGACATTTTAGAAAGCAAGATGCGACCACATTCAGATTGGAATATGTCGCTTTAGTGAACGTTTCAGCCCGATAACGACCCGAAACACACTTCAAAGCTCATCAAAGATTACATTAGAGGCAATGGGATTCAAGTCCTTGATTGGCCGGCACAGTCACAATGACTTGAATCCCATTGAAAATCTTTTTTGGATTTTAAAGGTAAAAGTTTTTGGCCAAAGGTTTTCCAATAAGGCTGCACTGTATGAAGTCCTGAAACTTAATTGGGAACATATACCTAATGCCAACATATCTAATTTAATAGAGTCAATGCCGTTCAGATGTGCAGCAGTTATCAAGAATAATGAATCTTACACCAAATATTAATTATGTTGCTTATGTTTTGCTCTCAGACAAACTGAATGTAGTCAGATTAATTTTAAATATAATAAAAAATAAAAAAACCAAATTTGAATATGATTTGTTTTTAATAGGATTTATGAATATATGCTTGGGTTGCTATAATAATTTTTGTGTGTCCCTAATATTTAAATAGATACACGATTTTGTAGCAGCGTACTGATTTTGTTGCTATTATTTTGCGCAACACTGTATATTCGTTATGCTAGCTTCTGACTGTGCCACCTTGGCATTTGTTTTTTCATAATTGACAACATGTTGGCTTTTTTGTGTGTGACAACGCTTAACAAATATTATCAAATTTTATGCATTATTTTATATAACAATTTGCCAAAGAACACGTTAATAAAGACATCAATGACACTTATAAAGATGATGGTGTCAAGCAGTCTGTACCTATTTAGCTTGCAATAATGCAATGACAATGTGGTCACACAGTCGGAATACGATACTTTTAAATAAATATTAAAATATTATTGTAATTGTTGGACTCGATGGACTACTGCGGTGGAAGTTGATCTGTGGAAGTTGATTTGTGGCATTCCTTATCAAGTGAATTTTGAATTGAATAATATACGAGTGGATCAAATATACGAGTGGATCAAATAAATTGACAATGGTCATAGATTTAAAAAAACGTTCGATTAAAAACGCCAAGGTTAGGTCCTGTATTGAGTGACCTTCCACCGCAATGAATTTACAGGTTTCAATAATCAGCAACATTTAAACATTCTGCATCTGCATTACTATTTAATTAAATTTACTGCATTTATATTTTTATTTCTGACAATTTAAACTTTTTCGCAATTTCAATCTTCAAGGACTCCTTAATTATTTTAAGACAAATTTCTTTTTCTTTCAGAAACTAGTAAAGAAATGCCAAAAAATAGCCAGTTTAAGCCAAAGGTGAAGTCTACGTCTGGTGTCATGAAGAAGCTGCAGAAAATTCTGGAGGAGAAGGTAGACTTTCATTTAAAAACGCTCAAATTAATGGAAAAAAAAGACCCCAAAGAAACAAAAAAAGATTGAACTTCTTGAAAAGATTTTTGACAAACTTTCTTAGTTATAGTCAAAATATAAAAATACAATTTTTTAAGATCCAGATTAAAGACTGAATACTAGATTAAATACTATGGTCAATACTCTTTTTTCGGATTCTATGAATTTTTGAATTCTATGAATTTTGTTTAGTCATATTAACGTTTATATTAAACGTATATTTATTGTTGTACAACTTATAAAAGTATAAATGGAAAGCTAACATAAAATTATTGCTTTTATTAATGGATGGTCTTTCTATAATTTTGTTTCGGCGCAATTCATCGCAAATTTGATTTCTTCGCGTTTTTCCAGCACTTTTATAATAAGCTGTTTCAGCTTGTTTAAAATCTTCCACTTTTTGTGCATCTGCAATGTTCACATCAAAAAGCTATAAATCTTGGTATGTATAGTTTTTTGAATTTTAAAACTAATGTTAAAATCCTCACAAAATACTCTTCGGAATTTATCACGGCTCAATGCTTGTTTGTTTTGAGCTAAGCACTAAGGCTTGTATTTGATCATACAAGGAGTTTATTGCGAGATCGTAATCAAAATATTGTTTATATAGATTCTGAGAGCGACTATAATGGCTCACATACTTTGGTATTGATGAAATAAATTCCTTTGCAGACTCAACAACTTCTACCACCTTAAGTTACTACCACCGACAGGCACAAGATTTTAAAGTTCTGAGTATGCAGATGCCATTGTATACAGGACTTCTAAAAATTAAAATTCAAAAACCGTGAAAAAGTTAAAAGGTGTGGCTTACAGGCAACATTGTAAGTTTAACTTGTGAGGTTTTTCGGCAAGAAGGTGCTTACCCACCGATAGACTAAAGATTTTCAAGTTCTGAGTATGCAGACATCATTGTTTGAAATACTTCTAAAAGTGGAAATTAAAAAATTGTGATAAAGTTAAAAGGTGTGGTTAACAGGCGACATTGAAAGTTTAACATGTGAATTTTTTCGGAAGAATTGTAATGTTTTGAGCAAGGCTGTTAATCGCTCACTTTTATACAAAAATTGACGATTTATCGTCATTTTGACTATTTTTGGCACTAATTAAGACGTGACGATTTTTCATGCCAAAAATTACGATTTTCAGCAAAACTAACAATGCAGCATGCTCGACAAAAATTTTGAGATGCAGTTATTATGCAAAAATAATAAATAAAAAGGTAAAAGTTTTGTAAAAAAATAAAGACTGAAAACTTATGTTTTCATTACTTCTATTAAAAAATATTTATATTTTATTTGGTTTAAAATTAATTTCATCAAAAGTGAGCGCCGCTCAAAAAGTGAGCGAAATTAACAGCCTTGGTTTTGAGTATGCAAATACTACTGTATGCAGGACTTCTCAAATTAAAATTAAACAAATAACTTATAAAACGCACTTTATGGCAAAAATATGAACAATGCAAAATTTTCAAAACTGCGATTTATAGAAGTCGTCAAACTTTCAAATGCGTAAAACTTGTTTTATGTGGGCAAGCACCTTGTTGCTCAAAACGTAAGACTGAACTATGTGCAGCAAAAAGAATATACGATTGTAGTTCGAATTTTTTTTCATCATTGCATATCCCTTGAAGAACCAGGCTTATATTTTCAGATCGATCGATGTAGTCGTCTTTTTTGCAAGCTCGAGGTTCTATTACTATGTGGCTGCCGTCGATAGCTCCTGAATTATTGCAGGGATTAGTAGGAAAATTAAAAACTTTCCTTTTGAACTCACCTTTAACGTCTGGAAATCCTTTTTAGTTTTATAAAACTCACTGCTAGCTTTTTCATTATTCTTTCGGCTGCAATTTTTTATGTGACCGCAATCTCAAGTATATTTGTTATCTCTCAAATTTGTGGCAGATATCAAAAAGGCTCCGGCTTACTCGGAAATGCCTCTTAAACTCGTCTTAACTATATGAAGGTACCACTTCGTCCAAATAGTTTTTAATGCGATTCCGAGACTTTTTTATTAAAAACATTGCACTGAACTCCTTTTCACCACTTGAGTCCTTCCATAGGACATTAAGATCGTCGTCACTTTAGCATACTTCATTTAAAAATGCTCAATTCACGAATTTATCACACTTTTTTGTTTTTTTTTTAATATTTTTAGGTTGATTTATTTTTAACTAACGTATTTGAAATGTTTCACTATTTTACCAGAAAAGCGTTCGTTTACTTTTTTAAAGTTCAAGTTAATTCTCTCTCAATGTTATTACTTTTGATGTTTTTTTTATTTTTTTACCAGAAAAGTACACACAGAATATTTTTGAGCTTTTTTGATCACATAAGTTATGAAAACAATAACAAATCTGTATATATTCAATCACACAGCAGACTAGCCAGACTATTTCGGATGGCTCTACCCTCTCCATCTTCAGTAGCCTTGAGTTATTAAGCTTTGACCAACTCACTGTTTAAGTTTTATATGATTTGTTCGAATAAATTCTCGTTCGAAGAAGTAATGGGGGTCAGTCATACATTTTAACCCTCTCCGGCCTTCTCTAAAAAGGAAAATATGGATTTTATTGGATGGTGATGTAGTACAAAAGCCTTACGTGACTCTTAAACACTGAATATAGTCGTTAAACCCCAGGGGCTTTTTTCCTGTTGTATAGTGTAATGAATTGTTGAATATCACATCTAATTTCATGTAAGAAATTTGCGCCAATAACTTTGAGCTAAGAAACGGCTCTCATCACGTATGACGAGAATCGTTTGATGATATCGTTTTAACGCTGCTTTAACATCACGAAACCTTTTATTTTAAGTATCGTCTAAGCGATATTGTTTTGCTTGCTTCATGTAAGGCAAGCAACTATCAAATGGTATCGTCGAAACGATTGCTCAGCGCGATAGCTAATTTAGTATCGTTTGACTATTTTTCTGGTTGGAAATAATAATAAAAATAATTTTGAATGTTATGGGCGCTTGTTTGTTAAAGTGGTCCATAACAAATTCATGGAATGTCGTTCCTGCACTGTGTTTGCGACGTAATTGTAAGCCAGCTGCGGATGTTCATCAATAAAGTGTAGTAATATTTCCATTTACTTAGGTGTCGCTGCCGAATAATATATTTCCAAAACATTATCATCAAAATAACTTATTAAATATTCTTACATTTTTGCTTAAATTTTCACTTTTGAAGCAACTCAACGATAGACGACGATAGCGATGGACTTATATGAAGTAAACTAAAAACGATATCGTAGGATAGTATCGTTCAAACGATAGTCGTTTTAAAAGTTATATGATGAGAGCCCTGGGTTCAAATGTTTCCTTGTGTCCAAGGACATTATTTTTCAAATTTCTTTTTTGGATACTATTATATTAAAAATATGTTATTGATTTGTTGAAAAAAAAAGAATTTTTTTTCACAATACGACGTGGTAAACATTTGCGCTGTTTTAAAGCACATAGCTGTTTTTATACATGATTTCAATTCTCTTTTGGTGGTATGGAATCGATTGCAATTTGTACAGAATACTGCCGTTTGGCCTAGATGAAATGTGGAGAAATTGAGGACTCAATTACTTAACTGGTCGTTGCTCCTAATACACCCCGTGCCAAAAACCCCGCTCCTAGAAATATTTGTAGAAGTGCTTAAAATTCTACTTAAATTGGGTTTTATATAACAAATTTTTATAATGATGTGTTACTGAGCATCTTGTCTCCAATCTTGCTAAAAAAAGTGAAAATCTGTGGCAAATGGTAATAAATAGGTTGCTTTTTTTAAAAAATAATATTTTAAACAAAGGTTTTGATCAATAAATGTATAAATAACTGTTCATGTATAACATTTTGCAATTTTTTTTAATGCAGATATGTTTTTGAACTCACAAGCATTACCGAAGGATACATTTTAATTCAAAATGGTGGTCCATTATTGTTACCAATGAAAAATTGTTCGAAACACATTTCTTGGGTTTTTAAACAAAAGAATAATGCGTTGGCACACGTTGCCAGAGTTGTGAACTACTTTATTGGTCAGCATAAAACCTGAACCAAGTGAGTTTTATCCAAATTTCGTTGAGTGAGATCCATTTAGAGAATACAAAAGTTATTCTGTTTTTATTATATATTTGCAAACATAGGTACATATTTTCATAAATTAAACAAAATTGTATAACACAGTAATTTGCATAAAATTGTGAAAAGATGTATTAAATGTATATTAAGGCCGTGTGCGAATTGATCTAAATGCGACCTAAACTAAATTGGGTCGATAAGGCAGTGCTTCCTAAATAATTTAGGAAATTCTCGAGCTACCTAAATGCTTCCTAAATTAGGAAGCACTGCCTTATCGACACTATTTAGCTTAGGTCGCATTAAGATCAATTCGCACACAGCCTAAATATTTAATTTAATATCCTAACATTATATTTTTACGGAATAGTTTTAATTCACGATTTTTGAAAATATTTTCCCTCTGTGATATTTTACCACCTGCAGTCGGATTTTCTTCAATTTCCAGTTTTTTTATTGAGAGTAGCATTGCATTCTTCCATATTTAGGGCCGTTTTCTCAATGTCAGGTTAGCAAAGCTCTTAACCGGGAGTTAGCTAACCGTACGATAACTAAAAAAACAATTTCGTTTTCACCAAGTGTCGGTTAAGTAACTGTTGGTTAAGTCATTAATTGTGAATTTTTTCAATAGTGAATACGCTAAGCTGCATATAAGCTGTTTACGTTTGTTTGTTTTTTTTATTTTTGATGTGCAATTTGTAAAATTCTAACAAGGATTAATTAATAAATAATTTAAAAATGCAGCAGAGTGCCGAACTTCAGTGCATATGAAGAAAGTGTACTACTCTTCCACGTAATCACGCCTATGCGCATATGTCCTTTTTATGTTTTGGATCGAATTCAAGTAAGAAAAAAACGAAATCCTCGAAATTCTATCCATTTTTAATTATAAAATATATAATTATTTTTTACGCTACACAGCTCTTCTTCCGATTAGCAACTAACCGGAACCTCAACTTGCCGTTAACTTAACCGGCACTTAAGACCTAACCGAACCTTGAGAAAATGCTTTTTTGCTAACCGCCAGTTAAAGTTCTGATTAGTGCTTAACCGGACATTGAGAAAACGGCCCTAACTATAAAACAGATATCTTTTGAGATAGTGGCTATTTTAAACTGAACAATTTTTTCCTTTGTTAATGGTCAAATTTTACATGCGCACAACACACGTCTTTTTTTCGCCTGCGATCAAAAACAGTTATAAGCAAGTAAGCGTATACCCTTTTTTCAGAGTATTTCTAGTACTGCGAGCACATAGCTGTTTTTGATCACTTCTAAACCAAAAGAGATACAAAAAAACGGTGAATGCAGAAATGTGGGCAATAGATAGTGTCAATAAAATATGAAATAAAAAAAAATTCGATAAAAAACACATAGCCGTTTTTGTTCGTGCGGCGACGATTTGGATTTTCTTGAGTGTACTACTATTTTGAAACTATGTATCTTTTTGCCCAAACCATGAAGAATTTTGTTGAACATAACACATTTTTTGGATGCGTGTGTAATTATGAGTTCCTGTGGCATTTTTGGTTTCTTAATTGTCTATTTTTTTTTTCATTTTAACTGTGTCTGTGTGCAGCGACCTTTGCTCATTTCTGACCATCCTTTTTTTTTACTTTTTTCAAACCATTGTACGTGTGTCTGTGTGCTTACCCAAAAGGGCACATAAAAGTACAAAAATAAATAGTTCGCTCTTTCCTTTTCGGAAGTCCGCCTTGCTGCATATGAATGCTGTCTACTGCAGGTTGAACTCACATTCAGTCCAGCGCTTGTAGAGTCGCGTTGAATTGTATCCTGCTTCTAAAAATTTCATTTGTTGAAAAAACTGGAATGCTGCAGGGAAAGCTACAGAGAAATGTATGTAAATAAATTGGCGGCCGGAGTCCTTGCCGCGCTTTAAAACTGTTTCTGTTTTATATTCATTTAAAACACTTTGCGTGTTTTGGGTGGAATGAACTTAAAGTTTGCACTTAGTTTAAAAAAAAAGAACCAAGATTGTCGATTTTACAAAATGTATAAAATTGTACTTTCAAATGCGATTATGCATAAATTGTATACTTTTTTTTGGAAGTACATAAAGTCAAATCTGGAAATAACGAACCCCCGAAATAGTGAACAGCTCGAAATAGTGAACGCTTTATTACCTGACATTTCACAGAATCAGAAGCAAAAAAGTACATTCCATTTTTAAAAAAAAATTCTATCTCGAAAATGCGAACAATATAGATACAATAACAGGCCTTGCAAGAATTAGTTCACTTTATCCAGATTCGAATGTATCAACTTTAATATGAAAAATAAAGACCAAGTTCGGATATGAGTAAACTCGCATGAAAACGGAGCCTACCTACCTCCCATACAAAATGACTTTATCAAAACGAAAAAAAATCTCTTAAAATTTGACAAAGATAAGTTCATGTGGTAAAAATTATTCACATAAGCTTAGATACATAATTTGCGTTCTGAACCCAACTAAATCAAAAGAGAAGAACGCATACCTCCCATATAAAATTTTTTTACTAGATTTAGAAATTTATGAATTCTATAATAATTAATATAATGAATTCCACACAATTTGTAATATGCACTCTGCGTTGGAAATTTGGCAAAATCAAATAAAACTCTATAAGCCTCTCATATAAAGTGATATCATTAAAATTATAAAGCTTTTGGAAATTCCACATATATCAGTTCATTGACATGATATTTTTTATATAAGCTACAATACTTAAAATGTACACATGTATAATTTGGCACAGTTTACTTAGAAACAACAGTTTATTTAAAAAAATGTTTGCATATAATACAGATTTTTGATATGTAATATCTTTCCGCTCGGTTTCCTGCAATTTGTGGGAGTGATTTCGTGAAATGTGACGGAAATGAACAGGAAATGAATAACAGGAAGTCGGCGAAGCGCGCGCCATTTCATATATAATACAAGGAATTGCAGAGCTTTCAAAACTGTTCACACAATGCCTGTTAGCTTCGAATAGGTGCTACACAAACCACAAACATTTGGTTCGCACAGAAAACTGAACGTAGCCACAATTCTTTTACAATTTTATTAAACCACAGTGCCTCTTCACATGCAAATATATTTAGTTTATACACAAACCAAATATTTAACACATCTAAACATTTCGAGCGTATCTACAACTTGGATCGCCGAACGTCAAAGTAAGAGATAACAAGACCAAACAGCTGTTTTTGGCATACACAAATCTAATTTAATTCTAATGATTTTGTTATTTACAGAGATGGGCAAGTCAAGAGCAGAGTATATGCGAGATTACCAGCAGAAAAAACATGACGAAAAAAAACGAGCGAGCCTTACAATAGTTGCATAGGATATGTAACATCTGACACCTCACCTTGTTAATAGTCCTGGTTAAAAAAACATTTATAGTGATTAAAATCATTTGAAAAGTTTTAAAAACATTTGATTTTTACTACTTTATAGATGTACACTTCGCATTGAGGTAATTTTTAAAATGTGTTTTTTTAACCAGAGAAACAACAACGATATATCCTGAAAAAAATTATTCAGGTATTATTTGAAATGATTTTTTCTAGAATGAAGAATAATTCCTTTTATGCATTTTTTTATTCAAGACAGTTGATTTTATTCAATTTCGGAAAGAGCGGAGATAATAAACTTATGATAACTAAAATATAAGAGATACACTTCTGATTTCAAAGTATGTATGTAAAAACTGTTGAAAAACTGCGTCAATAACAGTACCTCTGTTAGTTGTCGAAACATTTCAGTTTATGTTCATTTCGAGCTTGAATTCATCATTCAAAAAAACTATGAGTGACTCAGCTTCTGGTGAACTGAAGTTTACGTTAAAATTACCACTTAAAATCATGGGAACTTTTTACATGCTTTGAAATAACAAGTGTATGTCTCATATTTTAGTTTTCATAAGTCTATTATCTCCACTCTTCTCCAAATTTAATAAAATTGTCTTGATTGTCTTCACTGTCTTGAATAAAAAATTACATTACTCCTGTTCGTTATTTAATTACATAAAATACTATTTTCATTAAAAAGAATTATTCTTCGTTACGAAAAATCATTTTAAATAATACCTGAATCGTTTTTTTAGGATATAATGGTAATGTTGTTTCTGTGACTAGAAAAAAAAATTTAAAAATTACCTCAATGTGAAGTGTACATCTACGTATATATATAGTAGTAAAAATCAAATGTTTTCAAAATTTTTCAAATGATTTTAATCACTACACAGTAAAAAATTTGAGGGTCAATTTTATCTTTTTTATAAAATTTGTGTGGTATAAACTTTTTTTATTCCAAATAATTTATAAATTTAATACCACTCAATATTATAAAAATAATAAAACAAATATAATTTAAAAATTTCATATGAATATCATGTGTTAATAAAAATATATTCTGGTTCGAAAGAAAAAAATTCACCGAAATCGGGAAATTTAAAAATATAGTGGTTTCGATTGGTCTGACGAGAAAAATGGTGTGGACAAAGTTATAAGATTTGATGGTATACATTTTAAAACATTTTTGGTTTGGATTTATATGTATACAAAATAGTATAAAATTTATGCTCATATTTTTTACTGTGTATAAATGTTTTTTTAACCAGGATTATTACCAATAACCAGGGTTATTAGTGAGGTATCAGATGATATATATCATAAGCAGGGAAGACAATTATATGCAAATGCATATAATATATGCTTTTGCATATTTGGACGTTTTGTTAATAATTTTGCATATTTATAACGATTGTGCTTATTTGTGCATATTTTTACATATTTTTAACTTTTCGAACAGATTTTAGCTTGTAATCGAGCAAATTTTGATACTTCCTTCACATCTGGCAACATTGTAATTTCTTTGATATTATATATATTTATAAAGAGATATTATATTATATATGTATAAAAAATATTTTGTTTAAAAACTCACAGACAATGGATCCATACGCCGAAAGTCTCCTTGCGAACGAAGTCCCTTATTTTAAATGGTGCCCAAGTACATCCTGCGATGTTGAGCGGTCTTAAAAAATCGTAGAAAATTTATTTTTGATAATATAAAAATGCATTTAATTGTTCAGTGTAATCGCTGAATGCAATACACTGTTTTTGCTATAAGCACCATATAAAAGAATGGACTTCGTCCGGAAGGAGACTTTTGGCATTGGCTTCGAGCTACCAAACAAAATATTCATTAAATGATTAAAATAGAATTAAATTTTTACTTTATAATTAAAATTATAATTTATTTAAACTGAAATATTTACTTTTACGCCTTGAAAGGGCTATTGTTTTGTTTTGTTTATGAAATATTGAATAAAATTTTGAATAATAAAACTCCGACTTCGACATTTTTCGTGCTTATTTGATGGCATATTTTGCCATTTTTTAGAACATATTAGCATACTTATTTTAGATTTTTTCGTGCATATTTCTGTCTTCCCTGATCATAAGCGACTACTTATATACACTTGAATGCAGTCGAAGTTCACAATAACAACGAGCTATAAATATCAAATAAATAAATACATATTAATAATCACTCACATTAAATTATTTAACGAAAATAAATTAATTTTATAAAAAGCAGCAATTCATATGAACAAGTCATGAATGAATAAACAATTATTAGATAAAAAAAGAAAAAAACAACTAAAATTTTCCTTATTTTTTTTTTTTTTTGTTTATAAAAAAAAATCAAGGCATGCACCTTATACAAACAACGATTGGTCTTGACCTGAAAGGAAAGTGAAAGATTATTAGAGAAAGAATTGATTGGAACCATACGTGAATTATCGATTAAGCGAAACAAATGTGAAAGACAATTTGAATTGCTTATAACCGAGGCTATTATTATGCCTTAACCTCGGAGAGCGTTTCCAGCCCTCAGTTGTTCTTGTCCTGTAATCAGGGTTGCCACAGCCTAAATTTTTTTTTTAATAAAATTCCAAAAAAAAATCACTTTTTAGAAAAAATTTTTACATCCAAAACAAAAGTTTATCAATTAAATGATCAATAAAAAATTAATTATTAAAAATAAGTTTTACAGTATCCAACGCACATACAGTTGCGGTCAAAATAATAGTAGCGCCCTTATATTCATACATGTTTGGATAAATAATACTAGTATACGAATTTCGGATCCGGTAAGTCCATTCCTATATGTACTTTCAACACTCGTTCCAACTCCGTACTCAGTTTCCTCCTATATTGTAAAACTTTCAAGATACAGGGTGTTTTACGGTTTTGGTACGTGTTTAGTATTATTGATCTAGAATCTAAACTACTTGTGAATTTATAATAAAAATTTATTTTGTTTGAATCAAATGTAGTTAAAAATGCAATTTTTAATATTTAGTATTTTTACAAAAAAAAACCTACTTTTGTGTCATTTTTTGATTAATTAATGTAATGATAAATTCACAAATTAAAGGTTGTCACTTTTGATTTGGCCACCAACTTTATATCGATGGTTAACCCTTAACTGTTACTCCTGGTCTGTGGGACCAGTACAAAAAAACAAGAGTTATTTCTCTAATAATTCAATATAATTCGATTCAATTAAAAAAATAATTAAAAATTATATCTTAATAGGAAGCAAAAACTTTATTTAAGACGTTCTTAATAAAACAACATGAATATGTTACTACATTTTATGAACCAGATGTACTGTTAGTGTAATTTTTTTGAGGTGTACCAGTTAAGGGTTAAGCGCACAAAAGTGATAAGTGAAAATTTTAACATTTCCAGAAACGCTTAAATTTTTGTGTTTTTAACTGAAATTTATTGAAATTCAAAAACAAAATAAACTTTTCTAGCCATTTAATAATTTTCACTTATCACTTTTGTGCGCTATGTATACTTTGTTAAAAAACCACGAAATATGAAATAAAAGAAAGAAAGAGGGAACATTGTATGAAATAACATAGCTGTTTTACTTTTTGTAATTTAAAGTCAATCTAGATGTATGCTCTTACAGATATTTTTTCGGTGGCCATACAAAGTGCGGATTATTTTCATTACTAATTAATGCTTTGGAGAGCATTATATTACTTATGGTTTTAAAATTTAGTAAGTTTCTTAGTTTTGTTTTTAGTAAAGAAAAATCTTGAAATTTTCTCTTAGCAGTGGCTAAACTGTGAGGCAGTGTCATTAAATTTTGGAAAAAATTTGTTAGTTCTATAAAACAGTTTTTAAATTCAATTTTTAAAAGAAGCTACTTTTTCCCACAAGTCTACAATATCCATGTCGATTTATAGGCTAAACTTAGAAAATTGTAGAGATTCCAATGCTTTCCAAGCTCAGCAGGGTTGTTTTTCGTCGCATACAAGTTCCATATCATTAAAAAAGGCCAATAATTTTAATACGTTTTTTAAAGTAACACAAAACCATGCATCTTTTAATGTAAAATTAGGGATCATATTAAAAAAAAATTGTTTTGTTACAAAGGCCGACGAGTCTTTAAAGACTTTGCTTCTCTTATTCTATTAGATGAAGAAAAAGTAAGTATTATTCTTCTTAGGTTCAAAATAATACATAATTTAAATGCTGTACTTATTCTCGAAAAGCAAAATCTCGAAAATATCAAAATTGGTTTTAAGGTTGGTTAAATCGATCAATGGCATGAATTATTAAATTTTGACAAAGACTGTAATGAAATGGAAAGACTACGCTCGATTTGCTTTTTGAGCACCTTGAACGGGAACCAACAAAAATGTCGCAAAATAATTAAATTACTGATTATTAAAAACTGATTGACAATAAATATTATATGGTTCGAGTGAAAAAAAAAGAAAAATGTTTATTGCGTTTGCATCTATTTTAAGAATTTTTATCTTTTTAATTTAACTTGAATGAACAGAGCACATCATCAGCATGCAATCAAAAATACCACGTTAAATTTAACTAGCTGAAAGTGATAGAAATAAAATTATTTGAGTAGAAAATGAAAAATTTAACATTCATGACAGATCATCTGCTGTGAATTATCGGAGCAAACTGAATTGAATATCAACTACATGAAGGACACAAGCATCACCTGCAGAACTGCCATGCATCAGGACACAAAAACCAACGCTTAATTCACTGCACATTGGACAGTTTTAAAATTTTTTTTTGGTATTATTTAATTTTTTTATTAACTTAAAGCTTCATTCTGTCGCTCTTTCGTTGGCAAGACAAAAAATATAGCAGAAAAATAACCATTTTAGTGAGTGCAATGTGCATTTTAGAAAAGCCAACAAGAAAAAATAGTTACAGCTTTCATCTTAATTTTAAAGCATTGCAAATAAACTGCAGACACTTTTATTTTTACAAAAATGTTTTTATTTCAATGCTTACAATAAGAATTTCAGGTAAAACTTTAGATGAGTACAATTTAGCACTGTCCTGGTAATTGTTGCCAGAACAATTTTTGTGTGTCATGCAGCAGCAATGACGCCGTCTGCTACCGCAGTTTCAACAAATTAGCCAAGTTTAAATAAATTTAAAGCCATCAATCTTAGTCGACGTGCTACTTGAAGTAGAAAGCTTTTCAGTATCTATGCAATTATTTTTCGCATCAATTAACAGATAAGTTGCAGTGGAATTGCGTACTACAACAAACCACTTCTAGGTACATTAATTTCACTTTGTTGTTGTTGTTATTTAAAATAGGTTATTCTTATCGCAGAAATAAGAATTCCGTTAAACTAATAAAATTAATTTGACATTGTTTTAAGGTAAGGTAAGGTAAGGTAAGGTAAGGCAAGGCAAGGCAAGGCAAGGCAAGGCAAGGCAAGGCAAGGCAAGGCAAGGCAAGGTAAGGTAAGGTAAGGTAAGGTAAGGTAAGGTAAGGTAAGGTAAGGTAAGGTAAGGTAAGCTAAGCTAAGATAAGATAAGATAAGATAAGATAAGATAAGATAAGATAAGATAAGATAAGATAAGATAAGATAAGATAAGATAAGATAAGATAAGATAAGATAAGATAAGATAAGATAAGATAAGATAAGATAAGATAAGATAAGATAAGATAAGATAAGATAAGATAAGATAAGATAAGATAAGATAAGATAAGATAAGATAAGATAAGATAAGATAAGATAAGATAAGATAAGATAAGATAAGATAAGATAAGATAAGATAAGATAAGATAAGATAAGATAAGATAAGATAAGATAAGATAAGATAAGATAAGATAAGATAAGATAAGATAAGATAAGATAAGATAAGATAAGATAAGATAAGATAAGATAAGATAAGATAAGATAAGATAAGATAAGATAAGATAAGATAAGATAAGATAAGATAAGATAAGATAAGATAAGATAAGATAAGATAAGATAAGATAAGATAAGATAAGATAAGATAAGATAAGATAAGATAAGATAAGATAAGATAAGATAAGATAAGATAAGATAAGATAAGATAAGATAAGATAAGATAAGATAAGATAAGATAAGATAAGATAAGATAAGATAAGATAAGATAAGATAAGATAAGATAAGATAAGATAAGATAAGATAAGATAAGATAAGATAAGATAAGATAAGATAAGATAAGATAAGATAAGATAAGATAAGATAAGATAAGATAAGATAAGATAAGATAAGATAAGATAAGATAAGATAAGATAAGATAAGATAAGATAAGATAAGATAAGATAAGATAAGATAAGATAAGATAAGATAAGATAAGATAAGATAAGATAAGATAAGATAAGATAAGATAAGATAAGATAAGATAAGATAAGATAAGATAAGATAAGATAAGATAAGATAAGATAAGATAAGATAAGATAAGATAAGATAAGATAAGATAAGATAAGATAAGATAAGATAAGATAAGATAAGATAAGATAAGATAAGATAAGATAAGATAAGATAAGATAAGATAAGATAAGATAAGATAAGATAAGATAAGATAAGATAAGATAAGATAAGATAAGATAAGATAAGATAAGATAAGATAAGATAAGATAAGATAAGATAAGATAAGATAAGATAAGATAAGATAAGATAAGATAAGATAAGATAAGATAAGATAAGATAAGATAAGATAAGATAAGATAAGATAAGATAAGATAAGATAAGATAAGATAAGATAAGATAAGATAAGATAAGATAAGATAAGATAAGATAAGATAAGATAAGATAAGATAAGATAAGATAAGATAAGATAAGATAAGATAAGATAAGATAAGATAAGATAAGATAAGATAAGATAAGATAAGATAAGATAAGATAAGATAAGATAAGATAAGATAAGATAAGATAAGATAAGATAAGATAAGATAAGATAAGATAAGATAAGATAAGATAAGATAAGATAAGATAAGATAAGATAAGATAAGATAAGATAAGATAAGATAAGATAAGATAAGATAAGATAAGATAAGATAAGATAAGATAAGATAAGATAAGATAAGATAAGATAAGATAAGATAAGATAAGATAAGATAAGATAAGATAAGATAAGATAAGATAAGATAAGATAAGATAAGATAAGATAAGATAAGATAAGATAAGATAAGATAAGATAAGATAAGATAAGATAAGATAAGATAAGATAAGATAAGATAAGATAAGATAAGATAAGATAAGATAAGATAAGATAAGATAAGATAAGATAAGATAAGATAAGATAAGATAAGATAAGATAAGATAAGATAAGATAAGATAAGATAAGATAAGATAAGATAAGATAAGATAAGATAAGATAAGATAAGATAAGATAAGATAAGATAAGATAAGATAAGATAAGATAAGATAAGATAAGATAAGATAAGATAAGATAAGATAAGATAAGATAAGATAAGATAAGATAAGATAAGATAAGATAAGATAAGATAAGATAAGATAAGATAAGATAAGATAAGATAAGATAAGATAAGATAAGATAAGATAAGATAAGATAAGATAAGATAAGATAAGATAAGATAAGATAAGATAAGATAAGATAAGATAAGATAAGATAAGATAAGATAAGATAAGATAAGATAAGATAAGATAAGATAAGATAAGATAAGATAAGATAAGATAAGATAAGATAAGATAAGATAAGATAAGATAAGATAAGATAAGATAAGATAAGATAAGATAAGATAAGATAAGATAAGATAAGATAAGATAAGATAAGATAAGATAAGATAAGATAAGATAAGATAAGATAAGATAAGATAAGATAAGATAAGATAAGATAAGGTAAGGTGGGGTAAAGTAAGGTACGACAAGATAAGGTAAAGTAAGGTAAGGTAAGGTACGGCAAGATAAGGTAAAGTAAGGTAAGGTAAGTTAAAGTAAGGTACGGTAACGTAAGGTACGGCAAGATAAGGTAAAGTAAGGCAAGGCAAGGCAAGGCATGGTAAGATAAGGTAAGGAAGGGAAGTTAAGGTAAGATAAGCTAAGGAAAGATAAGCTAAGTAAGGTAAGTCAAGGTACGGCAAGGTAAGGTCATTTTTAGGTAAGGTGAGGTAAGGTAAAGAAAGGTAAATTAATTTAAAGGAAAGTACGGTAAGGTAAGGTAAGGAGTTTTACAGCTAATAGCTCTTAAAGAAAATTTTGATATATTTCTATATATTTTATCGAATATTGTACGAATTTTTAACTTTTTTACTGAAATTACTGAATTCTATTGACTGATTCGGCATTTAACGGGCATTTTAAATTACACGTTTATCGATGTCTTAAAAGTTTACATCTGAGTTTTGTTTAGTATAATTTTAAGTTTCCATTTGAGGCCCACAATTTTCATCTGCAATTTTAAACAAAAACTTACTAATGATAAGTTTTCAGGATCACTGCTAACGATTCTGCTATCAAAATAAGGAATATTAGGCAATTTAAAAGAGGTGAAAATCAAACATAGTGGAACAAACACGTATGTCAGCTTCAAGTAGAAAAAATTAATAACTTATTTACTTTTATAATTCTAAAAAAATTCTTTTACATTTATGGCCTTATTTTGTAAAACGAACGCTGTCACTTGCGTTAGATTATTTTTATATGACAATATATTTTAAAGGAAAATTTCAGCGAGAGACAGAGAGTTTGTTCTAACTCAAATGGAAATGGAAATGGAACTGCCAGACAAACCCCCAAGTGGGGTGATTGCATGCGTTTTACAATATAAGGCCATTAATTTTAATTGTATAATCCTAAAAAATATATAATGAACTTTATTACTCCGTTTGTAATGCTAATAAGAAGGCATGGCAGGTATAGAAAAGTATATATATATTCTTGATCAGCACTACCTCCTGATTCGATTTAGCCATGTCCGTCTCTATGTTTGTCTGTCTTAATTACCTTTCCAACGGTTATTCAAGCTAAACAATCTGTTAAGAAATGTTTGAGATATGAATTTTAGTAAAAATAATTTTTCTACGTTTTTGCCTATTTTTTTCAATTTTGTGCACTTTGTAACTCCGCCAAAAATGACGCCAAATTTTTTCCACCAAATGAAGTGTTTTATTTTCGTCAGTGTTGCTTAATGCAAAATTTCACCCAAATCCGACATAATCATTAAGTATGTTCAAAATGGAATTTCTTTTTTTTACATCATTGGAATTATTTTTACATTTCTGCCTTAGAATCATATTTTTCAGTTTGTGACTGTTTGCAAAAATTATTTATTTGGTGTGTAACTGGACCATGAAGTGTTTGACTAGGAAGTTACAGAGAGAATATATAAACGAGAGATGTCATAGACACATTAACAGAACGTTAACATAAATCCAACGATCCGAATATTAATACGGTTCGAACAATTGGTTGCAAACGTGCGCTGCCAGCAACACAGACTCTGCCAGCAGAGAAAAAACCACCACCGAATGCGAGACAAGCAACAACGAAAAAACACTATTTATACTGCTACTTATTGGTATGTTTGTGTGTTTATGCAGAATTTGTTTTGTTCTTTGCTTGGCGTTGTTGTTATGCTTTATTTTATGCTTTTGATCGTGTTTCAGATATTTTTCTAGTTTGTCGGAGCTGAAATCAAAGAAATTGGCCAATTTGTTCTGTTTCTTAACTTAGCCAAATATGAAACAAGTGAATGTCGTTATGGCTCAACAAATTATTTCAATGAGCGATCCATGTTTTGTAAAATTCTAATTTATCTATGCATTTGTATGAAAAATAAAAATTTTTAAAAATTAAATGATGACTTTTTAAAAACGTGACGTTTGCAATAAAAACCAGCATGTATTCATATGAGTTCGATAGGAGTGCGCTATATTACCGCGAGTTGATCTTTTTGTTGTAAATTGAAAAACATATAAAAATGTTTGGACTTTTTATATATTTCTCTATTTTTTGCACATAAAGCCTTATTTTGTGTATAAAACTGGTATGCATGCATTTCGTTTGAATTTGAATTGTCCCTAAAGATGAGCTATATAGCATAAAAATCGGATAAAAATTATCAGAGTTTTGATATTTTAATTTATGAAATAATTTAATTTTTTTCTTATTTAGTGAAAAAAAATCTTAAAAATTCAAATTTGAAAAAATTGCAATAAATTGCTATTGAAATGTTTTCTGACACATCATTTAATAAAAATACAAACAAATTATGTGATTACGTTCAATAACTTGGTCGTTATTAAATTTTTTACTAGAAGTGCAACATTTTGTAACTTTTGAGTTGGAGTACTCTTACAAAAAAATTTCAAAAATTTAAAAATGTAAAATTTAAAAAATTCACGGTTGGCTAAAGCATAGTCTTATGCTATTTCAGGCAAAAAATTACAAAAACAAAAATTCAAATAAAAAAGTTATTGCTGTTGAATCTCGCTGTTTTTTTTTTCAAAAATGCTCAAAGTTTTTGGCATTTCGAACACAAAAAATTTATAAAAAATTGATATAAATATTTTTCTTAGTCATAATGGCTTCAGCAATATAAAAATAAATTTTCTGATTTTAGTTAGAAGAAATTTTGGAGTTCCAATGCTACTAACATATCAGACCCTGGTTTTAAGGTAAAACATATTATAACTACCCCAAAAACCTACCAATTTTATTTTATGTTTGTGTGTCTATGCAGAATTTGTGCTGTTTCTTTACTTTCCCAAATATGAAATAAGTGAGTGTCGTTTTGGCTAAACAAATAAATTCAATATGAAAAAAATTTTATTTTATAGGTATATAAATTCTATATACTCTATATTTACTTCTATATTCTATTTATAAAACTGTAAATTAAAATAATGTAAAATCAAAGAAAAGATCATACTTAATTACAAAAATTAACTATAATTAATATAGTAGGTATATTACCTAACATATATTTATGTTTTTCTAATTCAATTTTCAATTTTAAGCATAAAAGGCAAAAAACCCACCACATATTTGTTATTTTATATTAAATAGTTTATATTATATTTATCTATTTACCCATTAAAATTATCTTAAAAAATATTTATATGCACTTTGTTTTCAATAAACAATTTCATTTCTTTGGTTTATTTTTTATTACATACATTTTATAAATACTACATAATAGTATGTATATATTAAATTAATAACATCTTAAACGGGAAATATTTTTAGAAAAATTTAATTTAATTCATCTTATAAATTAAATATTTTATAATGGTAGTTTTGTGCTTATGTATATATATATTTGGGCATTTTAATTGTTTTTTATTAATTTGTTTGTAGCATTTTACAAAATGATATCCACATATATGTATATATTATATACATATTGAAAAATATTGAATTATCTGACATCCAACTTTTCATTTCTTCCATTTTATTTTGTTGTTTTTTTTAAAAATAACATTTATAATTGAAATATGTATTGCATAATTATGTATATTAAGATTGATAACATTTTCTACAGTAAATCTTTTTTAGAAAACTTTAATATAATCAATCTTATTAATTAAACATTTTACAATCGTTTTTTTTATGCATGTATAAATTTTGGCATTTGTATTAATTTTTTATATATTCATTTGTGGGCATTTCATAATATGATATCAACATATATGTATTAATGTTCCTAATGAAAAATATCGCATTTTGCTGACTTAAGCAAAATTTGTAAAAATTATATACCCCTGGTTTTCTTATTATTATTTTTATTTTGAGGAAAAGCTTGAGGAATTCATTCCTTCAGCATCATCGGGACAATCCAATGGAAAGTTTTGCAGTTCTGAATGGTCGACTAATTGCTTATATTATTCTGATAGGAAAAATTTATGTGATAAAAATTTAATAAAATATCCTGTAGCTAGATATTGCAATAAAATCAAAAACTTAAAGAACATATTACTTATTAAGAAATTATAAAGCTTTAAAATTATTAAAGCTTATACTTTAATTATAGTTTAATTCTTGCCATGCTCTCAATGATATTCTTTGTTAATGATATCTTCCAGGAGATTCAGATAATATTTGCTTTGCTTAGAAGATTGAACCAAAAAGATTGCAACTCTATAACAACACCGATCCAAGAGAGAAATTAGTTTTGCAACTATCCGCAATAATTTTTTCAATTTAGTTTCTGGCATATAATTTTTTATCGCAATAAAACGAGAATGATGTTATGTTCGAATAAAAGTTAAAACTATTCGAGAATGGTCTACCTTCTTACTTATCAAAGTGTCCGTTTGGACAATATGAGAAACTATAACAAGAAAATTTGAGAAATCTACTCTGCAAATAAATTCCTTAAGTCTATTAGAAACTACAGTGAGTCAGTTTATCATTATGCATGGACTAAGGTAGTTTGTTTATAAAATATAATGCATCACAAACTATATTGTCTGTCGGCTCCTATTCAGAAGCTCGTAAGATGAATTTTTAATATTGGTGCACTTTTATAATTTTCAATGTACAAACACTGTTTCGAAAAGTTGTCAGAAACCAAACTTAAGGCTTGCAATACATGACCATTAGGATATTTGGGAATGTTTTTTTAGAAATACCAAAACTTGATAATTTTGCAAAATTTCACTTTTTGCTAAAATTGCATATCGGCTAAGTTCTTTAACGTAATCGCTCCATTTTTTTCTGTGTATATTTGTCTTAATTTTAGGATAAATATACACTCGAATGGGACACAACCGCACACTTAAAGTACAGAGCACATTGAATTTTCGTATTTTCATTTTCTCCAATACATTTGGCAGCCACTCTAGTGTGCAATTTGCCAATTCTTATATTTTGCGCTTTTAAGGCCAGCAAAACATAAAATCAAGGTTCAAAAATAAACATTTCTCAAGAGTAAATTATTGAAGCATGTTTAAGAATATATTATATATACATATATGCGGATATCATATTGTACAATGCTACAAATAAATTAATGAAAAACAATTAAAATGCCCAAATATATATATACATAAGCACAAAACTACCATTATAAAATATTTAATTTATAAGATGAATTAAATTAAATTTTATTAAACATATTTCCAGTTTAAGATGTTATCAATTTAATATATACATACTATTATGTAGTATTTATAAAATGTATGTAATACAAAAATAAACCAAAGAAATGAAATGGTTTATTGAAAACAAAATGCATATAAATATTTTTTAAGATAATTTTAATGGGTAAATATATAAATATAATATAAATATATTTAATATATAACAACAAATATGAGGTGGGTTTTTTGCCTTTTTTGCTTAAAATTTCAAATTGAATAAGAAAATTTTAAATATTACCTACTATATTAAATGTAGTTAATTTTTGTAATTAAGTATGATCTATTCTTTGATTTTACATTATTTTAATTTACAGATATATAAATAGAATATAGAAGTAAATAGAGAGTATATAGAATCTATTTACCTATTATATAAAAAATTTTTCATATTGAAGTAGTTTGTTTGGCCAAAACGACACTCACTTATTTCATAAGAAAGAAACATTTGGAAAGTTAAGAAACAGCACAAATCGCAAATTTTTTTCATTTCAGCTCTGCGTAACCAAACAAGAAAAATTTTAAACACGATCAAAAGCATAAAATAGAGCATAACAACAAAGTCAAGAAAAAAACAAAACAAATTCTGCATAGACACACAAACATAAAATAAAATTGGTAGGTTTTTGGGGTAGTTCTAATATTTTTTACCTTAAAACCAGGGTCTGATATGTTAGTAGCCCTGGAACTCCAAAATTTCTTCTAACTAAAATCAGAGAATTTATTTTTATATTGTTGAAACCATTTTAAATAAGAAACATATTTATATCAATTTTTGATGAATTTTTTTGTGTTCGAAATGCCAAAAACTTAGAGCATTTTTGAAAAAAAACAGCAAGTTTCAACAGCTATAACTTTTTTATTCGAATTTTGGTTTTTGTAATTCTTTGCTTGAAAATGCTTAAGACTATGCTTTAGACAACCGTGAATTTTTAAATTTTGCTTTTTGAAATTTTTTTGGTAAAAATACTCCAACTCGAAATTTACCAAATGTTACATTTCTAGTAAAAAATTTAATAACGACCAAGTTATTCAATGTATTCACATAATTTGTTTGTTATTTTGTTAAATGCTGTTTCAGAAAACATTTCAATAGCAGTTTATTGGAATTTTTCAAATTTTTTTTTACTAAATAAGAAAAAAATTAAATTATTTCATAAATTAAAATATCAAAACTCTGATAATTTTTATCCGATTTTTATGTTATATAGCTCATCTTTAGGGACAATTCAATAACAAACGAAGTGCATACCAGTTTTATGCACAAAATAAGGCTTTATGTGCAAAAAATAGAGAAATATATAAAAAGTAAAAAAATTTTCATATGTTTTTTTTTAGTTTACAACAAAAAGATCAACTCGCGGTAATTTAGCGCACTCCTATCGAACTCATATGAATACATGCTGGTTTTTATTGCAAACGTCACGTTTTTAAAAAGTCATAATTTTAATTTTCGAAAAATTTTAATTTTTCATACAAATGCATGGCCTGAAGATTGTAGATAAAATAGAATTTTACAAAACATGGATAAAATATGTATAGATAAAATATTAAAATATATACATTGAAAGATAAAATATATAACATAAGTATAGATAAATAAAATATATATTCGCTATTTCGCGCATTGAAATAATTTGTTAAGCCATAACGACATTCACTTGTTTCATATTTGGCTAAGCTAAGAAACAGAACAAATTGGCCAATTTCTTTCTTTTATTTCAGCTCAGCTAAACAAGAAAAATATCGGAAACACGATCAAAAGCATAAAATAGAGCATAACAACAACGTCAAGCAAAGGACAAAACAAATTATGCATAAACACACAAACATACCAATAAGTAGCAGTACAAACAGAGACTATAAATACTTATAGACATTGCATGTGAAAGCTCCGGAACGGAATGAAAAATTTGCACGTACAAGACAAGAGACCCGACGAGTAAATAACCTAGCGAGTAATCGCTTGCATGGATTTGTGTTGCTAGCACATGTATATTTGCTTAAAGCAGCCTGACTTTGTTTACATTTTTTTTGCTTGATTTGTTGTTGCTGCATTGGACTTTTTTTGTTACGCTAGGATTTTGTTCACGTTTTGGAAGCATTTCGTTGATCGTCAGATATAAATCATATTTTTGCGATTTTGTCTATCTGAAGCAAAGACGTTTTAGATAAATCGCTATATCTTTTTTACTTCTGATCGGATTCAAATGCTCCAAAGAACAAAATTTTAGAAAATGTATCAATCTTCTAAATGACATTAAAATTAAATTTAAAAAAAAAATGAACTCAATTACTTATTACCTATTTTAAACAGATTTAAAAGTAAAACTCTAATCTGCTGCACAGAGTTAAATCCACTCATACCTTTAAATTGTATTTTTTAAAGAAAATGCCATCAATTTTGTTTTCTTGGTTTTATTTCTTTGTAACTTAAATTGATATTCGGCTAATTTGTTAAAAAAAGTATATATTTATCTATGACCATGCATTTTATTTTCTTGTTTTATTTATTTAGAATTAAATTATGATTTGTCTAATTTGTTGTTAAGAAAAAAATAAATAGTAGTATTCTGTAACCACGCAGGACAATCAGCAGCTACACGAATTGCCTTGTGTTATTCTTGTTGCTTTGCCTATTTTGTAGCATCTTCCAATTGGAGACTTATTTTTTACATTTGATTAAATTGCGATTCGGCAATTTATATTATCAAAAAAATATAATTTTTTTTTAAAGCAAGATGTAGGCTTATTAACAAATTGTAAGCTCTAATTTTTGTATTAAATAGTGAAAAATGAATACATATATGAAAACCAAAACAACTGAAATGCTTTTAAGTTTTTGTTATATTGCTAACTTAAACATGAATTATTATAAAATAAGTTTTGAAGTTTTTTGTGATAAATTTAAAATTTGCTAAATAAATGAAATTTTTAAATTGTTTTCCTTTTCCTTCGAAAATTTAAAAATTACAAAAAAAATGAAATTTTTTAAGATTTCTCCTTGCTTTTAAATTTCATTTATTTCAAATGTATTAAGGTTTTAAGGAAATACCATACAAAAAAAAAATAAGTACAAAAGCATGGGGGGAAACATTGCTAAATGAGGTGCACTTGTTTTTAACAATATGAGGTGCATTCAGTTTAGAGTAGAGATGAGCGATATTTTGTTACCGGTGATTTAGTCACCGTGATTGAAAAATCACTGGTAACTGCGGTGATCAAATATTATCAAAAACCGTGATCAGTGATTGAGCTTTTGTTAATTTTTTGTCTTATGTTGTTTGTAGCGATTCGTGATATAACCAGTGATTTTTTGATTGTGCGAGAATTTTTTGTCTCTGTCTCTCAAGTACGCATATCATATGCACTTTGATATGAGTTTTAATGTTGTTTCGGTCACCTCTCTTAACTACATACATGAATATGCATTTGTTTAGTTGAAAAATAACGTGATCACGGTCACCATATTAAAGAACGGCGATTTAAAAATCACGTTCACTAATAACACCGTTATTGAAAAATTACCGGATCGCTCATCTAGTTTAGAGTTGCACAGTACTGAAAGGTCGGCCAATGGACTTGACTATTGTGATAGCAAAAATTTCCTGAAAAAATCAATCAGACGGACTTATGGACTTCGGACAGACGGTCTAGCATTTACACATACATACTAACAGACTGAAAGACAAAAAGAGATATGGACAAACAGACGAAGTGACAGTCGGATTATTTAAAAAAATTCAAAACGACGAATTGACAGACAGACTTTCAGACAGACTTTCAGACGTACAAACTGAATGCTTATGCATTTAGAAGCCTTTGCATTTTTGCATTGTTTTTTTTAACTTTTCGGACGCTAGATTTTCTTTTAATCATTTTGAATTCTTTCGAATTAAAACAGTTATAAGAAAATCTAGAATGATTTGCCTGTGCTCAAAGCAACTCCCATTTTCATCAAACCACTCTGGAGTTGCAAGATTTGAGTGTGCAATACAGGACTTTATGATACGTTTTTTTAAATTCGGTTCGTGACAACTTGTATTGAATATTCCCTTGTCAACTTTTCATTATGTCATGAACTGCAATAATGCATTTGATTACTGTGATAGCATAGACTTGTACCATCCAAATTTTAATAAGCGTCCGGTCACAAGAAACTGCAACAAAATAGAAAACATGAATATTTGTATTTATTACTTGGAATCACTTAAAATTTCAAGCGGTGGCAGAAACAAATGCATTAATGGTTTAATTTATACGTTGCGATCCATGATTTCTTTGGAAGAAGATCTCTTCCAAGATCCAAATGTGAGATTTTTTATGCTTGGAAGGTTAAATCAGGACTCCATTGAAAATTTCTTTGCTGTGCTTAGATCGAAACTAGGCAATTACCCCGAACCATCCGTGAGAGAAGTCCAATACCTCTCAGCAAGAATACCAATCACGGTGACTAAATCACCGGTATCAAAATATCGCTCATCTCTTCTCTAAACTGAATGCACCTCATATTGTTAAAAGTTATTATTGGAGTTTTTGTTTTAAATCTATTAAAAATAGTTAATAAATAATTGGATTATTTCTGTCAAAATTTAATTTTGATATTATTTGAATGGATAAAGGTAAAAATAGTAAATTAAGAATTCGATTAATTTTTGCAAAAATTTAACTTTATTTTGATGTAATTTGAAAGGATAAAGGTAAGAATAGTTAATAAATAATTGCTTTAATTTTGTTAAAACTTAGTTTTGATGTCATATAAGACATTGATAAATTTTCTTAAATGTTGTCCTTTGGTGCATTTGAATCCGATTAGAAACAAAAAAGATATAGCGATTTATCTAAACCGCCTTGCTTCAAATAGATAAATATATACTTTTTTTAACAAATAAGCCGAATATCAATTTAAGTTACAAAGAAATAAAACCAAGAAAACAAAATTGATGGCATTTTCTTTAAAAAATACAATTTAAAGGTATGAGTGGATTTAACTCTGTGCAGCAGATTAGAGTTTTACTTTTAAATCTGTTTAAAATAGGTAATAAGTAATTGAGTTCATTCTTTTTAAAATTTAATTTTAATGTCATTTAGAAGATTGATAAATTTTCTAAAATTTTGTTCTTTGGAGCATTTGAATCCGATCAGAAGTAAAAAAGATATAGCGATTTATCTAAAACGTCTTTGCTTCAGATAGACAAAATCGCAAAAATATGATTTATATCTGACGATCAACGAAATGCTTTCAAAACGTGAACAAAATCCTAGCGTAACAAAAAATAGTCCAATGCAGCAACAACAAATCAAGCAAAAAAAAATGTAAACAAAGTCAGGCTGCTTTAAGCAACATATACATGTGCTAGCAACACAAATCCATGCAAGCGATTACTCGCTAGGTTATTTACTCGTCGGGTCTCTTGTCTTGTACGTGCAAATTTTTCATTCCGTTCCGGAGCTTTCACATGCAATGTCTATAAGTATTTATAGTCTCTGGTACAAATAGTGTTTATTAATTTGTTTCCAATTCATTCATAAAGTTCAATTGGAGTATTTATTTTGTTTTTCGTTGTTGCTTGTCTCGCATTTGGTGGTGGTTTTTTTTCTTTTCGTCTCTGCTGGCAGAGCCTGTGTTGCTGGCAGCACACGCTGGCAACCAATTGTTCGAACCGTATTAATAATCGGATCGTTGGATTTATGTTAACGTTCTGTTAATGTGTCTATGACATCTCTCGTTTATATATTCTCTCTGGAAGTTATTCGGTTTGTTACAGTTCTGTTATGCCTATGTTATGGTGGCGGTCATGGTCATGAATTTTTGTTGTTTCTTTGTAAATGGGAAACTTGAGAGAGTGAGCGAGGGAATAAATTTTGGCCACCATGGTCACCAAATGATTCGGCTGTCCATACCAAATCACGGGATCACAGCAGTGTTGCGTTCATTGCGTTCAACATTTGTGTTTTAGTATGAAAATAGTACACTTTTAGTACGAAATGTATGAAAGCAATAATAAAACCTGCTAAATAGCAACAGGAGAATTCCACAGTGACGGGTGTTACATTTGCACGCCTTTAAATATCAATATGTTGCAATATATAAAAAATATAAATTTTTTGCAGTCATGAAAAATTGCTTTTATGCTTGTCTATTCATACATGGAAAAAATCTTTCAAAAATCATGGTTAATGTTGGTGTAATTTTTATAAATGTACCTGTGACGGGTGTTACAAGTACTCATTGTAAAATCAGACTTCACTTTTAATGTTTGTGAAATTTAGCCAAACTAGAATTATCAAAGTAACTATTTAAATGACTTTCAATGAAATAATGTTTGACAATTAACCCTGCATTACAAAAAAATTAAAAATACGTTTCATGAAATTTTTATTAAATAATTTAATGTGTGACGGGTGTTACACAGATTGTGACGGGTGTTACTGGAGAAATAAAAGAAACATTTAAAACTGATTAAATTAAAGGAGACAGTCATAGGATATGGTATCTTTGTCTGTTGCTTGGAATATGCTGTTACTCCGTATCCAATGTTATTTCCAGACAAGTGCATAAAGTTTTAAATTTTTTTCTTCTCTGGTTGTCTCTTGCTATCTCTTTTTCCAAAAAAGTATCAATTTCTCCTTATTAACACAATTTTTTTTTCACTTCATGTATGTATGTATGTCCCGTACAAATCTTGTAATCCATTTTTAAGCAACTTTCCGATGAACTAGGGTTTTGAAATTTAAAATATAGGTCAGAACTGGATGACAGCCCATATAATTTAGGAAAAAATTTTGCCACTCCCCCTTTTACCGCCCACAAATCAATTTAAATCCTATATCTCCAACGCTACTGGCCCGATTGAGCTAAAATTGTATCAATACATTTATTTCGAGGAAGGTGGTTTAGGAAAATATCACAGAATGAAATATATTACTGGACACGTATAAAAACAAAATCATAACCTCAAATAAAAATACTGAAAAGCTCATTAACAACTTTAAATTTCACCTTAAGTGGTGAATATTTGAAAATTAGAATTTTTTTAAGTTTTTAACGGAATTTAAACAATTTTCTATAAATTTTGATTTATAAATTTTCAAGAAAAAGTATTGTGCGTGTTAGAAAAGCCTGAAAAAAAGAAAAACAAATACAAAAGTTTAAAAAAAGTGATATAGAAAATATTGCAATGGTCAAAGAGACAAATGTAATTTAAAATATAAATGAAATTTTGTAAACAAGCAAAATGAGTAATACATGAATTAAAAGTAAAAAATAAATATTAAGAAAAAAAAATTTTTAATATAACACGTTTTTAAAAACAAACGATAATTTCTCCTAGAGTGGGGCTTTTAGCTCAACTAAATTTTGGGGCGCGTGCTATAGAGAATATTAACCCTGCATCACTAACCTTAGGGTGGAATCCATCCAGTCACTGTTTTAATGTTAAATTTCAAATGCAATACATTCCATGAATAACTTCCTGTACTGAACACAATAGATGTCTGCGAACATGAATCAAGTATCCATTCAAAGACTTCTATCCTGACACTCAAGAGACTTGGGTTAAGAAACCATTGCTTCACTAACGTATTACAATTGTTAATAACAATTTTCACTATTCTCTTACTAGCACCCCACGTTTTTAGTTGAACTAAAAGCCCCACTCTAGGAGAAATTATTTTATACTTTTTAGTTGGGTTTTAAAACGTGTTATATTAAAAAAAAATTTTTTTCTTCCATATTTATTCTTTCCTATCCTTTTGAGGGTGCCAAAAATTTGCACAAAATTTTATTAGGTGTAGGGTATGAAAGAATAACAGAATTATTCAAATACACACAAACCTTACCTAACAATCGAGATGTAATAGTTAAGAAAAAAAAATTTGTGACGGGTGTTACACAATTTTGTCGAACTAAATTGGATATCTACAACTACAATGAGAATAAATTATATTGAAAATTAATAAGCTGCAAGCATTACCTTGCTTTTGTATAGTTGCACTAATATTGGACTACAATTTTTGTACTTACATAACTATTTGTTGTTTTTTTGTGACGGGTGTTACGAGTAACGTAGCAAGCTAAAAGAATCTAAAATATTGCTTACGCTAATTTACATAATTTGAATTACAACAACTAGCTGATACCTTAATATATATTTTTTCATATTCCACTTTAATATTGTTTGACAACTACTTGACGCATAAAACGGTGCTTACAGTGTTTCTATATTTAAAAAAGTGAAAAATATTTTTCGTCGTAGACTTAACTTTATATGGAAAAATATCTTATTTTACCATTTATTCTTCATTTTAAAAAATACGACACTAAACTAGGACTTAATCTTTGCCATAAATAATAGGATTTAGTCCGATATTTTAATATTTAAAATTTTTGCTTTGGTAACGATTATCTTGGAATGCTCCAACATTTATTGATTGATAAAGTGCTAAAACTATCAAAAAGTGTATCTGTATTCAGGTACCATATGACCGTCAGCATAACATACATTGGTCACTGAGCTCATCAAATGAAAAAAGAGCGTATAAAAGGACATGACCGGAGATCATATGACTTCCACCACAACATAGCTACTAAACGGCCAAACAAAGGGTTCAGTTTCACACATTTGAGTCATGGTTACTTAGTACTTCCAGGGTACTGAGCATCCACATACCTTACGCAATACAAATGAGATTTTGTGTTTTCTAGTTCACCACCATCAGGTTAATTCTGTAGTTACCTTTGCAGTTCTATTACAAAAACCCCTCTTCTCTTTGAGAAATCAGTTTGACATGCGTATCTTCGACTCACAAAACCCCACCAGGATATCTTACTTTTATATAAAAATCGTGTTTAGCCTCCCTTTTTAGCCTCCCAACGTCTGTCATATTGAGAATTATCAAACTTTGGCATAATCTCTCTTCCATAATCTTAAAAGATGTTTTTTATGATTTTTACATTGTTGATTTTTCCATTCCCACTATTTGTTCCTTTCCCACCCCGTACTGGAAACCACCTGATACAAATGCTTTTCGACTAGGTCCAGGCTCTTCTTCCAGTACAAGCAAAACGTACTTTGAAGCTTCTTTAGTCAAACGAATTTTTTTTTACAAATCTAAGAATATAGTCATTGATAAAATTTTTTTAAATATTTGTCATTCATCTTTAAACACTGCAGCATTAAAAAAAAAAATTATTCATAATTTTATATTTTTTTTTTTTTTTTTGATAATTTTACATAAAACGGCTAATTTCGAAAATAGCATAAGTTGTCTGTTATTGTCATACTAACTTCGATTAGAGCGTACATGATACCTTTTTTGCGTAAGTTTAAATTCCTCCGGAGACTAAGCCGTCGTGCATGATAAGAGTGAATGAAATTAATAAAATTAATAAAAATTAAATTTGATGATATTGTTGCTTATTTTCATAGCAGTTTTTGTACGAGGCTTAAGTCTAGCACTCACCTGTCCAACATTTCGAAGGAACACCTCCTATACTCATATCGTTACACTCTGAAAACTAACAAAAAAGTTTTAAAAATTTAATTTCACATTTTTTGCACTCCTTGAATTGTTTTCCGTACAAAATACTCTTGGAATAAATAATTAAAACATAAAAATGTGCCAAATGAAAAGCATGTAGCGAAAACGGTACACATTGTCTGCAAATGACATTCACTTCGAAACTTTGGGTGCCTTTTAAAAAATAGAGTCAACTCGAGCACGTACACACACACACTTGCATCGCACCGGTGCACTATGGTTCAAGAATCCAAAATAGCGGCAACAACTCGTAGGAGTGATCAATTATTTTGAAATTTTGCACACTTATTTTCATTAAGGATCTTATAGTTAAATTTGAAAATGATCCAAATTGGACACCTGTCACGCCTATCGCCCATATAACTAAAAATATGAAATAAAAATTTCCTAGAAACTGTGAGTGGTGGAACAAACAAATTTGGTATGCTATTTTGAGCAGTAATTATAGATAACTTATCATAAAATAAACGTATTTGAACAAGGGGTCGTGGCGTGACTCATACATTTTTTGATAAAAATGGATCAATTCGAAAAATTCAGATGATAGACCAAACAAATTTTGCACGTTAATTTATATTTAGATAATAAATTATTTACATGAAAGGAAATGAATTTGGGAGAGGGGTCGCAACAATTAGGGGAAAGTGGGGTACATTTGACTTTGGAGCACATTTCACTTGAGCGTTTTCGGTGTGGACGCACCATAATATTAATCAATTTTATTTGTGCAATTTGACAGCATGTGATTTCACGAAAATAAAAAGTAATATTTTCTATTTTAGAAAAAATATCAACTTTTTCATCAGTATATCAACCACTTTCATGTCACGTGTTGTAACATGAAAAACAAAGATTTTAAAATTCGACAATTACAGCTCCGCTTAAAAAAAAAATACAAAATTTGTTGATATTTCGTTTGATAATCTCAAAATTTTAGCTCCGCTGCAGCGCATGACACGAAAGTGGTTGAAATATTGATGGAAAAGTTAATATTTTTTCTAAAATACAAAATATTATTTTTTTATTTTATGGGGAGTAGTTTAGATTCTAGATCAATAATACTAAACACGTACCAAAACCGTAAAACACCCTGTATCTTGAAAGTTTTACAATGTGGGAGGAAACTCCATAAAGTTTTATACTCGCCTTATCAGGAGGAACCACCACCGGAGGGAATTAATGCTATATCTGTTGCACCTTGTATGTAATTCGTGCAGCTTAAAATATAAAAATACAGGTGTCCCTATTTATTTTCACATGACTGTAGTTCCAATCATTCCTTCGATTAATTTTGAACATGTCCAAACAGTTCCGGATGAAATGATTTTTTTTTTAACTAAGCAATATTAACCGACTCTCTTTCGCACATACTACGGCTTAGGGTGTTGTTATGGTGCTCGTCATATGATCTCTGGTCATGACACTTTTTACTCTCTTTTTTCGTTTGATGAGCTGTGTGACGAAAGTATGTTATGCTGGTGGTCATATGATTCCTGATCACCAGTACACTTTTTGCTACTTGTAGTATTTTTTCAACCTATGAGTGTTGCTATTAAGCAGTTTTCTTTACTGCTTTCATACATTTCGTACTAAAAATGTACTATTTTCATGCCTAAACACAAATGCTGTGAATAATTCCACAACGCAACACTTTTTTGATCCCATGATTACATCAAGAATGATAGAATACAAAGATTGCGCCGAAGACAAGAAAATGAGTACAACAAAATTGTCGTTCTGCGCATGTACGTCATAATATCAATGCTGTTTTGGACAGCGTTCACTTTGCATACGATTTCTACACAGAAATGAAAATTGCATACATTTCAGTTTGTATAATTAAAATAAAAGAAGTAAAAACCAATTTATTGGAACTAGAAGAAGGTAAATTTATTAAGTACTCCTTTGCAAACATTATTTTTACTATTATTTTATTACAGCCAATAAGCAGCTTAGTCAAAAAACAAATTTGTCTGAGAAACCAACTTTAGTGAGCATTATTTTTCGACTTGGATTTTATGTTTATGTTTAAAATGTTTATTAAGAGTTTAATTGATGTAGTTTAAACATTCCCAGATATTTTATTTCCATTAATTTACCTGTGAATTGAAAGGACAAATAAATGATAGTTCCAAGTTTTTAAATAATGAAACGAATTTTGTTAAGTTAATATATTTTTGTATTTTTGTTTTCGTTTGTGTGCGTTTTCTACAATTTCTTGGTTTAATTTTTGTATGTATTGCAAACATCAGGTTTCTGAAAAATATTTGTTTGCTACTGTTACCACAATTAGCAGCTGTACATTCATTTTTTAAATTTTAAGTTAAAAACTCGCAAATATACTTCTATATATACAGAATTAAATAAAACACAACCGATCGCAGTACGTTTCTCAAAGAAATAAAATATTGTGACGTAATCAACTGCACAGCTGGTTGTCAAACTCGATTAGCAGAAGTAACGGACCTGCGCAAAGCGTAATCTCTTATTCTATCATTCTTGTGATTACATATTTTTGTCGAATCATTTGGTAACCGTGGTGGTGAAAATTTACTCTCTTGCTCTCGCTCTCAAATTTTTAATTTATATTGAAACAACAACAATGCATGACCATGATGAGCCCATGACCGCCACCGTAACATGGGACTTACACGGATTTATGTGATCGACTAGAAATGCAAAGATGATGTTTGTGAGAGAACGAAAGAACTGATATATGAAATGGTAAGATGACATTTCATTGCCTGCATTCAGCGGAAAGAACTGTTCCACAACTTTCGGGCTGAATGGTATGCTCTCACAGAACATGTTCCTTGAGATGTCACAATTTATATAGCGAAAATATTTTATGCTACTTCGCTACTTGAGCACTTTTTCGGCTAGAATGCGGCCATTGTTCTTGTTGTGCTCATTGCTCATTTGTTTTGAACATGCTTTCATTAAAACAAATGGAACTAGCAGAACTCAAAGAAGTAAAATATAAGGAAGTGGTGTAATAGCAGAAAAGTGTAGTATTTTTTATATTGGTGTTGGTTCAAAGAGTAGTAAAGAGTTGTCAGTTCTGCACAGTTGCGTTTGTGCAGACATTTGTAATCAGTGAGGATTGAGCGAAAGTGGATGTGAAGGAAAATAAAATTGAAATTTTTCGGCTGACTTTGCTCAGCTCTGCTTAGCCATGAAACAAAGATATCCAGATAGCATAATCCGTGCGCAAAAATTGAAATCTTCTGCGCACTACGTCACTCGAGCTTGTCAGCTGTAACACGTGGTGCATATATACAAAAGAAAATGTGAAAAAGCAAAAAGTAAACACAAGCAGTAAGCAGTAAAATTGCAAGCAATTAATATTGCATTCATTTAGTTTAATTTCTAATATTGTGCACTTATAGAACGCGTAAATTATAATTTTCAACTATATTTTATGTAATTAAAATTAGTACTAAAGTTTTAGATGGTTTTGATGAGAGTAACAACGATTTTAATTCGGGCCATGAAATGAATTCACAATTTTTTTCAACAAACGAAACAACAAACGAGAAGAACAACAAAATGAAAATAAAGAAGCAATCAAAGTGCTGTCAAACTCATCAAGCAACGTAGCTATTTTTTTTTGTGCAGGAGAAGAAATGGGAGAAAACACCCCTATTATATATAAATTTCTTTTCAATAATATTACTGAAAAATATATTTGCTTCAATTTATTTATAAATATATTTATAATGTAATTTATTTATTTATTTATTTATTTATAAACGAAGCTTCAAAAAGAAAATGTCGATATTTTTCATCGCTACAAACAATTTATCCCCTTTAAGTATATTGTGACTACGTTTTTATTTAGCCACTTCGACAATCTCGAACTACGTCACAACAAAGATGGCGGACATGCGCAGTACTTTATCTGTAGTTCTTCGTATCATGCTGCTTAGCTGACTTAGCTTTGTGATTGCGACGCTTAGGGGCATGTCACACGGTGTCTGCTTGTCCATCAAACATTGAAATTTTCGCCATTTTTTTTCCTCTCTCTCATTGTTTTGTCCACGGCATGCTACACGTAGTTTTCTGTTCGATAATGGCGGAAGCTAAATTTACTACGTTTTTGCTAACATTTCGTGCAGGTAATGCTCCTTTATGCAATCGATTCAATAAAACTGCTACCCTCTCTAGGTTGTTATAGGTATAGGTTGTAGTGGTTTTATTTGCATTTAAAATTGATGGGTAAAATTCTGATCTCCGGGGTTTAAAATTAATTACATTGGTCAATATGTATGCAGGAAGTGTATCCACATATATAGATGACAACGATATGGTCACAATAAAAACAATTGTTGAGTTGATGAAACTCTGGATGGAGTTAAAACAAGTGGAAAAAGATCCTGCTGGATTAAGCCATGGAAAATTGGCAGACATAAGAAAGGAATGATAAATTTATCAAAGGAGCTAAGATTCACTGATGATAAAGCATTTACAATTTTTTTAAGAACATCTCACAAAGCCGGTTGGCTTTGAAATTCATTTATGAACATTTCAGTAATATTTCTACTCCAATTAATAGCCATAACCTTATCTCTTAGAATATTGTAAATTTTAACAGTTTATTTGTTAACTACGCGGCTGTAATGTATGACTAGCTTGATTAGTTATACAATCAGTAAATCTACTGCTCACATTTTCTCTTGACGATTGTCCTAAAATACAAGGGTGAAAGAGACAACTGCATCTGTACATACAAGCACCAAAAATACTATATACAATGACGTGTTACTTTCATATATGCAATGGAATAGTTTATAAGTGGAAAATATAGTTAAAAAATGTTTACATTTTTATAAATAACATCATATACACATTTAACGTTCATATTTTAAATTATAAAAAATACACAATCACTAAAAAAACAATATATTAATAGCCCTATTCTGCAAATTTACAAATTGTTAACCAGTATTTTGAATACTTCTATGTGTTTGTTGTAATTTTTTGATTTCAAAACAAAATTTCAAGCTCACAAATAAAAAATATTAATAAAAATTGTCAACTGCTTTTCAGTTATTGACAATTTCATTAAAAAATTTTGTTTTTCGAGCTTTAAATTTTGTTTTGAAAACAACAAACACATAGAAATATTCAAAATACTGGTTAACAATTTGTTAATTTGCCAGAATAGGACTGTAAATCATTAATATTACATTCACAACAATCACTAATAATATTCAGCTGTTCAGTTGGATCCATTTGCTGCATCTAGCCGGGCTGCATTTTGCATGTACGTCAAGTATTCTTCTTCTTTTTATAAATAAATACCATTCAAGCCATGTATAGCACTAGCAGCGTACAATTCAATACTAAACAACAAACATCGCATTACTGATGAATTCAAATAGTACATTTCCTACTGCAGTGCAGTTTTATTACTACTAAACGTAAAACATAAAGAAAATGCAACCGTTGTCCAAATTGTTTTCAGCTTTGGGCCGTGAACATTTTTGTCGGTTGCCTGGAAATTTTTTGATGAGTGAGAAGCTCTCTCAATTTCCAGTTTTTTCTTTTACCCGGGAAAACAACAACAAATATGTCGGTGTCCGCTGTGTGTGGCATGCACCTTATGCCGTGGTTATGCTAGCCAAACATGTTCGGTGTTCATTTTTGTTAATTTGTTCTCTTCGCTGAAATGTTTGTTTGGTGCATGGTATAATTATTTTACAAGGTAGCCGTGACAGTTTTTTGGCGATTGGTAGTTGTCAAAAACAGCTAAAGAATGTTGTAGTTTGCTGATGTTGACTAGCAATGTGCTTATTTTAAACTTTCCTTTGATTCATTAAATTTATTCGCGAAGTTGATTGAAATGTTTTTAGTTTGTTGCGGTTGACTAGCTATGCCTTATTCGTTGCTTATTTTTTCACTTTTCTTTGATTAATTGCATAAACAGCTAATTTTGACAACTACCCATCGCCGCTCGTGAGAAAAAAGCCAGTCTACGCGGCTACCTTGTCAAATAATTGTATCATGGTTTGGTGGTTATGCTATGATTGGTGGCACAGTTGCATTATATGTAATAGTATGTCAAAACATAAAAAAGCACAACCCTAATTTGCATTTTTGTACTTAAAATTAACGAATTAAAATATACTAACTGATATTACTTACTCTGAATTTTTATTATAATATCTTAAACAAAATGGTTTGCATTCATCTGACATTCTATCTAGCTGTTTATGTTAAGGGTTACTTGAAGACTTCACTTTTTAATACTTTTACCTACTTTTTTGATGCTATTATACAAAATGACTACAGCCAACACTGGAAAGTTCGGCATGTTTGGCGTTTCAATCAGCAATCAAAATGTGCGGTCGGAGAGCGAGAAAATGAATATGAGAAAAAGTTCATTTCTTCATTTTATACATGAAAGCCCCATCAAAGAGAGTATATATAAAGAGTTACAAAAACAGAGAAATTGCTCTTTAAAATATTTTCAAGCATGTAAGGATTGGGTTCTGCCGGCGCGCTGCTATTGTTATGCTGCCGACGTTCTTGAGGTCTATTTTGGGCAGAGCTGTTGCTAAATCTATGTGTGCACAAGCGAGCTGGGAACATGTTTGTTCTTTTTTCTTCCTACTAGAATTGCGATCATTTGGTATATTTAAGAAACTATGAATGAAATAAAGCAAGCATATATTCTTATGTTCTGTTTTGATTATCAAGTATGCCCAAAAATTGTCAGCTTTGTTTTGGCTGATTTTTGTATGCATCTTTTTTGCAAAATTTCTTAATAGAAGATTTTTGATGCAATTACATTTTATTTTCTAGATTTTCAGATTTTCAGAATTTTATGTTTTCTAGATCTATCATTTGGTATATTGAAAGAAATATTTTTGAATGAACACCTTTCTTGCAATTTACCAATATAGATTTGTAGATATCTTTATTTTGTGTTTATATATTCATGAATGCCAAAAAGTGGTTAACTTTGCTTTGGGTAATTTTTTATTATATTTGTTTGCTAAATTTTTAAATAGATGATTTTAAAAATTAATTTAAAAAATATCAATGCAAAAGCAATTATATTTTATTTCAGAATTTTATAATGAAATGTTCTAAATTATTCATTTTTTGTAATATGCAAAGAACTAGTACCTACATAAGTATAGGATTTTTTTGATTTGTCAATTTAAAGTTGTCTTACAATAAAATGTACAGCCAAATTTACGCTATTTTATTCTCTACACTAGCTGATATACCCGGTGTTACCGAGAAGTTAAATATATTTTAAATTTTAACATATGTACACTTCTCGTTTTAAGGTTTCTAAAAACGCCGAACATGTCCGCGAGTTACCAAATTTCAGCGTTTAAGTTACAAAGCCCTGAATTGCTTAAGATTTAATTTATGGTACTTTTTTCTGTTTGCGCCTACCCTAGAAAATACTCTGAAGGCAAAGTTTTTTTTAAAAATTATAAAAACGACTAATTAAAAAATTTAATTCGTCACAAAAATCAAAGGGGTAAATATTCCATTTTTCTTAAAAGAAATAGAAAAACAAATTTTTATGTCAAACTGAAATAGTTTTTGCATAAGAGTTATACGACATATGAAAGAACATAAAATTGCAATTTTCGGTTTTAATTGTTTTTACAATAAAAACATTTTGGACCTTTTTCTAAAAAAGATTAAAAATAAAAATCCTTAAGTAACGGAAATGTTGCAGTAATTTTTTGCAAGTACTTTAATTGAATTTTTAGACAAAAGAAGATTGAATGAAATATATTAAAACAGAACGAAGATATTTGCGTCGAAATTCAAAACTTTGAATTTGAATACTTTTTTGGCTTTTTAGGTTATCTACAAAAAATCATTGCACTAAGGCAGTTTTCAAGATATGAGAATGTTATTGGTGTCAAACAAATGAAAATTTTTTTCTATATTATCCTTAAGAAAATTAAAAAATTTAATAAACTATAAAATATATTAAATAAAAAAATGCATATTATAGGGCACTCATTATAGATAAACGAAAACAGTCCAGGAGGTGTTTATAGCCCTTTTGATAATCTTTCCTAGGTTATCCAAACGCATTTATATTTTTTATGCTCATTATGCAGCAAATAGTCACATAGTCAAAATAAACTAATTAAAATAAGAATAAAACGGTTTTATTTTAATAAATTTGCCGCACTTGGTTAAACAATTTTACAATTTCTTACCCATTTTTCCAAAACGTCAAATTCATAAAAGAATTCACAGAAATTAAATGTATAATTAGTAAGGATTAGTAAAAAATAATTTAATTAATTGAAACATTTAATTTTGATTAAAAATAATAAATAAAAAACATGAATTTACATAAACATTTAATGACATTTTTATTAAAAATAATCTACAGAAATAAAAGCAAAGATTTCTGTTTATAAATAAAATCTGTTACTGTGCGATCATTGTGTATGATAAGGAATGCATTTCCGCTGAAACGGTTCTCGCCCATTGAATTACGGATGTATGTTTTAAGAAATTTAGGAGATGAGAACTATATATTATTTCTCAAATATTTTAATTTTACACAAACTTTATAAATCATAAAACCAAAAAAAAAAAATTACTTCAACGATTGAGTTAAAACTTTTCATCGGGTCAGAATTCTGAAAAATCAACTTTGAAAAATCAAAATTGTAAGATTTTTTTTGAAAATATCATGAATAACTTAACATATTCCTTAAAAATTTAACTAGTTTGAGGCTCACATCATTAATTCGAAAGTTAATTGGAAAAAAACTCTTGACTACAAAATAGTCCCAATGAAAGGGGCTGAAAATTTTATTATATAAACATTTTTTGTTGTGCCGAAAATTACGAAGAGACTGTGATGCAATGCCGCCATAAGCAGAGCTAAAGAAAACGCAGAACTTAAAATAGGATACATTTGCATATTTGGAGTAAGCCAACAAACTCCAGCGACAAAACCATGGGTGCTGAATTAAATTTAAATTAAATTTTCGGGAACCGGTCAAGGGAAATTTAAAATCATTTGGTGGCTGAATTATACTTTAAAATCTCTCGAATTAGAAAGGTTTTTTCAGTATATATATGTCATTCTTGTTGGCTTTACTGTTATCATCACTACCATCATCTAAAACTGCCGATGTTAAGGGTTGTGATGACAATTGTTAATGTATCACGTATGATCTGACAAATTAAGAAATAGTGCACCATTTAATATTGGAGTGCACTGAACAAATTAGGCTTCTAATTAGGCTTCACCAATCGTGAGAACTTTGCGAAAATTTAAAAACCTATCAAATGTATATTCTATTGATTTTTCAGTCACTAATACGATAATTTTCAATCAATTAAACTCAATTTATTAACGTGTAATATCTATTTCTTTGCATGTACATTTTTTAAGCATATAGTCAGTAAGGTTAACATACTATTGATTAAATAAATAAATAAATAAATAACGATACATCAGTTTTCACTATAGTTGTTTAGACGATTCAACTCATGACACAGAATTTTACACGTAAACGCAACTTCAGTATATGACTTGTTAAGTTTTTTTATAACGTTTAAAGTGATTCAATGAAATAATTGCTGAAATGTATTAATTCTTATTAATATGACGAACCTCTCGGGGGGTTTGATCCCCCCAAAACCTCCCCTTGTCTACGGCCCTGCATGTAGTTCCTAATTATTATATTAAATAATAAGCTAAATACTTGGAAGTTTGGAAGTTTAAATATAGTGTTGGAAGAATAAGGATTTCAGCGGAAATAGAATTAGTAAGTAAAAAACCTCCCAATATTTGAATTCAATTACTTAAAATATTTCATTTCATTCAATTATGTATTAATAAATGTTAAATATTTTTATAAATTAATTTATAATACCATCCTGCAAACACTTCAAATAAATTGTTACTTTTCTGCATTTCTTTTGCAGAAATCAAGTGCTGAATTTTTTTTTTAAGAAAATCACAATTATTTTAACATAATCTAGAATTCTGCATTTTGAACATCCGATAATTTAAAGTATCGCATGCTTGATCAGACATCAGCTGTATTAAAAAAAATCGCAAAAATTTCTATGTAATGTTGTGAAAATGTTTTCTTAAACAGGTTTAAAAAATTGTGCAATAATGTTCGCAACTTTGATCTTTTTTAAAAATAAAAAATTAATTCTAAATAAATAAATGAATTTTAATTAATATTTAATTTAATTTAATAAGTTTTCGGAATTTGTAATTAAAATTTTAGAGTAAAAATTAAATTCAAATACAGTAATATGTTCGATATTGGTGAATTGAAAAAAAGCCGTTTTGCTTTATTTCATAAATATTTCTTTGAATCTACCAAATGATCGGATATAGAAAAGATAAAATTCTAAAATAATATATAATTAAAATATATTCATGAAATATAATTTCAATTGCATGAAAAATCTTCCTTGCTAGAAATGTAGCAAAAAAAAATGTAAATAAAACTCAGCCAAAAAAAGTTGATAATCAAAAAAGAACATAAGAATATCTGCTTGCTTCATTTCATTCATAGTTTCTTAAATATACCAAATGATCGCAATTCTAGTAGGAAGAAAAAAGAACAGACATGTTCCCAGCTCGCTTGTGCACACATAGATTTAGCAACAGCTCTGCCCAAAATAGACCTCAAGAACGTCGGCAGCATAACAATAGCAGCGCGCCGGCAGAACCCAATCCTTACATGCTTGAAAATATTTTAAAGAGCAATTTCTCTGTTTTTGTAACTCTTTATATATACTCTCTTTGTAGTTATTCAATGTGGTTGAGTTATAAAGAGTAATTGAAGGCGCTATTTTCAGTGATTTTATAGATTTACCTTAAGTCTAATCTTGACTGCCGTTAGATTCGATTCTATCCTGTCGCTACGTTCTCGGTGCCAAGTGTGCAACAAATCAGTTGATAAAGACAGTGTTATATCTTGTTACAACTTGTTACAAAACAGAACATAAGAATATATGCTTGCTTTATTTCATTCATAGTTTCTTAAATATACCAAATGATCGCAATTCTAGTAGGAAGAAAAAAGAACAAACATGTTCCCAGCTCGCTTGTGCACACATAGATTTAGCAACAGCTCTGCCCAAAATAGACCTCAAGAACGTCGGCAGCATAACAATAGCAGCGCGCCGGCAGAACCCAATCCTTACATGCTTGAAAATATTTTAAAGAGCAATTTCTCTGTTTTTGTAACTCTTTATATATACTCTCTTTGGCCCCATGCCACACACAGCGGACACAGACAAATTTGTTGTTGTTTTCGCGGGTAAAAGAAAAAACTGGAAATTGAGAGAGCTTCTCACTCATCAAAAAATTTCCAGGCAACCGACAAAAATGTTCACGGCCCAAAGTTGAAAACAATTTGGACAACGGTTGCATTTTCTTTATGTTTTACGTTTAGTAGTAATAAAACTGCACTGCAGTAGGAAATGTACTATTTGAATTCATCAGTTATGCGATGTTTGTTGTTGAGTATTGAATTGTACGCTGCTAGTGCTATACATGGCTTGAATGGTATTTATTTATAAAAAGAAGAAGAATACTTGACGAACATGCAAAATGCAGCCCGGCTAGCTGCAGCAAATGGATTCAACTGAACAGCTGAATATTATTAGTGATTGCTGTGAATGTAATATTAATGATTTAATATATTGTTTTTTTAGTGATTGTGTATTTTTTAAAATTAAAAATATGAACGTAAAATGTGTATATGATGTTATTTATAAAAATGTATACATTTTTTAACTATATTTTCCATTTATAAACTTTTCCATTGCATATATGAAAGTAACACGTCATTGTATATAGTATTTTTAGTGCTTGTATGTACAGCTGCAGTTGCCTTTTTCACCCTTGTATTTTAGGACAATCGTCAAGAGAAAATGTGAGCAGTAGATTTACTGATAGTAAAACTGATCAAGCTAGTCATACATTACAGCCGCGTAGTTAACAAATAAACTGTTTAAATACACATATATCTTGTAATATCGTTTAAATCGTTAAAAATTACATTATTCTTAGAGATAAGGTTATGGCTATTAATTGAAGTGAAAATATTACTGAAATGCGCACAAATGAATTTCATAGCCAACCGGCTTTGTGACATATTCTTAAAAAAATTTTAAATGCTTTATCATCAGTGCATCTTAGCTCCTTTGATAAATTAATCATCCCTTTCTTATATCTGCCAATTCCATTGCATGGCTTAATCCAGCAGGATCTTTTTTCACTATTTTCAACTCCATCCAGAGTTTCATCAACTCAACAATTGTTTTTATTGGGACCATATCGTTGTCATCTATATATGTAGATACACTTCCTGCTTACATATTGGCCAATGTAATTAATTTTAAACTTCGAAAATCAGAATTTAACCCATCAATTTTAAATGCAAATAAAACCACTTATAAACAACCTATAGAGGGTAGCCGTTTTATTGAATCGATTGCATAAAGGAGCATTATCTGCACGAAATGGTAGCAAAAACGTAGTAAATTTAACTTCCGCCATTATCGAACAGAAAACTACGTGTATCATGCCGTGGACAAAACAATGAGAGAGAGGAAAAAAAATGGCGAAAATTTCAATGTTTGATGGACAAGCAGTATGACATGCCCCAAACAATAACAACTAAAAATGTTCGGCAATCATGTTTGGCTAGCATAACCACGGCATTAGCGATGTATGAGCTGTATGAGTGCGAAGAAATAGAAAATAGAAAACGTGTGATGAAGCGAAAAGAAAAAAGTTACCTATTGTTTCTTTTCGCTTTGGTATGACTTTTTTTGTTTCCTATAAGAATCTTGCACTCATATGAATGTTTACATTTTTTAGCTAGATTGGATTTGGTGAATTGAATGAATTTACCGATTTCAATATTTTTAAATGATGAGAACATTTTTATGCCCCCCTTTACTTATAAATTTATTTTAATTTTTGCAGGTAAGAAATTTTTTAATTTTAAGCTAAATTTTTTACCGATTTCCCGGTACTATGAATTCAGCAAATTTTTTCATTTGAAGCTAAATTTTTACCAATTTCCAGGTACTATGAATTTAGGAATTTTTTTTAATTTAAAGCAAAATTTTTTAACTAGATTGGATTTGGTAAATTAAATGAATTGACCAATTTCCAGCTATTTAAATTATGATAATATTTTTATATGACCTTTACCTATAAATTTCTTTTAGTTCTTGCAGGTACAATATATTTAAGAAATTTTTTAATTTAAAGCTAAATTTTTTAGCTACATTGCATTTGGTAAATTTAATGAATTTACCAATTTCCCTCTTTTCATATTATTATAAATTGATTTAAATGATTTTTAAGCTACATAGTATATACACATATATGAGATGTATACATGATACAAAGAACTACAGATAAAGTATTGCGCATGTCCACCATCTTTGCTGTGACGTGCAAGGTGCTCCTTGGTTGCAACGTAGTCACAATTTATTCATAAGGTATAAAGATTTTAAAATGCCTACATTTTTTTATGAAATCTTGTTTTACTGAAATGAAATAAATACTGTTATATAAAGCACATGTCCAAAATAAAGTAAATATATTTTTTAGTACTGTTTGTGAAAAAAATTTGCATATATTGTAGGGGTGCTTTTTCCCCTTTTTACCGATTTACACAAAAAGCGGCTACGTTGCTTGATGTGCCTGACAGAATTTTGACTGTTTGTTCGTTTTCATTTTGATATCTTCGTCACTTTTCGACATTTTCTTTTGAATGTATTCATTAAGTGTCACATTTGAGGAGCACCAATGACGAGGTGCGCAGTAAATGTTGTTCGTTGCGCCGGGAATACTTTATCTGTAGTTCTTTGTATCATGAGATGTATATACTTTCTTTATGTAAAAATATATATACAAATTTCTGTCAATTGTTGCAGGTATTTAGAAAATTTTTTTCATTTTAAACAAACTCAGAATGTTTACGAAAGTGTTTAAAATATGCTTCACATCCACTTTCGCTCAATCCTCACTGATTACAAATGTCTGCACAAACGCAACTGTGCAGAACTGACAACTCTTTACTACTCTTTGATAAAAGCCTGTCCTACGCACACTTCCTTTGTGGAGCCTTTTGCCGAAAGCACTTTTTCTCTTTATAAAGCTTGATTTTATATACAATTGGTTTTTGCAAAATACAAGTGTGCCACTTTAATTAACACTTTACGTATTGAAGCAGTGTTGAAAAATTAGTTCAAGTGTTAAAGTGCAAAAAGTCGAGATTGGTAACAATCATATTCATACACAACTTTAACCCTCGGACGTATAAATAGGTCTGTGCAGACCTTTTGTATATTAAAGTGGGTATAACTTTTTTGTTTTTAGTGTTAGAGAGAAATCCTTCCATGACTTCCTGGAGCAACATGCTGGGAACACAATGAGCAAAAAATCAGACCGATTATGGGTCCGGGTTCAGATTAATCCGGGTTTACAAATATTTTGGTCCAAACGGTAGAACCAGGTCTGTGCAGACCTATGTATATTTTGTATGGAATTAAAGGTGGGCAGGTGATTAAAAGCGATTTTGAGAGGGGTTTTGTGCAAAATATGTACATATTGAATAGAGCGCAAGTAAAATGTAAGTATATCAACAAAAAATGGTTTTGATCATACCTCAAATAGTAATAATAGTAATTTGGCTTTTGTTGTTGCATTGCTATTGTATTTTTTCTACTGCAATCACGTGATATGTCTATCTTGGTTTTGAGTTGTGTAAAAACATTCCAAACTTCTCCAAAGTAAATCAGCTCGACTTCTCCAAAGTAAATCAGCTCGACTTCTCCAAAGTAAATCAGCTGCCATCGATGACATTTGGAACATGTTGATGATCAATTTGGAGCGTCGATATGTTCCGGGTGCCCAAATAACAGTTGATGAACAACTGTTCCCGTACAGAGGCCGCACGCGCTTCACTCAGTACATACCTTCAAAGCCAGCCAAATAAGGCATTAAAATCTGGTGGGTGTGCGACTCCAACTCTAATTACCCACTAAAGGGAACAATTTATGTTGGAAAAGAAGCTAGCGAAGCACGTGCGGTAAATCTGGGCGAGAACGTTGTTCTCAAGTTGGTTGAGAAGTACCGTGGGTCTAGACGAACAATATATGCTGACAATTTTTTTTCGTCATATGATTTGGCCACGATCTTGATGACGAAACGGTTGGCATATGTAGGAACTATCAGAAAAAATAAAGCCTGCATACCGAAGGAGATGCTGGATCCGAAAAGAGAGGTATTGAGCACATTGTTCGGATACCACAACAATAATATCGCTCTGTGCTCCTACGTGCCAAAAAAGAAGAAGGTAGTGGTGCTTATCTCGACGGAGCATTACAATTCCGCTATCGACTCATCGAAACCAGCGAAGAAGCCACTCCAGATTTTAGACAATAATATGTATAAATCTGGAGTAGACACGATGGATCAAATGATCGGTGGTTACACCTGTAAACGGGCCACAAACAGGTGGCCGCTAGCATTGTTTTATAACATGTTGGATGTTGCGGGATTGGCAGCTTTTGTCATTCATGACAAATTGGGACATGTCAAGAGGAACGACAGGAGACGTGTCTTCCTCATGGAATTGGTGGAGCAGCTGGTGATCCCTCACATGGAAGAAAGGGGAGCCAATCCAATAGTTAGAGGCATGCAACACGTGAAAAAGGCAATGGAGTTATTCGGTGTAGAGGTAAGCATTTCATTTATTTATTTATTGATTTCAAATTCGAAAAAATTTTCAATTTATTTTTTTTTGCATGTAGCTGCAGGCCCGCCGATTGATGATCAACCAGCCCATGCCGCATCATCATCCACTAGACCATCGTGCTCGCAATGTTACAAACTGGAAAAAAAGCAGCGTAAAACACGATTCCATTGCATGTATTGCAAAAATCCAGTATGTCAACAGCATTCACATGCCAGGTACGCGTGCCTTGAATGCCGCGTATAAAATCAGTTTTTAAAATTTTTATTAATAAAATAGCGTAAATAGCTACTTAACAAGTTTAAAAAAATGTGTTTATTGTTTATTTTGTGTTTTTACTAGCATAGAACACATTTACACAAACTTTTAGGACACATGGCTATGTATTTCCATACAAAACGTATAAAGGTCTGCACAGACCTGGTTATACCGTTTAGCGCCAAAAAACCCTTATACCTCCGAGGGTTAAAAACTGGCCTTGCAACCTTAAATACGTAGTAACTCGGGTGTCGTTTTGCGGCTGATACTATTATATTTTTTGGTGCAATCGACTGAAAAGAATTTCATTAAATTCGTCATAACTTTTTTATAAAAGGATGAAAAAAAGAGGTAGTTAGATCAAAAAAGTACTATTGTAAAAACTCAATATTGTCACTGATAAGTATCAAATATATTTTATGTGCATACTTTCAGGCTGAAAATTTTTGAGAACAGTGTGTCTTGTAAAATTACTTTACTGTCAAAAAATAAATACAATTTGAGAAATACTGTGTGCGGAGCAGCAGCTTGCCTTTTATGTATGAAGTTAATGCTTAATATTGAATAAACCAACCAACGAAACAAAGAATATTGATCAATTTTTTTCTCTTTAACGTTACATTCGAACGCATATTTCTGCACATATATTGAAAATATTTCATAAAACCAAAAAATGTTGTATGCCATATATGAAAGTAGGCCTCAAGACTTGCATTTGATGTGAAAAAACTTCTCTTCTAACTTTTGTTGTTTCGAAAATATAACCAGTTTAATGTGATCTTTAACGTTACATTTTTTAAAAGTGAGTTTCGAGGTAGATCTGCATTTAAAAAAAAATTAGCGAAATTGGGAATGAAAAAACCTAAATTAAAGGACTATATCAAAGAGGGGGATCAAGTAAACGACTAAAATCTAAATAATGAACAAAAAAATGTTGTCTTGCACTCTGCATTTCTTCAAAAATTACCGGAGTTGGCAACGAAAACACCTAATTTAAAGAACCACATCGAAGAAGAGGAATTAAATATACGACTCAAATCGAAATAATGAAAAAATGTTGTCTTGCACTTCTTCTTGGAGCTAAAATTTGTGGTCTTTAACGTTACATTTTGCTCCTTTTTGTTTCCATCTAAATTTTTTTGCAATTTCGATCTGGTGCTCGACACAGGCGAAATGAACATATCTGCATGAAGAGTGCCAAAAGCACACTGGTTTGATATTTATGTTTTGCGATGATATGGTTTATAAATGAACGGAATATAGTCGATACAGAGCAAAATTATTTTTTCGGAATTGACCACAGAAAAAATTGACCATGGGATCAGTTGGTAGTGTAGAGGACTGTCAATCGAAGAGTTGTGAGTTCAATTCTCACTACAAACTAAGAAATATTTTAATTTTATGTTCTCTTTGTGTAACAGACGCAATCAAAAAGTAACAACATTTCTAAGAAAAGTTGTATGGAAAAAAGTGTCGTTTTTGAGATTTCACTCAAGCAAATCACAAAACGAGCTAACGAGTAAAAAGCTTCGCTTCAAAAATTAGAAATTGACCTTGAACAATAAAAAGAAACTTTGTTAAGAATATTGAAGGGAGGATTGTTCTTTTAAACATATTCGCGTTTCTCAAATTGAGGAGATTTCTTCGTGCATGAGTTTCGACGGGTACCCGGGTCTCTAACACATCGGTTGATACAACAAATGTTCAAATTTTGATCATACAAAATTAACTCAGTCATGTGTAAATTTGGCATCGACCAAACTACAACTGCAGGCTTAGTCTATTATATCAACATAATTCTGCTAATTTGATTAATGATGAGCTGAATATATATATATATATATAATACAAAATACGATTACAAGCAATCGTTCTTGAAGAAATTTTTCAATAAAAGTTCAAGTTACTTGAAACGAGAACGAAAACAGAACTATTGTCTTCGATCATTTTTGCCGCTAATTTGGCTTCTTGAGCCATCGTGCGGTGACATTATCGAAAACTTTTTGTGCCTTAAGCATATTTTTGGCGCCAAAAATGAAAATGCTCTTTAAACTTATATTAATATCATAATGAAAATAATATTTTTGCCAAGTTTTCTTCCTGAACGACCTCATAACCTCTACCCACCTCTTTACGGCTTGAACAACTTTCTGCTGTTGTTATAGTTGCTGTTAAGCCTTTCGTTTTTTTTTTTCATTTATTTATAATTTTTTTTTGCCATACATGCTTTGTTGTTAACGCTCTTTTCTTGCCATTTAAGCCAAAAATGTTCCGTTAAAGTTTGTAGCAGAGACAGTTCTTGAATGTTCTTTTTATGTTCAAGAGTGTAGCATATGTTGTAAGTTGTGAAAAACTCGGTAAAAGTTGCAAATAGATGTGGAAGCTGAGGAATATTTTCGGGTAAAGATTGAAGAAAAAGAGGAAGAGTGAAGAAAAAGCACAGCAAAAACGCTTGTAAGAAATGCATAAAAAAGTTGCTACAACTTTTCGAGTAATTAGCAGAAATGTACATTCTCTCAAGTTGCGCTTTTTTAGCGTTTATTCCAATTAATATTGAAATTGCAGCCGTGACTGTCGAGTGCGGTGAATTTTTGAAGCATATCAAATATTTTTTATCTTAATACATTTTTTAAAGAAAGCTTTACCACCTTCAATTTCAAAACAAAAAAATTTAATTAGCTGTACGCATAGGAATTGTGGCCTGTATTATAAATTTCAATGCTTGATCCTGGTCGGCATAATTTTCATTGGCCTCAGTTGTTTCAGTTGTAGGTGCTTCAGTAACTTTAGCACTGGAGGTGACGCTGTTGGCGGTTCCATTTTCACTCAAACCATATTGCAAACAATTGTCCAACAGTTTATATGCTGATGCAGTATCACTGACGTAGACGTGTTCGCTCGCATTAGTGCACTTTTGAGAATCTTCCTGAATTAGTTGCAGACTTCGACTGTAGCTATTTGCTGCAAAAATGGCTTTGTTCGATGTATTGTTGACCAGATCTGCATCCTGTGAGGACTATTGAGAATGTGAATAAAAATATTTCTGTCTCAAGATCCAACCAAATATATAGAGCGCAATCGAGCCAACCCTTCAACCTACCACGCTGGTGTAGCAATTGAAGAAATCTAAATCTGACTTTTTATGTCCACAGCTCTGATAGGCACTGCACATGGCTGTGATATCCTGCAAGAGTGCAGCACGGCTTTGAATTGCCTGCAGGGCCGCATTGGCGGTACGATTGTTGGCAAATGTAATACATGCTTGATATTGCACCGAGAATTTTTGCGCTATCTCTGACAATATCGGCAGATACTTGGAAAAACATTCCTCCGAAAGGGCCGGATTCGTCAAACTTGCTGAAGATTGCATAAGATAGTTGAACAACGCATTGTCTGTGCGAGCTTGCGTAATAGTTGAGTTCGCCTGCAAAAATTACATATGTATAGCTCATTATTTGCGTAATTTAGCACTTAGAATTAACGTTATTTATTTTTGATTATAATCCTTACTTTGACACTTGTACACTTGACAGCTTTATAACCAAAAAATGCTACAAAAATAAGAATTGTCAAATATTTCATGTTTATTTTTATGAATGTAAAATAATCTGCTTCCCAGTGAATATTTCCATAAGCGCTCATACATGTTTGTATGTGGCTCAAAAAGTAGAGGATTTCTGAAAATATTACGATCTTTCACATTATATGTTGCGTAACAGGGCAAAGAAACTTATAAAGGAGTAATAAATGATCTTTGATAAGCTTTCAATAACAATGGTCCAATTAGCCTCGCATGGCACAACAGCGCACGCAGCGTAGATAAGCAGTTAGCACACAGCAAAATAAATGGTAATTATGCAGCACCACACTTGGTCAAACAATTGTACAACTTCACATCTGTTTTCAGTACTGGATTTAGGCCTAGGCAACATTTTAGGGGCGGCAACATTTTTGAGGGCTGAACAATTTTGAGGGAAGTCAAAAAGTTCGGAACGGAATCAATTTGGTTGCAGCAGAATTGACAGGGCGGCAAAATTTGTTTGTATCTAATTATAAAAAAACTCAATATAAATAAATAAACTAGTTTGATGAGTACTTTAAATTTGTGGACGGCCAAATGTTCAGCGATAAATGTAAGGAAAACTAACCAGCAAAAACTTCGCTAACAGTCAAGTGTTGTAGAAAGCTCGAGCAATCCATTACTTTTTGGGTAACAGAAAGTATAACCTTAGCACGGGCATGTCATGCAATTATGGTGTTTTTGGTCTTGCTGACTTAATATATAGTATTATTGAAAAAAAATTTGGGTAATAAGTTGCAAAGTTTTTAAAATGTTTTGTTGAGTGTATTTAGAGGGCGGAATCATTTTGATGGCCAACAATTCTAAAGGATGAGAGAACAACATCGTAACATATATAAAAAGTAGCTTTAAGTTTAGTGTTCGAATATTTTTCAATCATTTCCGAAAAGGTTTCTAAACAGGAATTTATTTAATTATTCCAGTTGCAACTATCGAAGAGGACTGCATGGTTTTATGAAAATTGAATTTGAACTGCGCTAAATAATTTTTTTCACAACTTCAATTGGAAATTATGTATCGCTAAAAAAATGTGAATGCCGCAGGGCAATGGTACAATAAGTATTTTATTGGGTATGCGATCTTTCATTCCCAATATGATGAGTAACATTAAACCAAAAGATTACTCATGGTTTAATGAGACTTGTAGGATTGCAGTCATGTCTATAAAAGGAAGTATTTCAGAATTGGCGTTCCCACAAGAATACTGATAACAAAAGACTTCGCAAAACCTTATAACGTTCTCAACCGAAAAATGGAACCAATGCGTTCACTTTTTTGGAGAGAGTATGGTTGTTGCTTTGGATATTTTTAAGGCGTTTGACCGAGTGTGACATAAAGCGCTCGTGCAAAACTAATGCTTTATGGTGTTAAGGTATAGTATACGTGTAAAAATGGAAAAACAGCACTTGTTTTCAAACATTTTTTTGAGGTACAAAGAGTTGTTATATTTTTTGAATTATAAACAGGCTATTGTACATAAAAAATACTTTAAAAAATATTTTTTTTTTAGCAATTGGCTGGCCTTCTATAGAGGTCGCTAAAAATGAAATTGAAAAAAAAAACATCAAAACGGTTCGATAGATAATTCAAAACTTATTGCTTCAATTTCAATGAATCTTATTGCATTTTGTTCCTAGTTTTGTCCTTTTAGCATCCCACCTAAATTCAAGTACCTATTTCCTTTTATTTGTTTTTAATTGACAAAAAAACGCGCAAAAATCTATTTTTTTTAATAATTTTTTACTCAAACTGTCACCATAATTTCAAAAAACTCCCGGGGGTCGTTGGTAGGTGAGATGCTCAATTATTGACCTATACTTTAAAATTACATTTGATTTTTTTGTGTCAGATACATAGAAAAGGAAATATTCATGGAAACTTGAACAGTTTTAGATGTTTTTTTTTTTTTCAATTTCAGTTTTAGCGACCTCTATAAAAAGCAAGAAAAAGCTAAAAAAATTATTAAAGTAGTTTTAAAACCTGTATAAATTTAAAAAAATATAACAACTCCCTGTACCTCAAAACAATGTTTGAAAACAAGCTACTGTTTTTCTCTTTTTACACGTATATTAACAAATGGTGACTTTGCTTGATGGACCACGTGTTTTCTCAAGGACAGAACAATTCATGTAGTAGTTGACGGTATTTCGTCCGAGCAACACGCCATCAACGCAGGAGAACCTCAGGGCTAAGTTATACTGCCAAACTTGTTTCTGGTTTCTATAAACAACCTTCTTTCGTTGACACAAAGTCAAATCCATTCATTCATTTCTGGACGACATTTATCATTGATACTTATTAAAAAATTCCAAAATTTCTATGAAGATTGAGAAGAAGAAGAAAAAAAACAAATCTGTTCAGGAAAAAGCTTATTTTTTACATTAAATCGAAATAAAAACTAATACGGGCAACTATGAATGAGAAGCGATTAAATGAACTGACCTTATTAATTTTTGAAGCTGATCTGGTAAAAAATCTAAGTTATGAGGACGTAATCAATGATTTCGCACTAGCACATAATAAAACTATTTATTTTAATAATTTTTTATAAATTACTATCTAATTGTGTGTAACAATTTTTATAATTTTGTTCTATTTTAAGAAAAAATATGTTGGGCCTAGGCAGAGTGCCTAAATACGCCACTGTCTGTTTTGCCAAAACGTCAAATACATAAAAGAATACACAGAAATCAAAATGAAAAAGATCTTCCATGTTTATCTATGTGGTCAGAGATGCATTTCTGTTTTCAGCTGAGCATTTCCATGCGTTGCCATGTTGTGCATAATCAGATACACAGAAATCCCATAAAAAAATATTCAATGAGACGCTTGTAAAGCCATGCAATGCTATGCCATTCAAGGCTAATTGGACCATAAGACTCAATAGCTGCGTTCCTTTCGCCTTAATATAATCGCGATAGCAAATTTTCTCAAAGGAACGGTAAGAAAAACGACTCGTAGAGGGCGCTACCGTTGCAGTCAAAATAAAATTCAAGCAAGTAACCATGATACAATAACTATTAGGTGTCACGAGAACGTGTGTCGTTCAAAACTGTTGTGAACTGTTATGGTAGCGATACCTAAGTAAACGATGTTTTTCTCTGAATGTGTTTTACTTTAAACGTCAGAAAAAAATGTAAATTATTTAATTTAATTATTATTATTATGCAATTATATAAAAAAATCTATGTGCAATTGTTGGCTCCGCTGAATGCGGCCAATGTGTGTGACACACGCTGTTTATTTTGTTTTCTTTTGTTTAACTTTCGATGGTCTCATTTCGTGGAAAAATAGGTAGCTGTCATGGCTACCTAATAGTCACTGTATCAAACAAACAAATAATTCAAAAAATGATGACAGCCCATAAAAATATACAGGTGCGGCACCTGTGTTTACAATTTTTAAAGGCTATATCACAATTTTATATGGATAGCAAAAATAATCCTATTTGTTATAGGATTATTATTTTTGTTTTTGCTTTGCATGTAAAAAATATAATCTGGATCATTTTGAAGCGAATGGAACGCAGCTAATATTATAAGTCTTATAAGATTCATAACGTTTGATTTGTACTACCTTTTTCGAAAATTTCGATGTACTTTATTTAAAAGCAGGTACAAAGTGCTTCATTCAATGCTGTACATAGAGCTTTGGAGTAGTGTTGCTACGAATTTAGATGCAAAAAAGTGCTTCGTAAATTTACTTCTTTCGTTTTTCCACTCACTGTTAGTTTTTACTGTACGCTTGTTTTAGTGTCTATAATTCACATAATTGTTAAGTAAAAGAGAGTGTTTGAGGATTTCGATTGTGTTGTTGAGTTTTGCCTATAATTTGCCTAAATTATCTATAAATTCTGCCAAATTGTGCGAATAAATTTTTTATTGTAAATTCGGCAGTCAAATTTTTAAAGAACACAAGCTCTATAGCGAACGTAATGCTTAGCAATTACGTGGAATTGGCTGATAAAATTGAACACATATTAAGAGCGAGATATTTATTTTCTATCTATTTACAAGTCCTCAATAAAAATAACAATTTATTTACTGTTAATAGTTTAAATCAATATAAAAAGTGATTTTTTTTTGCTATTTGCTTCTTTCCGTGTAAATTTTTTGACACCTCACTCGTGATTCATAACATGTGGTAAAGCCAAAAATGTTCACTAAGGTTTACCATTTCAACATGATTATGCTAGCAAACGAACAGCGCGTGCAAATCATTCAATTTTCTTATTAAAATTCGTGCTCTGTGGGAAATGTGTTTCGCAAATTCGTCGAAATCGATTCACCAAACAGGCTTATTGGACATTAATCCACCAACCCGTATGCGGGGATTGCGTACCGAGGAGAATATTGCTGTTGTATCGGCCAGTGTCAATGAAGATCGCGATGTGTCAATTCATCGCGGTTGTCAACAATTGGGCTTGTGTTATTCGCATAACCTGGAAGATTTTACGTAAGAACCCCGGTATGAAACCACACAAAATACAGCTTGTGCAAGAACTGAAGCCGGGTGTCCTACCACAATGTTGTTTGTTTGCTGAATGGGCCTTAGAAAAGTTGGATGACTTTTTTATCGAAAAATTGTCTGCAGCGACGAAGCCTATTTTTGGCTCAATGGGTACGTCAACAAACAGAATTTCCGAATTTGGTCTGAAGAGCAGCCAGAGGCAGTTCAAGATCTGCTTATGCACCCTGAAAAATGCACTGTTTGGAGCAGTTTGATGGCCGACGGCATCATTGGGCAGTACTTTTTCGAAAATAATGAAAACCGCAACGTTAGAGTCAATGGAGTAAGGTACAGTGCTATGATTACCGACTTTTTTTGCCCAAAATGGAAGAATTGAACTTGGTTGACATGTGATTTCAAGAAGACTGTGCCATACGGCACGCGATAGCATGGACCTATTGAGAGGTGAGTTTTGTAAGCAATTAATCTCACGTTTTGTTGTAGTCCATTGGCCTCTAAGATCATGCGATTTGACCCCACTAGAATATCTTTTGTGTGTCTACGTGAAGTCTCTCGTTTACAGGGACAAGCCGCACACAATTGCAGCACTGGAAGACAACATTACAGCTGCCATTGGTGAGATACTGGAAATGATGGAAAAAGTATGCCAAAATAGGAGCTTATGATTAACCATCTCAGGCGTAGCCGCTGGTAATATTTACATGAAATAACTTTTAAAAAGTAAATGGCAGGCATTGATGTGTGGGGGTTGGTCCTTAGTTTAGTTATTTATAAATGCCATTTTATTTTTAATTTTATATATTCCATATTTTATAAATTATTTATTTAAAAACTTTTTGCAAACATTTGGAACGATGAAAATTGTAAAAACTTTCTTTGATTATAAAAATTTGACATTGATGAAAATAATTTTTGCTTAAATATTTTATAAAATAAACTTAAGTATATTTTCTAATGTGTGTGTGATTTGTTTGTTTTATTTATGTGTGTAATTTATGTGGTGGTAAGGCCCGGTGTCTAGGGAAGCGGATTTAAGTCTGTCTGCGTTAACTGTTATGTTAGTGTTGTTTTTGCAAAGTGTGAAATATTTCGGGGTTCTTTTAAAGACTTTAAATGGTTCCTTGTATAAAATACCGTTCAAAGTACTTTAAGCCATAAAACCGTATTATGAAAGTCGTTTCTACATACACCAAAGGATTAGCTCTTTAGATGTATGTACTTGTGTCTTAAAAGAGTGTAATGCTCAAAAAAAACATTCAGTACGAATAAAAAAAAACTGAGTCATGATGGACTATCAGACATTTGTTTAGCAGAAATTATCTTTACAAGACCTTCTTTAAGAAATACACCAATGGCTACAATGTTGCATTCAATAAGTTTTTAATTGTAAGTGATGGGTAAACTCGATGCTTTTTGTTATCGAATACTTTGGTATCAAGTATACCTCGATAGTCGATGTTTTTTACTCGATACTGTTCTAAGAACCAATGTAATTTCGCAATCGATTCGATAAAATTAAATTTTTTCAGATATGTACTTACAAAAAATATTTTCTAAAGGTATGACATGGCATATTAATTCATTTGATCAATTAAGCATTGAACTAGGCAAACAATTGGCTAAGGCAATTGAGCCTGAGTTAACGAATAAGTATACGCTATCATCTGATGATGCATTACTAACGCTTTGATAAGTATTCGAACTTCATAAAATCAAACTGATTAGCAGAAACTTTTTGAATACAAAATGTTAAAAGGTAATCCTATAAATGTAATCTGGAAAAGTTAGTAGTTGCGTTAGTATTGAAAGTTCACTAGGTTAAATAATTTTTTATTATCTTTCGTTTATGACCAAACTGTCACCAGAAGTTCGAGAAATAAATTTAGACAAATAGTTATTTTCCTAGAATTGAGAAAGATGCGCAAAAACGTTTGTTTTCTTATTATTTTCGTCGTTTGTGTTTATTTTTTTCATGCCGAAAACGCGAATGTGGTTGCAAGCCACCTGTAGCTTTAGACACCGTACCCATGATTCAATTACTAAGGTTGTCCATTCATTTGACGTTTACTCACAAGAATGAAGATATACACCCGTAAAATTGAAGAGGAGAGCAAAAGAGTAATTTTTTAATGCCATCAAAGTAATCAGTTGCAGGAATATCGTACTTTTTCGCAGTACTAAATACATAAGGATACATTTCACTGCTGCTTTTTCTACGACGTTCTGCACTGCTTGTTTGTTTTGATAGAAAATTTAAGTGAGTTTTTAAAAAACTAATTTCAATATTTTGTTGTGCAATTCTATTTACACCGCTGACGGCTTATTGGATCCACTGGCACATTATAATTTTGAATTTCATCACCAAAATAAACTGTTCTGCCAATACCGCACGTTGAAGTTTATTTTAATAATTACAACTTAATAGTCGCGATTTATATATTATTAGAAAAGAACGGCTCGCAACAAAATTTGACAACAATTTTCAATAATAATTATCAAAGCAATAATGATAATAAACGCAATGCACACTATTTTTTTCCTGCTAACAGCAAAATATAGAATAACTACTTTTTTAAAAAAAAAATACACAACAAAGCACTGAAACATAACTTTTTTCATAGAAGACCACAAAACCCTGGTTGTCATTTATATTTGAGAGAGAATATTTTTTTTTCAAATTTACGGGTGTTGTCAAACGAATGGACAACCTATAATAATTGAATCATGACCGTACCTATATTTCCTATATAATATAGAGAAAAACTAAAAGTTTCAAATCTTTTTCGGTATTGAGTATCGATAACGAGTTTTTTTGAGCATCAAATATAAAATACTCGATACCGAAAATACCCCATCACTATTAATTGTTAGAATGTGAAGTTCAAAGGAACAATTTTATATAAAGTACACGGTTTTTTGTGAATTTTTCATAGTTCAAAAGCAGTTGCAACAAAAAAATCGTCTTTGAAAATAAATAAAAAATATGAAAAAAATCTACTCATTTTTTGATTTCACAAAAATATTGGTATTTTAAATTTATTTTTCACCCTTTGACAACAAATAGTTGAAAAATAACCCGTTTTCATTTCTAAGTCGTGTGAGTACAATTTCCGAGATATTTCCATAAAGTCGGCCTTAAAGGATTAGATATCAATGTGGCTTTTAACGTATTCTACATTTTTGAACTTGTTTTAATTTTAAAAAAAAAGAAAAAACTATAAAGTCAAAATATATTTCTTTCAATATGTAAATATTAACACCGATTTCTCAGAGACTACAGATAAAGGTACCACAAATGATTTTCAAATACGAGCGGATATATTTTCTCATCCCAATTATGTCAAAACCTTTATGAATCAGCTACTCCAAAAAAGTAAAACTTAATTGTCCGGATGGGTTTTTCCGGATTTTTTCAATACTTATATTAAGAAAAAATTTATTTTATACTTGTATAGAAATAAGCCATCAGTAATGACAATTTAAAAAAAAATTTTAAATTAACAGTGCTTTGTTTGTCTTCCTCAAAGAGTTACGAATGACTTATTTTAAAAAAGTCAAGGTGAAAACTTCATATTTTGAACATTGGATTGAAATTATACTTATTCGAAAATGATTTTAACAATTAATTCTTAAAAATTTAAAAAAAACGATCTTCGTATATATGCTATTTTTTACTTGCTGTTCCCCAGAAAAATGAATGCAGTTATTTCTCAAAAGTATTGCAGTAATGGCTACTTTCAATGGCAAAAATGAGTTAATAAAAAACTTACCTCTGGAATCCTTGTACGGCGATTCTGCCTGTATAATGATGACCAGTAGTGAAGTGAATGCATGCGTGTCAAGGGAACTTCCAAAAAGCCGTACACAGTTTCCATAGAGATCTTAAAGGCCTTAGTCCAGAACTATGGACCGTTGCTGCATCTAAAGACACAGTTTGCCAACTTCAAAGGGTTTTAAATACCTATTTACCTTAACTATTTTACCATCCATCTGAGCCTTGGCTACAAAAGATGCCAACCACTTTTATTATCACTTGCTGCCTTGAAAATAAGCAATAAATAAAGAAGAAAAAAAAACACTTGCACTTCATCGCGGAGCGCCATCTTATTTTATTCATTACCGAACTCTTATCACATTTATTCGCGCACTCATTTATCACTATTTATCACTAAATTGACGCATTCTTTACTATTATTTGATATTTCTTAATATATAACACTCCCGAATTCAATTAAATATGAATTTTTTAGGGTAAATGTTAAACTACCGTCGTTGCTGTCATTTTATTTTCACTTCCGCTTTAACAGTTTAACGTCCATTCAAAAGCTGCAACAAGCACATGCTTGAAGTTTGAAAAGCATAGATTTGCCAACTGCTGATACTAACAGCGCGGCTGTTAGTACTATTTTCAAATTGTAGTATTTTACTGCTATTGGGTTGTGTCAGTGGCGCCCTTAGTGGGTGGTGTTGCGGGGTGCCTTTTTCAACAACCCATGTTGGAACATGATGAAATTTACAACTTTTTATTATGTTCTTAGCTATTAGATATAGTAGTAAATAACTTTTGGTAATTTATAGTAAAGTATATATTAATATTTACTTGTAAAAATTAAGCCGGGTAGGAAAATAAGTGTTTGCTAATCCCAGTCTAAACTTCTCCTTGGCTAATTGTAGTAACCTTCACGAAAGGATTTCCCGAAGTGTTTACCATTAGGTTAGCTAAAATTTTTTTAAAAAGTGCCTCTTTTGCCAAGAAAACAATTTTTTGTATGGTAAGTTTTTTGTTTCTTTAAATAGTCAAAAATTAAAAATTCGAAAAATAAAGCACCAAAAATGATTAATTTCAGCATAAATAAAGAATAAAAAATTCAGTATAGCGTATATTTAATACAGATGTGAAACTTCTTAAAATAAGGAATAAAAGAGATTTTTGTAAAAGAGACAGAAAGAAAGAGAGAGTTTGTATATCAATAGAAATACAAAAAAAAAATTTGCGTAAAACACTTTCCGTTTATTTAGTACTAGCAAATACCCGCTGCTTCGCCTGCGATAAAATATTAAATACCATGAAAAAATTAAAAATCTCAAAATTAATGCATTTATTTGTATTAATCAAGTGCATAACATAAAAATTATTGTGTCTGTTTTGTTTAATTATGAAAAAATGGTACAAATATTAAAAATTACTTCATTTGATTTAGAAACGTTTCTGAAACGGTAATTGTTATGATGACATAAATTTGATTAGATTTTTTTGTATTTTGACTTTTAATAAAGTCCTGTATAACAGGGTTATAAGAAAATTTGGGTAAATAATTTTTAAATTTTATAATTAAAGTAAAATGTAATTTTTTTAAAATAGATTCTTAAAATAAATATGTTTACTCTTCTTAAATTAAAAAAAAAAATCCATTATTATGACATCAAACTATTGCCTATATCTCGAAGACTATATATTTTCTCAGTACAACTTGATTAATAAAAATATTGGTAAAAGAAAGCTTTTTCGAAAATATTTTAAACGGATAGTATGTTGAAAAATTTCCCGTTATTATGACATCAGAATTAATGCGATATCTAAGAAACTATTGATTTTCCCTTTAACGCATTTTCTTAGACCTCAGAATGAGATAAACGAAATAAAAATTTCAAGTTTTGACCTAGCAAGCAAACATCTCTGTCATTTTAAAATTGATTTTCATAAAATTTTCTCTGTCTAAAAGTTTCATTAAGTGAATTGGAGAAAATGAGAAGAGGTTAACCGTTACCTCACCAATGCAATGTTTTATATTGTTTTCAAAAAACCTCTAAAATATCGAATTTGTGGTAAAAAATAGGGCAAACGTTGTTGGCTACCTAATAATAATTTTATCATGACTGCGACTGCATCGTTCAAAAATTTTTTGTTTCTTATTTCAGCTACCATACGCAAATAGTATATTTTTGAGAATACAATTCAATTATGACGCAAACAGTGAAAATAATGTAAATGAAATTCAATGAAATTTATGTAAATACAAATTTTATGTATACGTACGTATTTTATTTGTATATTAATTATTTAAATAAATTTAATTTATATTATTGCTTTCTCTCTGTTTTTTATATTAAGACCCATAATTTAAAAATAATGAAATGATAAAAGACGAAAATAATGTGCATTAATGATGAACCGGATGTACGGATGAACCGAATCGGGGGCAGAAAATAAACTGCACTTTGCTTGCTATATTTTCTCTTTTTCTTGTAGCAAGATCTCAAATGCAGGCATTAAAAGAGACTTCAAGACGAATCAAACAAAATATCATACATAAAAAATAGAAAATTTATTTTATTTCATGAGGATTATTTTTCATTCAATAGTGCTCCCTAAATTTTATTTTATAACAGCAATATTCAATTTATATTTAATAATATAGTTTGGTGTAATTATAAAATAAAAATGCTTTCTGAGAAAAAAATATGTTGAAAGATATAATCAAAGACTGAGGGAGTGAAAATATAAAAAGTTTTTCCGATTAGCATGAAAATTCTTATAAAGCAGTAAAACAGTATTTTTCAAATATTTTTATTGGCTCAAATGTTATATATTTTCTTTCAGTACGAAGTTATTTTTTTCAAAAGTTAGAATGAAACGTTTATGTTATAAGCGTTTATTGCTTTAAAAGACCTTTTTACGTACACTTTCACGCTTCAATTGTTTGCGTTAACTTAGTTCTAGTTTCAGATGAATAAATATTTTTCAAATAGCTAAGCTTGTATTGACACAATTGTGCGGTATTTTTATTAAATTATTATTATTATTATTAAATTTTTTAATGTTCATTTTCCTTACTCTTTCATATCACTTATCATTTATCTTGTCACCGCCTTACTGATGCATACAAATTTTCATGATGTTCGGAAAAATAAATTAATACAGCCAAAAAACTCCTGTAGTAAAAATATATAAAAATGTATTTAAAACAAATGTAAATTAGTAACTCACCATCCAAATAGAAATGTAATTATTTTTACTAATTTCAATTATTTACTTTTACTATATATTTTTTAACTACAGAAAATAAATACATTTTCATTAAAATTAAATATTTTTTCATTTAGTTATTAAAAAAACTTCAAAACGTTTTCTGCCACAGGTTTACTAAAACTGTAGTAAATTTTACTACATTCGTATTTAATCGAAATGCTGAATATGGAATTTTTTATGCAGTAATTTAAACTTATTTTTACTACACATGCAGAAATTTTTACTACATATGAGTGAAAATTCGTGAAACTAGCCACCTAAAACAAGAAGTCGTAATTTTTATATCTTTTATGAATATTATTGACGTGTATATGAAAAAAAAGAAATTGCAATTTTTTTTTTTAGTTTTTTTTTCAATGAGTTACAAAGAATTTAGTTTTAGGCCACTGTTTTAGTAAAATTAATTTTGCTAAGTAACTGCTTGTTTAAATATCTTGATTTTTGAGCCAAATACTCGTAATTACATACTCGTTAAATTACAAAACTGATTTTTTTCTTAAAAAAAATTTTTTTTCTTTAAAATTAATAAGTTTTTTATAAAAAATTTAAAATAAAAACGTTCTGGACCTCATAGAAAATTTTAAAAAAATATTAGATACTAATACAAATTTAGAAATAATACAAAAAATACAAATTATGCATTCTCCATAAACAAGCCAGTTATGAAATGTTTTAAATCTGCACTACCTGTCTTGTGCGAGCCATACAGAGCACTGCACAATGGAATAATTGGTACATACTTGAGGGAATAAATTATTTTGATAACATTTTAAGTTATTTAGGCACAGAAAAGTACAAAAAAAGGGTTTTTAAATATTTGAACAAGTGGGCGCGGCACCTCCCACACAAATGTATCTTATTTTTCGCAATATCTGAAAAACCAGTGAAACCATGACAACAGAAACTTAGTCAGTCATCAACTGCATCATTTAAAGGAAATGTGTCAAAAGAAGGCGTGATTGAACAAGTGGGAGTGGCACCTCCCATACAAATGGATCACATTTTTAGCAATATCTAGAGAACCAGTAACGCCACAACAACAAAAACTTAGGCAATCCTCATATACGTTATTTGGAGTATACGTGCTAAATTAAGGCATGATTAGACAAGTGGGCGTGGTACCTCCCATACAACTGAAACACATTTTTCGCAATATCCATAAAAGATATAAAAATTACGACTTCTTGTTTTAGGTGGCTAGTTCCACGAATTTTCACTCTATATTTATTTTTACTACATGTACACCCAAAAAATTCCTCTATACCTAAATGAAACATTGTTATTCTTCCATTTTTCAATTTTTATTTTTATAATGATGTATTTATTTTAATCAATACATGAAACTTAAACGATAAATATTAAAAACAACGTATTGATATATAAAAAAATGGAACAAAACTAATTGCTCAAAATATTAATTAGTTTTAATGAAGCTTATAATAGAGATAATGGAATTGTTTATTTTGTCATCGGGCAACATTAAATTTAATAGAACTCTTCGTATTAACAAAAAAAAAAGTTATTTGATTCTATTGAGTTTTTTATATTAAAAACTAAATACATTTTCTGTTAGCTTTGTCTTAATACGGCCTCCATGAATTCTTATAGGTTGTTGGAGAAGGACCTCGGCAAACTTCACATAATCTTTTATTCTGAGCTGTTTGGCCGCTGTTTCCATTTTGCGTTCATCGCGCAAAACTGTAGCTTCCCAAAATTCGCACAATGGTAGACGTACTTTTTCGGGCAACTCTTCATAGAGACCATGATCGAGTAATACCAAGTTTGCTTCACCAGTGCGTGGGTCCTTTCGAACAAATACTGTGTTTTTACGAGTAGTTTTTGTTGAGCATAATTGCAATTTTATTTTAAAATAATACATTTATTTAAAAAGTCTTACCATTTCCAGGATGCGGGTATGCATTAACGAAACCTCTATTGAATATTTGTTCAGCAAACATTTTGCAAAGTTTAACATCAATATCTTTGAGATTTAAATTGTTGTTTTATTTTGTCCATGTCGTTGACTTTGATGTCATCAATCCACTCCTGGGTTAAAACGCGCTAAAGTTCATTGAAAAATAGCACACTTAATTGCAAAAGGTATTGAAAAAATTGTTTGATTCTTACCTTCGTCGTATATTCCCAATGCACGACCGGGACATGCACAAATTTCCCGGTGCATGTAGAAATATAGTAATATGGAGAAATATAATAGTACCTAAATCGCTATGAAAACGTTTATGCAGATCGCTGTATTGAACCTGAAATATGTGACAATAAATTGATACGTATTTTATTTTTTTTGCTACAGTCAGAATATTAACACCTTAACGGCCACATTCTCACCAGTTTTCAATTTACCGCGAAAAACTTGAGCCAAGCTCGCCGCTGCAACCGGCTTGTAGTCGAATTGGGCAAATATTTCTTCTGGCATTTTACCAAAATTTTCTTGGTATAACTTATGTACATCCTTGCGTGTGGTAGGCAGGCATTTGTCCTGCAGCAATGTCATCGTCCTTGGGTATTCCTTGGGCAGTAAATGGTTTATGGCCGCAATACCCTGGCCAACTTTAATATATAAGCCACCATTTAGCAGGTAAGTTTCCAGTAGTCGTCGGCGCTTTTTTGTGTACCTCCTCCATTAGCTCATCGTAGTTTTTAGCTTCATTATGACGTTCATCAACAAATAATCAATCGCTATCAATAAGGCTGTCTTGAGTGAACGCAAAAAACGTTTGGTTGCACCGCTGTATGTGAAATCGTTGACGACGCCATCGTAGGCAAGGAAGGATCCAATCATCACACTCAAGCCTGCTTTAAAATACGGCAATTTACGGACGCTTTCACGTTGTTGCGTTACACTTTGAAGCTTTGTGTGAAATTTATGTCGCGGTTGTATGATTTGCAGGTTTCTACTTCGCAAGACTGTCCGCTGTAAGAAATGAAAAATATAATGAAAAAATACAAACTAAAAAACAAAGATTGCTTTAATTATAAAAAAATCGAAGTATTTTTGTATTTAAAAAAAAATACATTTTAAGAAGTATACTTACCTCAGCTCTTCATCACGAACCTTTTATAATTATTTTAGTTGAAATACATTCAATTGCTATCAAATGCATATTATGCAGTTTATTTTAATGTAGATATTCTTTATTTAAATAAATTTATGTAAGCAACTACTTACTACATACAACTACTTTGTGTAGTATTAATTATTTAAATGTAAATTCAGTAAAAATATATTGAATAACTACATATGTATTTAAAAATAAATGACACTACATATATATGAAGTAAATACACATTGTGTAGTAAATTTTACTACAGTATTTTTTGAGTGTATATTTTATTGCTCAGAAAAAAATTATATATTCACTATTTTTAGTTCAGTTTTTTAGTTATTAGATTAAATTAAAAAATTTTAGTCGAATACGACCAAAACTTTACTAAAAATAGTGAATATTTTTTCCGCATGAACATTTTGTTTGTAGGTAAGGCGGTCTGTGTGAGGACAACGTCTGCCGGGGAACACTATAAATCTATTTGAATGCTGTATATATCAGATGTTTCTGGTCGTAATGCATTGATGTTTCAAAATTAAACGTCTTGCATGTGTTGTTCGTAGGGCAATTTACACACTCTTACAAATTCACAAAACGATCATAACTAAACTCATTGAATTTTGCCAGGACAACGTCTGTTGGTCCCACTAAGGAAATCATTTAAAACATAGATTTATGTATACAACTTTAGACTGTAGAACATTGTAAACAATATAAAAACAACATTTCAAGCAAATTAATTTTCATCAAAACAATCATATGGGGTAGGTGGCCCATGATTTTTAATGATAGAAACTATTTATGTGTCAAAATGAAGCAATTTTTGCAGATAAATGATATTTCATGTGCAACAGTAGGGAAAATGAAAATTAAAAAAGAAAAATGTACAACAAAAACAATGTTTGTCCTATTTTCTAGCACAAATTCGATATTTTAGCGGTTTTTTGAAAATATAAAACATTGCATTTGTGAGGTAACGATAAACCTTTTCTCATTTTCCCCAATTTACTTAATTGAACTTTCAGACAAAGAAAAATTAATGAAAATCAATTTGAAAGTAAAACTTTAAATTTAAATTTGTTTATCTCATTCTGAGGCTTGAGAAAATGCGTTATAGTGAGAAAATCTATAGTTTTTGAGATATCGCAATAATTTTGATGTCATAATAACGGGAAATTTTTCAACATACTAACCACTTACATATTTTCGAAAAAGCTTTCGTTTACCGTTATTTTTATTAATCAACATCTTTTCATATAAAAATGTATTGTACTGAGAAAATATATAGTTTTCGAGATATCGTCAAAAGTTTGATGTCATAATTACGGATATTTTTTTTAATTATTTAAAAAAGTTGTTGAAAAAGGCACCCCGCAACACCACCCACTATGGCCGCCATAGTTTTATGTCATAATAACGGATATTTTTTTTAATTAAAGAAGAGTATACAATGTATATATAGAAGAGTATACTATACATATTGATTTTAAGAATCTATTTTAAAAAAATTACATATTACATTAATTATAAAATTTAAAAATTATTTACCAAAATTTTTTATAACCCTGTTAAACAGGACTTTATTAAAAGTCAATACAACAAAATCCAATCAAATTTATGTCATCATAACAATTACCGTTTAGAAAAGATTTCCAAATGAAATTTTTTCATAATTAAACAAAACAAACACAATAATTTTTATGTTTTGCACTTGATTAATACAACTAAATACTTTAATTTTAAGATTTCTAATTTTTTTATGATATTTAATATTTTATCGCAGGCGAAGCAGCGGGTATTTGCTAGTACTAAATAAACGGAATTTTTTTTATTGTATTTCTATTGATATACAAACTCTCTCTTTCTTTCTGTCTCTGTTACAAAAATCTCTTTTATTCCTTATTTTAAGAAGTTTCACATCTGTATTAAATTCACGCTGTACTGAATTTTTTTCTATATTTATGCTGAAATTAATTATTTTTTGAGCTTTTTTTTCGAATGTTTTATTTTTGACTATTTATAGAAACAAAAAACTTACCATACAAAAAATTGTTTTTTTGCCAAAAGAGGCACTTTTTAAAAAAATGTTAGCTAGCGTAATGGTTAACACATCGGGAAATCCTTTCGTGAAGGGTACTACAATTAGCCAATGAGTAGTTTAGACTGAGATTAGCAAACACTTATTTTCCTACCCGGCTTAATTTTTACAAGTTAATATTAATATATACTTTACCATTAATTACCAAAAGTTATTTACTACTATATCTAATAGGTAAGAACATATTAAAAAGTTGTAAATTTCATCATGTTCCAACATGGGTTGTTGAAAAAGGCACCCCGCAACACCACCCACTAAAGCCGCCACTGACACAACCCAATAGCAGTAAAATACTACAATTTGAAAATAGTACTAACAGTTGCAGCAGTTGGCAAATCTATGCTTTTCAAACTTCTAGCATGTGCTTGATGCAGGTTTTTTAAACTGTCAAAGCGGAAGTGAAAATAAAATGACAGCAACGACGTTTATCATTTACCCTAAAAAAATTTATTTATAATTTAATTCGGGAGTGTTACATATTAAGAAATATCAAATAAAGTAAAGAATGCGTCAATTAAGTGATAAGTGAGTGCGCGAATAAATTTAATAAGAGTTCGGTAATATATAAAATAAGATGGCGCTCCGAGATGAATTGCAAGTGTTTTTTTTTCTTTATTTATTGCTTATTTTCAAGGCAGCAAGTGATAATAAAAGTGGTTGGCATCTTTTGTAGCCAAGGCTTAGATGGATGGTAAAATAGTGAATGTGAATAGGTATTTAAAACTCTTTGAAGTTAGCAAACTGTGTCTTTAGATGCAGCAACGGTCCATAGTCCTGGACTAAGGCCTTTAAGATCTCTATGGAAACTGTGTACGGCTTTTGGAAGTTCCCTTGACACGCATGCATTCACTTCACTACTGGTCATCATTATACAGGCAGAATCGCCGTACAAAGATTCCAGAGGTAAGTTTTTTATTAACTCATTTTTGCCATAGAAAGTAGCCATTACTGCAATACTTTTGAGAAATATCTGCATTCATTTTTCTGGGGAACAGCAAGTAAAAAATAACAAATCTACAAACATCGTTTTTTTAAACTTTCTATGAATTAATTGTTGAAATCATTTTCGAACAAGTATAGTCTGTTTCAAAATAAAGCCTGAAGTACAATAGAGCGAGAGGGCGTTGCGAGACAACGTAAGAGTCTCGCACGAGCTGTCAGAACATTTTCATAAGCAGAGTTTTTATGCAGCAAACTACAATGCTTTGTGATGCGCTTGTTCGGTGCGAAGCATTTTCAAAAATTTTTAAACCGACGCATGCGATGACCTGCTGTCATTCAAATTTTATTGGGATTCGGCGCAGTTGTCTCTTTGTATGAAATTCTGTATACAAACTTCTGCATTTCAAAATTCTGCTTTAACATAAAACCGTGTTTAATTCTGTATGTCAAAATTCTGCAAAATATGGACTAAAAAAACTAAGTTAAATAAGCTCAAAATAACAACTTTCATATAGGCCAAGCCAGCAACTAAAACTTCGCGAATATAATTTTTCTTCATATTTTAGGACCTTCTTTAAAAAATATTATTTATTCATTTATTGTTTAAACTTAACAACTCTAGTTCTCATAATAAGCGAGGGCAATGCGTGCGAGATTTCGTTATACAATCGCATCGCATTCTCGCATCGCACTCTCGTTCTATTGTACTTCAGACTTAAGTCATTCTTAACCCTTTGATAACGACAAACAAACCACTGTTAATTTTAAATTTTTTTGTTGGGAAATTGTCATTACCGATGGCATATTTCTATACAAAAGTAAAATAAATTTTTTTTTACTGTAAATGTTGAAAAAATCCGAAAGAGCCCATCTGGAATTTAATTTTTTTATTTTGTTGGAGTTGCTGATTCATAAAAGTTTTGACATAATTGGGATGAGAAAATATATCCGTTTAAATAGTTTGCTAATCGCACTATACAAGGTGTTAAAGCTAAGAGTTGTCAAAAGTTCGGCTCCTAGATAGCAGCCACCGAAAATGATACGTTACGTGACACAAAATAGATGTTGTTTTTACCTGCATCGATATAAACAAAAAATCTGTGAAGTGTGCACGAGTTTATTTATGAAAGTTTTTTTAATATAATCTAGAATAATGTTGCTATATATTCATTGTTGTTGTTGTTGTTTCGTTGAAAATTCATTTTTAATTATTTTTATACAAACCATAATAGGAAGCGTTAAGTTATATACGTTATGTAACAGATTTTCCTTTCAAGGAAGTGGAAAAATTTAATAGTTTTATTTATTTAATTGAACTTGAAGAACACATATAGTGTAACTTAGGACCATTACAATCAAAAACTGAAAAACAATGAATTAAACTTGTAATATATGAGTAAATATCAAGAATGATAGATAAAAGGATTACGTATTGCGCAGGTCCGACATGTTGTTTACTTTTCATTTTGACTTTTCTAGCTACGATAAAAATATTTTTTACGATTATGACGTCAGGCTAGACGAAGTTTGTTTCTTGAATCTTTTGCCAGTGCAAGTTGGTTCCATTCCAACTTGCTTTAAAACCCAAAAAAAAAACTAAAAAAATTAGCACAAAAATTATATGCGCAGCACTCTTTCATAATTCTTTATTCATATTTTAATATAAAACAGTGGAAAAATTTGTTTATTCACTTATATTAACAATTTTATTGCACTGCTTACAGACTAGTTTCACATTTGTTTACATTAATTGACAACAATCTCATATCGTAAGTTCATATCGTAAGGCTATCATGACGACATGCGCAGATCGTAGACAATAATTTTTACGATCTGCGCAATCTATTATTCTATAATTCTTGAGTATTTATTATAGATACTTTTAGAATTTCAACTCACGTTAAAATTTTTTAACTTTTGTCAACAATTGTCAACTTTTTTTTCCATTCGTCATGCTATTTTTATAAATTCAAATTGAGATCAGCTCTCAGTTTTCTCACAGTATAAATTTCAAAATATTTTTTTCTCTATTATGGAGGTTTAAAGGAGTTTTAAGTAACATTTAATTTTTCAGTCACGGTGGAACCTTTTGGCGGAAATGCGAATATACAGGTTGTTCATTGTTAGAGTACGAATATTTACAGGGGTTTATTTTCGCAGCCTTGGAGTCACGAGGTAAATTGGTATTTCATGACTTTGATTCATACTATTATTTCTAACAAAAAAAAACTGACTCACGTGAAATAAATTTTAAAAATTTATTTGAAAAACAATGAAATGACCTTCGGAACGGTGCATCAACGAACCCATCCCACGTTTTTATTCTCGAGCTGCTCTCGTGTGAAGATGAAATCAATCCGTTGAAACTACTAAACTTTCACTTTGAAATTTGTGAAAGAAATCAACATTTTCTTTGCATAAAATTTGTGATTTATTTTATTTTCTTTCAATGACATCAAAATCATTAACAAATCTTAAAAAATAACCTCAAAAATTTCACTTAATTGAAAACAAAATAATATCATCTTCCACGTAATTGTACATATTTTGATAAAAAAAAAAATTACAAAAACTGTTAAAGATATGTTTATGATTTTGATGTCATTGGAAAGAAAATTAATGAAACCGTTGCTATAATTTATGCTTTACAAAATTTTGATTTATGTATATATTGTTTTGGCTCTAGGTCTGCAATTCAATTAGTAATAAGACAAAAAGGAAGAAAAAAACTTCTCTTTGGATTTTTTTAATTATTATATTTTGTTGTTATTTTTCTCAATATTTCGAACAGCTTCGCTGCTCATCTTCAGGAGACTATAAGACAAAAATTAAACAAGAAAAAAACTTACATTAATATCACAAAATAAAAATTTTTTTAAGAACATAAATTGAATTTAGAATTTTAAAAAAAATAAAATTAAACATTTGAATAAATTAAATTTACATTTTATATTTTTCACATTTACTAAGAATTTTCACATATTTCGTTGCTGTTGTCTTTGTTTGTTTGATGTTGACTGATTTTTGGCTGTTGATGTTTTATGTCTATTCTCTTTTGTCCATATTTCTTTATCAGATGCCGATATGTTTGCGCTCATTTTTCCGTGTCAACTTTGTAATTTAATCTCTTTTCCACTGGAACGTTAATAATATGTAACATTTCCAAAGTCAGTCGTCGGTGGTAATGACTCTCATGCTGGAGTATTTCCACTTCGTCTAAGTTCGCTACATGTCCAGTTCTTGTACAGTGAGCTGCTAGCGCTGTTTTTCGTTCAATTGGTCTGTGTGTTGCTTTTTGGTCTGATTTGTGTGCTGATAATCTTGTTTTTAGTTTTGATTTCGTAGTCCCAATATATATCTTTTTGCATGTATTTAAAACATGCCCTTTGCATCCAATCTTGTAGATTAAATTTGATTTGTCTTTTTGATCTATTTTGTTCTTTGTCCTGCTGTAAATTTGATTTAAAGTGTTGTTGTTTCTTATGGCTAGTTGAAACCGTTCTTTGTTGTATATGTCCGATTGTATAATTCTTTCTGTAAGTTTTGGTATGTACGTTAAGGATTTGTAAATTTTAGCTGGTTTTTCTTGGTTTTGTTCGTTGTTTGGTGGTTTTGTTATATTTTGTATGTTAGATATCAGGTTGTTTATAAGACTGATCGGAAACTCATTTTCCAATAGAATTTGTTTGATTATTCTTGTGTATTTTTATTTTGTGTATTTTACTTCATCAAAAACGGAACCTCGACGCTATCATCCATAATTGGGGTTTCCGGAATTTCATCTCTATTGGCGGTATTGCTGTCAGTGTCACCACTTAGAAGCTTAGAGAAGTGTTCCCTCCATAACATCAGTGTACTCTGGACATCTGTGACTAGATTCCTGTTTTCATCCTTGCAAGAAGAGGCCCCGGTTTTAAAATCGGCGGCAAGGCGTTTTATTTTTTCGAAAAATTTTCGGGCATCGTTCCTGTCACCATACATCTTAATCTTCTCATGCTCGCTCTTTTCTGCCTCTCTTTTTTTCGCATAAAAATACGTCTCTCTTCACTTCTCTCCTCTTTGTATCGCTCCTTAGCAGAGCGCGTAACCACCGACTGCAGGGTGGCTTTGTGTGCGGCGTCTTTCTCTGCAGTGGCGTCACGACACTCCTGGTCGTACCACTGGTTTTGGCGAGGGCGGTGGTAGCCAATCACCTCTTCAGCAGCCACACGCATAGAGTTGGAAATGTGTATCCACTGCGTGCATATATTATCAATTGGAGGAGTGCTTTGAATCTGTCTGTTTCGATTGCAGCTTTTCGACGTCTAGCTTTCTCTGTGCAGGGTTGCATGCATTCTTACCTGCGCACAGACGTGTACGGATATTGGCTGCGAAAAGATAGTGATTCGAGGCAATATTTGCACCACGGAGCGTGAGTGTAGTAAGTGAAGAGTGCCTTCCCTAAATCAAAACGTAATCAATTTGATTTCTGGTTTTTTTATCAGGGGACATAGATGGCTTTATGAATAATTAGATGCTTGATTCTAGTGGTACTTACGGCCATCCCGTCTTCTTGCTGCAGCGAAGTCAATCAGCCTCATTCCGTTATCAGAGGTGTTTTCGTGGAGGCTGATCGGACTGTTGGACCAAATATGTTTTCATTGATCACCTTAGCGTTGAAGTCACCAAGCACGATTCTTACGTCATGACGGGGGCAGCGCTCGTAAGCATCTTCAAGGCGCTCGTAGAAGCTTTCTTTGGTCTCATAGTCCTTGTCTTCTGTCGGAACGTGCGCACACATAAGGCTTATATTAAAAATTGAACCTTGATGCGGGTTATGGCAAGCAGTTCGTTCACAGGACGTGGAGCCGTAGTCTCTTGCCAACTACAAATCCACATCCGCATGGCTAAAATCTTGGACTGAATTTTAAATTTTTTTGGATTACATTTAGGAGAACGCCAAAAAATATTGCTTTTTAAACCAAGAAAAAGTTTAAAATTTATCAATCCAAAAAAAAATAATTTTCAATCCGCAAACAGTTTAAAGAAATCAGTATAAATGTCAACTGAAAATAGAAAACTTTTCTGACCAGCTCATGATTTGAACACACGTCCTCTGTTGTGCTGGTCCAACACCTTATTCACTGGCCCATTTCAGTTGTTAAGAAAGTTACGCTTATTTTGCATCATAACGAATGTAAGTAAACTTGCAGTAAGTAAGCAAGCGAGCAGAAACATGGGTTCGAGACCCAGCTAAATTAAAGTAAAATAAAAAATATTCTGATCAGTTCGTGATTTGAATACACGTCGTCTGATGTGCTGGTCCAATACCTTATCAACCCGTCCAACTCAGTTTCGCTTATTTTACATCATTACGAATGCAAGTAAGTTCTTTTCAGTAACGTGGATATAAGCCCCAGCTAAATTAAACTAATGTTTGGATTAAAAAATAGTACTTTTTGGATTAAAAATTCCTTTAAACCAAAGTTTGGATTAAAAAGTAGTCCAAAATTTTTAATCATGTAGATATGACAGGGTGCATGGAAAATGCAACCCTGTCTTTTCCATTGCGTTTCTTATATAGCAGTTAAATCAGCTCTATATCTTTACAAGGCATCAGTCAGTTGGATAGAGTCACCTTCCTTATTTAGAGTTGGGACATTCCAGGAGCATATCCGTAAATCAGTATCAGTTTTTCGTTTACAGTAGTCGTCAGATTTTGGGATAATTTTTCTTTTATTTTTTTATCTTTTAATTTAATTTGTTTTTTACGGGTGGGCTTTAAGCCCGACGCAAGACCGATTTGAAGCCTAGGGGGCCCGCCGCTCAGATTAGCCGCCAAACTGACGGTTGCCAGTTTTGACATTGCCCAGGAAACACCACGTGGGGGTTTGAGTCGACTTGAGACGATTTCACAAGGAATATGCCGACCTCGCCAGGTTGTGACAGTCAGACATGTTACTCTTCAAAGGTTCACCTCCGGTTTGGAACTAGTTCAGAACTATTTAAAAGTTGGTCCCATTTTCTGCAGGGATATTCCAGCAAACTTTCCTCTATTTTTAAAGAACATTTAAATAGAGACCTCAAAAAAAATATTTTTACAGAATAAAGTCCAGAAAAAAACTTTGTATTAACAGCTAATTTCTTATAAAATTTGCCTTTGTAGCTAATTTGAAAGTTACATCTTTTATACGTGTTGAATTTTCGCTTATAAAATTTATCTATTGTATGGGAGATACCACTCCCCGTAGTTCAATAACAATAATTTTCCATAATATTGCATTGCCATTATGTGTGTACAAAACTTCAACTAAATCAGAGAACGAAAAAGAGTGAAAATTCAATCACAAGATTCCATGGTGACAAGTGCGAAACAGAGGAAAATATTTTAATTTGGTCTTTATTTCAGTCCCAATCAAAATTAAGACAACCTGTTTTTTTATTTTGCATGATTTGTAATATATTATGTTACTGTCAGTTTTTTCTTACATTTCAAAAAAATATCGCGCAATATAAAATGAAGTGTTTTGTTGAAAGATCCTCTTTAACTTGTGAGTTGTGAGTTGAAAGTATGGCATTATTTACATAATATATTTTTTTATATCTTAAGATAATCTAAAATACTTTGTTAGTTTAAAACATATTTAATTTTAAACTCACATTAAATAATGACATATAATTTGTCGTAGTGTTTTGTAGTTATCCAAAAAAAAACGTAAATTTTCACATGTCACTCTCTTAAGAAAGTATGTATATTTTTTCTTCGTTTTTTAGCCAGAAGTATCTAAATTGCTTTCGACTTCCTGTGAATCTGACTACACATGAAACTTAATTACGGAAGTCGTCAAATTATAGCAACCTTTACAAGCTAGCAATCTAGCATAAGTTGAATATATTGCTTTCACAAAAGGCGGCAAAAACCTAGCTTTCACACGTCTCTACATTTCAACGTTAGTGAAAAGTAGTGAAATTATTTATTTCCTCTTTTTATCCTTCACTCACTTTCAGTAAAGGATGTTTTACATTTTGCATTTATATTGCATTCCTTTTCAAACGAAAACGTGCAATGAAAACGTCAAGTCCTGAAGTTTTTCACTGAAAAAAAACGAATAAAATTCGAAAAATGCCAAATAAGAGGGATGTGTGGCAAGGTGAAGAAAGGCGCACAAAAATAGTGTGTTGAGGCTTTTAAGTGAGCGTTATACAACAAGCATATGTTTACCTATATTCACTAGTTCGAATTTTTTTCTGTTTTTTTCAGCTTAATGCACTTGACATTTGAAAAGCTAGGTATTTATAAAGGTAACATTTTTCAATACGCTACAGTTAATGTTTCTGTGTATGTGAGTTGATCTAAGCTGAAGGATGGAATTTTGTCAAAGGCAAAATTACAAAATATCCCTTGAATGCAAGGAATTTGTTGCGTGCACATTAATCCTTAAAGGATAGCTCAGTGACGAAATCTTTATAGTATGTAAGGAATGTTAACTGGCCGCAGGCGTCAATAATAAGAAATTAATCAGAACTTTATAAGACAGTTAAGCAAAAATATAGCGATTAAAAAAACCCAGTTATGGCAAGAATTTTGAATATAACATCAAAAACATTTATTAGTCATTATTTTGTTCCCAAAAACGGATCGCATATGTGACAACTTTTACCCGAATACCGGAATAGATTAGATTGCAGCATACTTAAGGCCCAACCATAATAGACTCGAGCTGGCTGCATCAAATGTCAAAATTAACAAAAAGCCAGCTCAAGATGTGTCAAACGCTTAACTGACCCGAAATGACTTGAGTGAGCTCGCCCTTATGTTAATACAAATATTTAAATTTTTTTCATATTCTCTGAAAAGATTCGAAAACTTATACCAGGTTTGTGTGTTGTTAAACATTAATTTATAAATAAAGGAATGTGTCGCGAAAATAAATTAACGTACCTTAAAAATTTAAAAGTGTTTGGCTCCTTACTGGAAGGATTTTGTCTATTAGTAGAAATAGAAGATTTGGAGCAAAAAAATAAAAAAAACGTTCATATAGCGTACATCCAAGGAACCGCGATCGGAAAGTAAATGGATTTTTCTCGGTTTCATTTTTAAAATATAAAGAAATAGACAAGCAACAGTTTTTTATATACACAAGGATGACACCAAGTATTGTACATATAATTTGCTGTTAGCCTTAATAAAGCCATATTTGGAAAAGCTTTCAATAAGGACTCCTATAGAACCGGAATTTCGAGTAGCTGTTTTATTGCTGTGTTTGATTTACAGTAATAAAACTTTGTCCTTTAAAATGGACAAAGAAACAATTCGCAGCATTGTGCTTGAGAATTCAGAGATTGTGTGGAAAGTATTGTACCCCGTTTATGTAGCAGAGCCCAACACAGAAGACTACAAACAGATATCTGCAGACATTTGGAACTTGTGGAATATGCCAAACTGTTTAGGTTCAATTGATGGCAAGCACATCGCTATAAGATGTCCACCTAAAAGCGGTAGCCAATTCTTCTGCTATAAAAAATATTTGAGTATGGTGTTACTAGCAGTTTGCGATGCGAATAACAGATTCACACACGTTGATCTTGGAGCTTATGGCAGTCAGAGCGATGAAGGTGCCGCATTTTTTAAATTAGTTAGACTGTTAAAAAACTTTTAATTTGCTTACTATTGCAGGAATTTTGCAAGCAAGCAAATTTGGAAAAAAGCTTTTAAGTAATAACCTGCTAATTTACCAAACACCCCAAAAAATTTGCCAAACACCGACACACAAACTCCTCACTATTTTGTTGGAGACGCTGCCTTTCCTTCGGGTAAAAATCTTATGAGGCCTTATCCAGGAGTCGTATTACCGAGTGACAAAGAAAATTTTAATAAACGTCTATCAAGAGCTCGAAGAACTATTGAAAACTCTTTTGGAATCCTAGAGTCTCGTTGGCGAATTTTATTAACTACTATACACATGCTCCCAGAAAATGCAGATAAAGTAGTCCTAGCATGTGTGGCCTTGCATAATTTCATAATGTTCAAGAAAACAGAATCTGGAAATTATTGTCCTAACAACTATATGGATTAGGAAAGCTGTCATGCTGATCTCCAGGATGGGTCGTGGCGAAGAGAAGCTACTAATAATTTAATACCTATTCTACCTTCAGCTTCTTCAAATCATTATGATGAAAGAAGGTCAACCGACATCAGATATTTAATTTGCAATTTTTTAAAAGAAAATTAGTTACAGTATTTGCTTTTCTATAAGAAGCAATTTTGTACTAATAAAATAATTTATTTAATATTTATTTAATGTTTTTTTATACAATGCCACTCTGGTGAGTTATTTTGTTTTATAAACCTCAAGAGAAAAGAAAATATAATTTAAAAAGTGCATAAGGTTAAAGTGGAAAGCCTGCGCTACGAAATGAAAATTTTCCAATATATCATTTTTTCTAATTTTTTTTAAATTTTTTTATTCAATTTCTCTACATACAAACCCCTTATGCGTTTATAACCATACGCTTTGCCACACCCAAATCCTTTAAATGTTTTTTTTAAACTTCAGAGTTTTCCGTCTAATAGTAATACGAACTTTTGTATAAAGTAATTAGGTAGTTAAGTTATTATGTAACTAAGTAATTAAATATTGACCTTTCCTTGCCTCAATCATTTTTTCATTATCTTTAGCCAATGCCTTCCATTTTTACTGAAACAAAAAAGCTTACGAAACATTTAGAAAAAGAAAAACTACATTTGTGAAACAGTGCAGAAGATTTGATCATGATGGTAAATGAATTTATGTAGAAATTGCTAAAACTAATAAAATTAAAATGTTTCTCTGAAATGGTATAATAAAATAATACGTTTTTAATAAGTTGTAATTTTTTGGTCACGGTAGACTTTTTTCTGGAAATGCCCATATGTTATGTGTTAGATTTTGAAGACCTCGGTTCGAGCCCAAACTCGGACAAAAACAATAATTTTTTTTTCAATTTTGATTTTTTTAAATTGATCTGATCATTTATAATTTTTTCTTAATTTTTTCATATTAAATATTATTAAAAGACTTTAAACCTACAAAAGGTAGGCCTTACAGAAACACTCATCAATGCAGCGAGCATAGAAGGTATATTGACGCCAATAAAAGCACTTCTAGCATGCCTTCTTTAGCGTAACACTAGCTAAAATGCCCACTGGAGACAATAAAAAGAGGCAAACATATGACAATAATCTTGAAACAAATTCCTTTCGAAAACACATTCCATATATACTAACTTGATATTATGTCAAAATATAAAAGACATTTTACTTTTATTATATAGATATTTGGCACAGTCGAATAATTACAGTACAATAATCTAAAAGCAAAAATAATTCGTAAAAATAAAACATAAAAGTTAGAAAAATATAACTACAAATACAAACATAACTACAAATTTTTTTTTTAGTAATACTTGTTTGATTATATTTTTTATTTGTCTCAATGTTAATTCTAAACTATTTAAAGATTTCTGAACATATAAAAAGCTGCTTATTCAATTAATTCATTGCCTTTTCGCTTATGATGCTTTTACTTCTCAGAACTGGTTTCGAGCGAAATTGATTGCACTCAACAGCAAGTAGTATTTTTGTATATGTACAACATTTGAGATCTTGGCTGACCAAGCCAAGTTTACTTTGATTTTATTAATTCTAGCTGATGCACGAGGTGCAGTAGTTTAAATATAAAAATTAACAAAACTTAAAACCAAAACGCAAAATAAAATCTAAAGCAACAATGGAACATGCAGGACAGGGACTCGGCGCATAAAGGTAAGTAAGTATTTGTTTGCATTCTACTAATAATTCGGTTTCTTTTTCAGCCCAAGGCTCACGTTACAGCAAAGAGAATATATTGTATCAAGAGGAGCAGAAACTCAATGGCCGCATTCTAGCCGAAAAAGTGCTCAAGAACTGTTCCACAACTTTCGGGCTGAATGGTATGCTCTCACAGAACATGTTCCTTGAGATGTCACAATTTATATAGCGAAAATATTTTATGCTACTTCGCTACTTGAGCACTTTTTCGGCTAGAATGCGGCCAATGTTCGCTCTTGAGAATTATTTCAAGACTACAAAGATTGGGTTCTGCCAGTGTGATGCTAATGTTGTTCTGCCGACATTCTTGCTGACTGTTTTTGGCAGAAGTATTTTTAAAATTATGTGTGCACAAGCGAGCTGGGAATACGTTTGTTCTTTTTAGAATGCTTTGGCCTTTTTCTTCTTATTAGAATTGCGATCGTTTTGAATATTTTATTGAAATTAGGAAATTACAAAAAAATTGTCAGCTTTGTTTTGGCTGAGCTTTGTTTACATTTTTTTGTCCTACATTTTTAAAGGAAAGATTTCTGTGCAAAAGCTAGCGGCAAGAAGTTTTGTTTTTTTCCCTTTTTTTTCCTACTAGAATTGCGATCATTTGGTATATTTAAGGAATTATGAATGAAATGAAGCAGAACAAGATTTCCTTGAATTTACCAATTTGTCGATATTCTAATGTTTTGATTCTCAACTTTTTTTGGCTGAGTTGTATTTACAGTTTTTTGCTACATTTCTAGCAAGGAAGTTTTTCATGCAATTGAAATTATATTATATGAATATATTTAATTATATTTTATTACAGAATATTAGCTTTCTATATCGATCATTTGGTACATTGAAAGAAGTACTTGTGAAATAAACCAAAATGCCTTTCTTTCAATTTACCAATATCGAACATATTATTGTATTTTTTATTTATATTTATTTATCAAATACTACTCAACTATAAAATTTAAATTACAATTTCAGAAAATATTAAATTGCAATTCCAAGGTACTTTAATTCAAATTCATTTATTTATTAAAATGTCATTTTTTATTTTTAAAAAAGTTCAAAGTGTCCAATATAATGCACACTTTTTGGTACCTGTACTTTAAGAAATAGCTGAGGAAAATATTTCCTCAAAATTTCATAGAAATTTATTATAATTGGGATTTTTGCGATTAAAAAGAAAAGATATACTTCGGCTGAGTTCCTAAATGCATTTATGCAATGCATCAGTGTGCTTTATTTTGAATTGATCCGAAGCTTATTAACCAAAACTGCGCAATCTACTTGTTTTAAGAATATTAACAGATATGCGCAGTTTTTGTAATTGAACTTAGGCACCTTTTACATTTATCAAGACTTGAAGTCAAGTTTTTTTGACGTTCTCTTTTGAACTTGACGAAAGCTTTCACATTGGTCAAGACTTGAATTCAAGTTCTTGTCTTCTTTCCTTGTTTTCTAAAAATAAATCGAGATAGGTAGCAAGCAAATGAATTATAGTTTATAGAAATTTGCAAACTGAATTTTATTTTTTTACCACGATGGAAGTTAACAAAACGTTTTTGCTTAAAAATTTAATGCAAAATTAAATGCAAAAAAAATTTAATGCAACCGAAGTCTAACAAACTCACATTGATATGCGAAAAATAAAATAAAAAGCACTGTCAACAACGCAAAAATAGCAAAAGGAACACGAAAAATTGCCGGTACAGCTTCAAGTTTCTTTTTCCCTTCCGTCGCTTCCGATGTGCGGCGAATTGCCTACAACCTCTGAAACTTGACTTCAAGTCTTGATCAATATAAAAGGGGTCAAAGCACCAATTCAAAATAAAGCACACTGATCCATTGCATAAACCAATCGCAATTCTAATAGGAAGAAAAAGGCCAAAGCATTCTAAAAAGAACAAACGTATTCCCAGCTCGCTTGTGCACACATAATTTTAAAAATACCTCTGCCAAAAACAGTCAGCAAGAACGTCGGCAGAACAACATTAGCATCACGCTGGCAGAACCCAATCTTTGTAGTCTTGAAATAAATCTCAAGAGCGAACATTGAGTTTCTGCTCCTCTTGATACAATATATTCTCTTTGGTTACAGTTTAAAAAACAAAATAACTCAACTGAGTGGCATTGGCCGCATTCAGCGCAGACAACTGTTGTGAGCTTTAATGGTAGCGCTACCTTAGTTCACGATGTTTTTCTCTGAATTTGTTGCTACTGTACACGCCAGAAGTTAGATTCAATTTAATTTTTATGTAAATTTAATTCAATTGCAAAGGTTTCTCAATTAAATTTGCTGCGTTCTTTCTGCGTTTACTAATTTAACAGCGTCAGTAACATCATCTGACAGTTAAGCAAACAGTTGTGTTCATGTAGCATATAATTTGTTCGCTCGATTAAAAGGCATTCGCTACTTTATCAGTTTAAGTTAGCGCTACCAAATTTGTACCATTCAGCGAATTTTTACACAACAGTTGCCAACTGTTGTCTGCGCTGAATGCGGCCATTGTTCACTTTTTTTAAAATACTGCACGAACTGGCTCGAAAAAGTACACAAAGGCTTTTAATGTCAATTTTATAAATTTTTTTTTTTGGAAAAAGCATACTTTTGGCCTTCTCTTACTGTTGGAAGCAAAAGCTTTTCAGTGGTTGAGGATTTTTGAGGAATTTTTAAAAAATGCTTTTATCGCGTATGATATATCATACGTTGTCATTAATGGGTTAAATACCCAATTAAACTGCAATGGAAATTTTAGTAACGTAACGCCAGATCAAAATTCCTAATAAAAAAAAACCAGAAAAGATTTTTAAATTTGATCACTTGGAAAATAAACTTAATTTAAAATCTCCTAAAAAAGGCTTGGCCAATTCAGAGAGTTTTTCAAATTTTGTAATCCAAGTCAGAAATCACTTCCGTTTTTTGTAACTTAACGCCAACACATATTTTTGCTTATATCTTTAGATCCTTACAGTAAATTGTCGTGATTGTTTTTACTTAATATAGTGATACTTACTTACTACGCAAATATAAAAAAACTTGTTAAAAACTATACTTTAACATTCTATTTTTTTAATATTTATTGGTACAAATCGTCCGTAACGCCCGTTTGGAAATACCTATATCATATAATAAGAAAACTTTTATATGGAAAAATTCGAAGTCTTTTCTTTTATTTTGTATGAAGAAATTGCACAAAAAATTCCAAAAAAATTTTTAAATGAACAAAAAAATATGTAAAAAAATGTAGAAAATAAAAAAATAAAATTATTTTTTTTGGTCTGAGCTGGGTCTTGAAACTGCGCTCCTGAAAGTTTACGTTAATTTGTAATGATGCAAAATAAGCTTAAGTTTGTTAACAACTGTGGTAGACGAGTGGATAAGATATTGGAGCGCCACATAAGAGGACGTTGTATCAAATCTGAATATGTCAGTAGTTTTTTATTTTAAGTTGATATTTATATTGCTTTTCTTTCTAACGTGCATTCTTAAAAATTGCTTCTAGCAGGCTTCTTTAAAGTCGCGAGAGAGGAAGGCCTTGAAAACTTTCTCGTTTTATATTAAAAAGTTAATGGGCTAGGACATAAGTACGGAAGGGCTAAAAAATCTATATGATGGCCTGCTAGAAGCGCTTCAAGGCCCTGCTTTTGCCTACTGGGTTGTTTTTTCGTTTCATCGAGTTTCACATCACAACGGTGCTATAGAAGGTTCACTTGTAAAAAGTTGTTTGTAGCCCTTTAAATAGACAATAATTATTTTTTAAATTTGTATTTCGAACATTCAACAAACTTTTCACTGTTTTTCTTTTCCAGTCTTTTGCAAAAGAGACATTATTTTGTAGAGAATCCTTGTTTTGTGTGATAAAAAGTAACCTGTGTTCCAACCAGAGACGTAAGAAACCTACATGTTAGTTACACAAATCGACAGTTTTAGGTAAGTCCAACCAGTAGTTTCCACGTGATGAGCATCAGAGAGACAAAAATTTTTAAAATAAGTTCGGAAAAATATTTAAAGCAAAAATTTTTTACATTTTTATTATATGTACCTATAGATAACATTCATATACAGATTTAAGACGAAACAGAGCAACATTTTGAGTAGCAACTTTTAATAGAGGATATAAAATTGGTCCAATTATTTGATTTTGATCCATATTTTTTACATTTGATGTTGTATATCGTCACCACCTTTATTTTCTTGGCTGAATCAGTGATATGTTTAAGTTAATATTGTCATATATCCATTCCAAATATCTGTCTATTCGAATAAATACATGTGCCTTGCTTGCAGTACATCTTTTCGGACGAAACACTGACATTCCAATCAAGAAATAATTGCCTGGCTCTGCATCAACTTCAGTCGTGCCCATCAAGACAGAATTAATGGAATAATTGTTGTCATCACCAATACAAGATAGAGCACAAATACTGTTCTCCTTGTTAATTTTATAAATTCTCTTTGAACTACCTACAGTAAAATTCCTTAACATTCGTTCGCATGTATTAAAGTTAACGACACGAACAAACGATTTAGCTTGAAAGTTATCACCAGTTTGATTGGTAAACCATCCAGTCAATTCTAAGTGCTGATTGTCAAAATTCCTATGTACTATATCCTTGCTGGGCAAGCAAATGGGCTGAATGAAGGGTGAGTACGTTACGGGTTCGCTTAGTTTGACCAGAGCGATATCGTTCTCTAATGTTTCGGAATTAAAGTTAGGATGCATAATAGTTTCTTCGATTTTATATATTTTTGGAACCGGTGCGCAACGACCAATATTATCACAGTCTGATCTTTTAAAGGTGTTCCCAATATTCCAATCTCCTAAAATAATGTTAACGGGCACTTGCTGATCTGAAAAACAATCCACACTCCTCAGCAGAAACCATTCGTTGATTAAGACAGCGTAGCATTTTATCCACAGTTTCCCAGTTGATGTATTTTTGTATTGAATTCTGCCCATCCAAGGAAATTCGTCAATCTCCGTAACGTGTTTTAGGTTGTAGAAATAATTCGTATTAAGTGTGCCACATTTATCACTTTGTGACAGATTGTCTTGGACAACTATATGAAAACGATTTAAGTGAAATCAGCAAATAAATATTTGATAAAGTTTTGCTTAGAACTTACACACAGTTATAAAGAACATCAGCAACAAAATTGTTTTAAATAGTACATCTGTCATTTTAACTTTGCTGAAAAACAACCATCAGGTGCAAACGTTTTTTATAAAATGACTACAATTCTAATATGTTGATGCAAGTGAAATTGTGATATTTTTTTTCATGTAAATAATTCCAATGTATACGCTACTGTTATTGAGAAAGTCTATTGTGCTATGAGAACATATAAATATTGAAAAAAAAAAATAAAAATGTTTATTTTTCATGAACTATGTTAGGAAAATATTTAATGTTAGAATATTTCACAGAATATGATTTAATGCTTTTATGCGTTATTGGTTCTAAAAAACTTAATATTTTATCAAATTTTTGTCCAAATGATTGAAAATATTTTACTATTTAACTTACTAAATAAAGATATAAGTAAGTAAAAGGAAAATAAATCGGGGACAAAATAAGATCTGCAAGATGTAAAAATTTGTCTTCTAAGCTATTGACGCTCTATGATGTAAAGCTTAACTAAATTCTTTGAAGTTAAGTGTGCTTGTTTGATTATAATAATTTGTTTACTTCATGTTAATTTTAAACAATGTGAAGACTTCCGAATATATAAATAGCTATTTATTCAACAATTTAATTTCCATTTCGCTATGTAGAACCGGTTTTAATAGCGAAATTGATTGCACTGAACAGCAAGTAGTATTTTGTTTTATATATATGTAAATTCAAAAACTTGCCAGACCAAGCTCAGACCATCACTCTGCTGTGAACAGCAGGTCTGAAGGTAGTTTAGAATTCTTTCAACTTTTAAGTACACTGATGAAAAAAGTAGTGAAATAAAAGAAATCGTATTTCATTTAATGCTTTTCAACCACGATTTGGCCCAAGGGCGTCCACTGGATTTGTTCTAGGGGGGGCTAAGGCATAAAGAAAATGTAACTTATATAAAACTATTATCTGAGATTTTTTGAACTAATTTTGTTATCATGCATGATACGCCGGTTGACACATGCTTGTACTCATAAGAAACTTATATAAACTTCAAAGATGGAATAAAAATCTTTCTCGTATCATGCCTGAAACATTTTCAAATTTATTTTTTTCATCTTATTTAAAAAAAATTTTCTCAACAAAATTTCTTAGTAATTGAGTAAATTAAATAATTTGATGCTTCCTTTATCCATAAATAAAATTTCATTTTTTACCACTATTTAACCCCAAAGTTTTCCTCTTTTCAAATGAGAATTCAAAAATTTCCAAATATTTTTTTTTTTAAAAAAAAAGATTGAAACCAGCAAAATTCTCAGACCATTTTTTCCAGTAGTTTATTGGAGGCCTTTAACTCATAAACGAATTGCGAGCGGCCTGAAATTTATCAGATTTGGATTTGGGAGGTCAAAATCCATGTAATCCGCAAAAATTTAAAATTAGAGTTGTCGCTATTCTTGAAATGTTGTTCCCCGCATGGAAATCAACTGACTTATTTCTTTTTTCAACATGCATCATAAGTTGCAGCATGCGAGTTACTAAAATAGAGTTTGGAAACATACCTATTATATGAATTGTTAAAAATGTATTTTGTTTTAGTTCAAAAGTATGAATAAATATACAAAAATTTACGTGTATAGATGAGTTTTGGGCTCCATTCATTTTATAAATATATTCCAGAACCTCCCTGCAATGATTCTGAATCCAGAAAATCCAGCACGTGACGCGAAAAAATTCAGAAAGTTCTCAAAAATGGTGGACGCCTGTATAGAAACGTGAACTTGAAGAAGTATAATTGTTCCAAATCTTGTTTCTTATGTAAATTTTTGTCATAAGAAAACTTTAAGATATTCTAATGTAAAAGCGTTTTCTTAAAAAAAATTTGCCATCACATTTTTTTTAAAAAATTAGTGAATGATTTAAAATTAGCCTACTTTATTTAGAATCTCCTAATTTTTTTTCGCTTTTGAATCAAAAACTTTTCCCTCGCCTTGATCGCTGCAATTTTCACAAATTTAAGTGCTGCAAGATTGTAAGCAATTTGATTAAGTTTACGACAAATTAAAAAATTATCCAAATTGGATATGAGATTATGACAGATAAACGATGTTTTTATGCCAATTTTTGGGAAAACATTTAGTTTTTTAAATTTATTTTACTCTTTTTTCATCTTGTGTTTAATTACTTAAAAACATAAATTATCATTTGCGTTATTGGCTTAAATGCCCCTTACCATCTGTTGCTCCGAAGAATGATCTTCGACTAATAGGAATATCATTCCTTATCATTCCTCAATTTCTCGTACGAATAACTTCATAATTTCTTCTATTACATTCATAGTATTTACTAATGGCTTCGTACTATTTAGTATTAGTTGAGTTTAAAATATTTACAACCGAAATATTTCAGCCTGGTTTGTTGAACAATTACCGAATAAAAGGAAATGTATGATTGCAAGGTGGCCGAAGTCTACTGAAATAGTACCTTGGCCGTAAGCTAAAAAATCGTGGTTCAAAACCCAGCTCAAATAGAATGTTTTTTTTCGTTACTTGTAAATGTAACAAATGTATTCGTATAATATACACATTATTAAATTAAATTACACAATACGAATAAAATATTTGTAATATGTACCAAACTACTCCAATCTACGAATTCTATTCGTGACTGAAAACTACGAATAAAATTCGTAGAATGGACGCAGTTATTAGTAATATATACACACAAAATTTTTTGAGTGTAAGAACACGTATTTAAAAGTGCCTGTGAAACAAGGGTAAATGAAATGGTATCGTAACTTATCATTGCGACGGGTGAAACATACTATTTAAAAATGCATGCAGGGCTTAGCTCAGCTTTACTGATAAATATACCTTAAAAAAGTATTTTTGAGTTTTGTTCAAAATATATTAACATATATAACGAAAATATCGTCATATAAAATCAAAAAGGGCGTAAGTTACAATATATTCAAAGCCGACTTTTTGATTGATTATTGATGCAACTTATCAAAATAACATGTATTTGCTGCTAAATTTTATGCTCTTACAACTAAAAACGAATTTTGTATCCCTAAATTTGAGCTCAACTTACAATTACAATTACAATTAAGAAAGTTTTTTGACTCTCCCGTAAAATTTTTAATTGTAGCTTACGGCTTTTTGATTTCATTTGAAGGTGTTTAAAAAATGTTCACTGCCTAGAGGGAAAAGCGCCCCTGTCCCCTTGTGGACGTCCATGATTTTGCCCCATTTAATTAATTTCTTATAATAAAGGTTAATCCACTTGCATTGTAATTAAATGTAAAAGTATTTCATACAAATAGGGTGCGTTTTTAATTTAAGTATTATGGATATTTTAAATATAGCGCATCCGTATTTGATTTAAATGTGAAGAAATTAAAAAAATTGTAGGTACCACAAGAAAACTACGATTTGAATAATAGAAACAATAAATCAATTACAAGATATCGCAAATATGTATACAGGGTGTCTCAGACTTAAAGGACAATAATGCAGGGGGTGATTCCTCGAGATGAGACGAGCAAAAAATCGTATGGGTGGGGGTGGTCGCAAATGCCCCCCTAGAGATGTAAGTGCGAAAAACAAAAGTAATAGGTGTCATAACGTTTTAATCCATAAGTAACATACTACCACACCGATTACCAAACTTAATAACTTTTAGAAAAGGAAATTAAATTTTTTCTTAAAAAAGTCAATGCAATTTTCTCGAGACTTTCTTTCCTTTCATCAGCCATACAATGCAAATGGTCGTTGAAACCATAAATTCTTGCAAGCATTATCTCAAAGATAGAAAATATTTTGAGACGAATCAAAAAGAGGTTTTTAAAGCAATAAATTGTAATTAAATACTGTGCATCTAATGCTTCAGTTAGTCATTTCGAAAAGTTCGATTACTTGCTTAAAAATGGCCTGACATAAAACCAAAAACAGCATTGTTTGAATTTTTTGTTTTGGTAACAATATAAATAACCAGATGTGATAGGCCAAATTTTAAATTAAATCCGGATTAAGACTACGTGACTATCCAACAAAATACTACATTTTATTTGTCCTTACTGTTTCTAATGCTTTAATAACTTATTTTAAAATTGAACGCTGACTTTTTGGTTGCTATATTTACATGTTGCTCCCTTTATCTCAAAAACGAAAAGAAAAATCTGAATTTTTATTTTTGCTTTTTAAACATAAGTATGTAAAAAAGAAATATGCGCATAAAAAATTTAAATTACGTATTTGAATTAATGGTTCATTGTGATTTAAACAGGTTAGTGTTTATATTTGACTGATCACCGGATTATTTATCCGGATGATCTATCTTTGTAAATTCAGTATTTATTATAGATTTATAAACGAACGAATGGTATTCACTACATTTTTTATGTTCTTTAGAGGACGCTTTGTTTAATTTAATATGACGTCACATAGCCAATAGCCGCTAGACGATCAAAACGCTTCCAACGATACCTTATTTGTCAAATTATGATAAGTGGTTTAGAATTGAGAGTGGAAAAGATCCCAGTACAAAAATATGCGATCGCTTCCATGAGGAGCAACAAGGGAGCGCTCTTTTGCAGTTTTATTGGACCAAAAAGTGAGTACTTGTGCCTTTGTGCTCATTTATTGGTTTAAAAGAGCAATAGGCAGGCCATTAATGAAAAAAAAGAACATTAAGTGAGGCATGTGCTTTTTAGGAAACTTTATCATTATTTTCTGTGAAAAAAAAATATTTTAAATGTTCCTTTGCTGATCCATTTGGATCATTTATTGATCGCTCCTTTTGAGCTCCTCTGGGATGTTAAAAGGAGCGTTACCCTTCCTAGGACAAGCGATGATAAAATATAACACAAATTACACCTAGCTTGGATCAATAAGGAGCACTCCCAGATCGCTCATAGGATAATCCACTCAGGGAGCACTCCCAGATCGCTCATAGGATAATCCACTTTTTTACTGGGATGAACATACATACATGCATACATACCAGTCAAACACCTATACCGTTCCTTTTGTTTCGCCGCAGTCGGGTAAAAAAAAGTTTAATGCTTCAAAAAAATTGCATGGACAACGCTGCTATTCAAAGTGGAATTTAATATTAGCGCATTTTATTTAATTATAAGTGCATTTCAAAAATACTCAAAAACACACCATCTTTAAATTAAGTTTAGCGAGTAGTAAAATTAAATTTGCTTCACCTCAATTTATTTTTTTTTTTACTTTAATTTAAGGATTTTTGCATTTAAATCACATGCCAAAGTCCTTTTATATTTGAAACAAATTGAAATCAAATACATTTGCCATAAATGTCCGTTTAAGAGTAATCGCGTTAAAGAGCTCTTTTGATATTTTGGCTCAGTGTATATATTCTAGTAGCATATTCCGAACAATGAAAAAAACTTGCACACGAGTTTACAAAATTCGATAGTGTAAACGTCAGAATTTTAGGTGCTTTTTGTTTATTTTTTAAAAAGAAGTAGGTTTGATGGATTCATATAAAATTTTGTTCCCAGCAATCCTAATTTGCTCATAATAATTAAATTTTTCTCTCCGTATGATCGCAGTCGCTCTGTAAAAGTATTTAGTGATTACCGGAGACGAACGAAATCAGCTGTGACTCGGACAATAACTTTTATGTTCACGAAAGTCTGAATGCTGACAATCGTCAAATAATGCATGCAGCAATCTATATATATAAAAATGGATGTATGTATGTGGGTATGTGGGTATGTGGGTATGTGGCTATATCACGTATAGACTCTGAAACCGCTGAACCGATCATTATGAAATTTTCAGGGAAACTGAACCCACATCTTGAGAGTGTTCCTGTGAGGTTTGGTAACGATTGCACAAGGGGGCGTGGTACCTCCCATACAAGCCAAATTTGCTCCATCGATCACAAACAAAAAAAGGATATATATCAGACGGTTTCAATCGTAAAAAACTAAGATTTGGTAATTTTGTTCAGATGGTTACTGTCGGTAAGTGGACAAAAAATGGGCGTGGTTGTCATATAAATACGCCCACTTTTTCAAAATCATGGCAATTCCAGAGTTCTATACACTTTTACAGTGAAACTTGCTGTATAGGTGCTCCAAGAGGCGGTTACTATATATAAATGTTTTCACGCCTACTTTTACCGCCCACAAATCGATATCTATATACATAAAAAGCAAAACGATGTGTGTCTGGCTGTGTGATGTCTATAGACTCCAAAACTACTAAACCGATTGACCTGAAATTTTGGCAGCCGATTTGTTTCAGCTACGAGATGGTTGAGGGAAAAAAAAGTGCCACACCCCCCTTTTACCGCCCCCAAATCAATAAAAATGTTATATTTCAGTCAGTTTGGATCGTATAAGGCTAAAATTTTGTAATTTAGTATGTACGGTTACTGTCGATAACTGTACTTAAAATGGGTTTCCACGCCCCCTTTTACCGCCCACAAAGAAATGAAAACGCTTTATTTCAGACGGTTTTGGTCGTATAAGACTTAAATTTGGTACTTTGGTTTGTGTAGTTACTGACAGTAACTGTACGAAAAATTGGTTTCCACGCCCCCTTTATGCGCCCACAAATCAGTGAAAATGCTATATTTCAAGCAGTTTTGGCCGTATAAGACTAACATGTGATACCTAAGTTTGTATGGCTACTTTCGGCAACTGTACTAAAAAAGGCGTCATCGCTATATAGCCACACCCACTTTTTGAGAAATCATTACATTTGACTACTGGGTCTATTGAGCTAAAATCTTAACTTAGTTTGTACGGTTACTGTCAGGAACTGTACTAAAAATTGGTTTCCACGCCCCCTTTTACCGCCCACAAACCAATGAAAACGTTTTATTTCAACGGTTTGGGTCGTATTAGACAAAAATTTTGTAATTTAGCTCATATGGTTACTCTCGGCAAGAGCACTAAAAATAGGCCTGTCCCACTTTAGTTAAACTGACTTTTCGGGGGGTCAACGTAAAGTGAAGCAAAGTGCGCCAGGCTTTAGCTAAATTGAGCTAAAATTTTGGCAGTCGATTTGTTTCGTGTACGAGATAGTTTAAGGGAAATAATTTTGCCGCACCCCTTTTTACCGCTTACAAAACAACAAAAATTCTATATTTCAAACAGTTTTGATTGTATTTGACTAAAATTTGGCTATTTAATTCATATGGTTACTTTTGGCAGTTATACTGAAAATGGTGAATATTTTTGGCATTTCTTGACATTTTCGTATATGGCATTAAGGCGGTCTGGGGCCGAACAACGTCTGCCGAGGAATACAAGTCTTATGTAACCACTCTTGATGTAAACACTAACTGCAAAAGCGGGTCGACCGATTTAAACGAAAATTTTAGGGTACTATGCCTGGCATCATACAATGAAATCAATTAAAAATTGCACATCGGCGTTCCTTTCATATGACATAGCATTTATTTGCAAAAATTCTTCCAGCTAAGCGCAAAAATTATTTTACTGGTTTTGTCATCAAAACAACAAGGGTACCCTTTCTGATTTTTTTCGCGAAATTTATTTGTTCCAAAATGTTGTTTTTATATTTTTTACAAAAAGTCAAAAATAATTTATGTGAAAAATTACCCCAATATCTCTTTCCAATCAAATTTACAACATTTGCTGCCAAAGCCTATATCTCAAATAATCAAAATTTATGATTAAAAATCTATTTTTTCATACAATTGACAATCTATAGTAATAAAAATAATTTTCTGTTTGTTTGTTTGTTTGGCCTTTATACAAATCTAAACGGCCCAACGGATTTTGCTCAAACTAGGTGCACATATTATATTTATTCTAACTTAAAATGTTACATACTAATTTTTTGCCACGCCCCCCCCCGAACTTTTCCAACTAACGGCAATTTTGTTATTATAATAATTTTTTATCGATGTTTTTTGTTTTTAATTTAAAAAATTTCTGTTATTTTGGCATCAAAAACACTCACATACACTCAAAATTGTAGAAATTTTCAGTACAATGACTTTTTCAAAAAACATCGTTACCAAAGAATGAGAAAAAAACGACATGAAAATCAAAGTTTGGTCTTTGGATGCAAATATCTCTGCTGTCCATTAATATATTTGATTCAAATTTTTTTCGTTCAAAAGATCAATAAATATACTTTACAAAAATGGGTTGAACTGTACCTTTTAGTCAGTGAAACTATGTTTTATAATTATGTCAAAAAAGGTCAAAAATATTGACTTTTTACTCAAAAAATGACTCAAAAATTGTTTTTGTTGTAAAAATGAAATCAATTAAAAATTGCACATCTGACTAACTTTCATATGACATAGCATTTATTTGCAAAAATTCTTCCAGATAAGCGCAAAAATTATTTTAATGTTTTTGTCATCAAAACAACAAGGTACACTTTGATTTTTTTGGCGAAATTTATTTTTTCCAAAATGTTGTTTTTATATTTTTTACAAAAAATTCAAGTCTTAAAAATAATTTATGTGAAAAAATTACCCCAATATCTCTTTCCAATCAAAAGTAATGGCTTTTATGATTAAGTTACTTTATGATTTATCGAATAGCTTTGGAATTATAGGTAGCACAGATTTAGTATTTAACCACAATTTAAACATGCTATGTTCAATGTTAACATTTGATGGGTTTTTGGAAACGGGACGAGGCAGCAACGCGCCGGGTTTCAGCTAGTTGTCTATAAACGTTAGAAAAGCATCTTCAATGCATTTACCTTCTGCGGTGCTATTCACATTTGGTTGAAGAGAAATGCGGATTGCATCTGAATTTGTAGTATGCCTGACTTGCAGAGTATGCAGGGTTACCTACTACCTAGTTCATGTCTTATTTTAATATTTATTTCTTCTGGCAATCATTTTAAAGTGTCATATTGCTACTTAAGTTGGTATCTTAACCCACTTATGCTCACTACCAGAACCCGTGTAGTTTAGTTTTTTAAATTTTCAGCATCAGTTTTTATTAAAATTAGACGGTAAAATCAGAAGTTTTTAAAAACATCAAAGGATTTCAGAAGGGTGAAGCGTCCCAGTTGGAAAAGGAGCCCTGCTGTATGTCTGCCGGCAACATGCGTCGGAAGGACAGGAGACTTGCTCGCCTCTATATATACCCGCTTTTTTTTGTATAGGCATGTCCTAGGCCGGCATATCTGGCAAATGAACCGCCGTAGCAGCAATGCAGCATGCATCTAATGTTATTAATACAGAAGATATACATGTCTGCCAAATAAACTGCCCTAGCAGCAATGCAGCATGCATCTCATGGTATGAATGCAGCATTGCTGCTAGGCATTTGGCAGACATGTATATCTTCTGCATTAATAACATTAGATGCAATGCTGCATTGATACCATGAGATGCATGCTGCATTGCTGCTACGACAGTTCACTTGACAGACAAACCGTCCTAGGACATGCCTATAGAAAAACGATATAAGCGGGTATGGAGGCGAGCATGCTTGTTGAATTTCCAAGTTATGTTTCCAGCAGTTGAAAAATTACCATTATCCGCAGACTTGAACCTCGGGCGCGTGAGTGCAAATGCATATGCTTATCCATTCGACCATTGCAGCTATTAACTAATCGTCGCTTAATTTGCTTCATTAAGAATAAACATACGAGTACAGAGTAAGAAAATTAACGCGTTCGCTTTGTTATTACACAGTACGGCAAAATCAAAGCTTTTTGAGTACACATGATAAATGTTAACAGAATATGAAAAAAGGCTCAAAATAAAGAAATACGTGTCTCGGCGTTTTGCTGTAGCACGTCAGAATTTTGAGAAAATTGATTTTTAAGCTTCGAAGGACGGTGGAGGTTCACTTGTAATGTAATACTATTATAAAAATTTCTATAAAAACAGAATATAGAAAGCCAAAAAAAGCCATTAAGAAAAAAATATTATGTCTCTGATGGGATTTCAACCCAATACTCAAGATTCCAAAACACACGAATAAAAGCTAAAGCCCTAGCCAACTGAGCCATCCGCACTGATATGATTCTGTTGAAATAATATACATAACAACATTGTTGCTATCTATCAAAAGTGCTTCGACGAAAATACAAAGTGTCGGATAATTACAACAATCTTGAAAATATTGAAGTTGTTGTCCCTTAAAATAAACCGGAATTTTGCATTAGCTAACATGATACTTTATTATGATACAGTTGTTATAAAACTTATATTGAAGGTATTTATGATTTGCTATAACAGAACTTAGTTCTTACTGTACTGATGCTTTTTGTTTATAAATAATAATAATAATAATGCACCTACTTGAAAGTGAAGAGGAAGTTTTTAAAAATTAAAAAATAGACCTCTTAGCATTAAAATTATAACCACATTCATTCCTTCAATCGGCAGGCCCGCTTTATTTTTCATCTGGAGTATAAAATAAACGTAAAAAAAAACTTTAAAAAATAGGAAAACGAAAAATTAGAAAATTTATGATTCTATTTATTTATTATACAACACAGTATAATATTCCTTGAAAATTCTGAAAAAAACTGCTTAACGCTGAAACAAAGCAAAAATTGGTGATATAGTTAATCGTATCAATAATAACTTAAGTCGAAGTAGTAATAGCTATTGAAGCAAGATATACTTTAAGTCATAATAAAAAATATTAGTGGCATATAACAATGCAGCTCGATATATTTACTGTATACGTAGGTATCCACCAGAGATCTGCAACGAATATTTTAAAATAAGTAGTACTCGCGCACTATTCGTTGACAACTTAGTGATTCAAATCAGAGATTGGAAATGAATCACATCTTTGAATCATGAGCCACTCACTCAAATCTGAGTATGAATAAGTATAAGTAGTTTCCAAAGTAGTACTCATATGTGATTGATTCGCAAAAAAGTGAATCACATTTTTGAATCATAAGCCACTTACACAAAAATGTGTATGAATGAGTATAAGTAGTTTCCAAAGTAGTACACATATGTGATTATTTAAGAAAAAAAGTGAATCAAATAAGTATAGAATGATCTAAATATTAAGGGTTGCCACCTAACAATATGTATTTTTAGGAATTTTAACCATCAGTTAACAGTGTTAGGGGGTCGCTGATTTTGAATCTGAAGTCAGAATTTTAAAATTCCATATGGTTAATAGGGTTGCCACCTCAATTTTTTATTTTAACGAATTCGATGCTGGCACGAACACTAGGTAAAAATGGGTCGCTGAATCCGAGTCCGTTGTCAGAATTTCAAAATTATTAATTTTTTTGTAATAGGGTTGCCACCTAATAATATGTTTTTTTAATAGTTTTAAACATAATTTAACGGTATTAGGGGTCGCTGATTTCGAATCTGCAGTTAGAGTTTTAAAATTCAAGACAGTTTATAGGGCTGCCACCTTAAATTTTTATTTTTACGAATTCGGGGCTGCTGCGAACTAAAGGGTAAAAATGGGTTGCTGATTTCGAAACCGTTATCAGAATTTAAAAATTATAAAATTTTGAAGTAATAGGGCTGCCACCTTATAATATGTATTTTTAAAAGTTTTTAACATCATTAAACAATTCTATCATGGGGGAACCCATGACCTCCTAACACTGATAAATGATGTTTAAAATACTTGTTATATGTATATGTATTTTACAATGCTTACTGGACTTTTTCCGTTTGTAAGAAACATCGTCAGTTTCACGTTGACGCGAATAGCAGTAATCAGCTAAGATTCTGGTTTGGCTTTTGTCTTAAAAACGATTATCAAGTGATAACATCTCTTAATGAAATCGTTCACCTTGGTCATCGCTCCATTTACCAAGATTCTCTGGGAAAAAGTTCAAATGAGAATGCAGACAATTAATTTTGTTCGACATTCTTCATCCTATTTCTCCGTAGGAATTCAAGAAATCATTTACAACGTCAACGTAATCGGCACTTATTTTACTTCCCAACAAATTTCACATAAGGAATTAAAACTTCTCCATGCTCTTTTTTCAACTGCACTAAATTTTTCGTGCAAATTTTCATCGTGCATAATTTTTCGAATTTGAGGTCCAACGAATATGCCTGTAAATTGACAAATATATAATTGAGTGTCCATATTCCACACTAACCACTACTCCAAAACCCTTTGTGTTATGATGTGATTTATTTATTATTAAGTATTAACTGTAGCTATGTTGCAATAGATGACAGGAATTTATTAAAAGGATCGTGCATTAGCTATCCTACATATTCTATTGTGAAGCTATGATGCAGCAGATCACAATAATCGATCAAAAGCCTTGTGCATTAAGGGGTTTCGGACTGTCCTACATGTGGGATGGACATGTAGGACGGCAGAATAACGGGAAAGTCTGTTCGAACTTTCGGACTATCCTGCATGTGGGATGGACTTCATTATTTTGTAGCATTCAAGAATAAAGCATCGTGCAATGGCAAAACAATTTCTTGCTGTTTTATAATTTATGAAGTTTACTTCTATAAAGTTGAATGAACTTCTTCAAAAACAGTTGCGAACCACCTGCCATTTTTGTGTTCACTCCACGACGTTTTTTTTTTAGAATGAGAAAATGTATGAAGTCGGATTAGCGTGCGTTCGTACATACTACATGCAGGATGGGCCGCCACAAAAAATCAAAAATTTTTGATTTCCATCCTACATGTAGGACGGGCCGCAGTATTTGCTTTCACACTTCCTACATGTCCATCCGACCTGTCAAATCCGTCCTACATGTAGGATAGTCCGAAACCCCCTATTAGCTAATTAAACAACAAAAAGAGCAAGGTTCCATAGAACGGGTTGAAAATAATCACAAGATGCCAACTGTTTTAAGTGTAGATTTTAATTGCGAATTCAGACATGAATGTTCATAGGCACTTAAGGCAAGGCTGATGGTCTAGCGCTAGAAAATTTAAGGTATTTTTAGGATTTTTTTAAAAGCTTAAATATTTTATTTTTATATTTATTTTTTTAAAAGCTAAATATAAGCTAACGATATTTAAACTTTTAAGGTATATTGTAACACTTATTCATCATAGGAAAAATTATTTTTTTAATTTAAAAAATTGTTGATCTTGTTCAAAATGGCGCTCAATGAGACGCTTTCAAAGAAAAGTGGCATGTAGATTTTGACTTTTCAATTTATCTGGCTGGCACTAGAAAAAATTGAAAATTGACAGAAAATGAAGTTCCTAAAACAGCTTGTTTTTTACCGGTTATTAAGTGTAATACTATATAAGATGTTTTTGAAATAAAACTTTGATTCTAGAACCAGCGATAGCCACTGATGTTATGAATGCCATATTTAAATTTCAGATGATTCGGCCGAATAGTTTTTTGTTTTTTCTACAACACCATGCCGAAAAAGTAGTTAAAAAGAGTATAAAGAGAATGAATGTTGCTGTGGCTCGACATCTACTAAAACGGCTGTAGAATTGAAAATAATGTCAGAAAGACTATGCTCTTGAAATATAAAAAAAATTAATTTCATAAAATTTCTAGGCCTTAAACAATGTCGTTTTGATAAATATAATTTGCGAATGAGAAGCGGTCCAAATATTTGCACAACACGATTTTGACAACTTTCGATGTAATATTTGCTAGAAATATCGATGACATTACACCTTTGTATTATACGTTTTATATTTAAGATGTTAATAACCAATAATTTCATTAACATTTACAAAAATAATTCAAAATTAATGTAAAATAATAATGTAAGGTAATAATATTTACTGGTGGGAATATTATTTTTTAGTTAACGTTATGGTATTTAAAATTTTTTATTTTAAAAATTTGTTTATTAGAAAACTATTAAATTATCATGCTTAAAAAACTGCGAATAAGCTTCCCTTCTCTCTTGCGACCAGCGATGCATCTGTTTTTTTGTATTTCTTCATTTAGATTATTAATTTTTTTATATATTTGCATTTATCTTATTTATTTTAATTGTTTTTTTTTATAAATTTTTGTAATAATATTATCTGAAATCTTAATACATACCAGTTTATTAAATATAAGGTTTTTAAAAATGAAATGTGCTGGGATAAAAATGTCACAACAGCTTTCTTCAATCATCTCCAAAAGTTTGTACTTCGGTCATATTTATTATATAACTGTCCCAGAATTTAATAAATTCTTTTTGAACGGGCTCCGCGGCTTGCTCGGACCATAATCCTAAGCCATCACTTCTCAAGATAATAATTACTTCCTTCAAATGTTTAAAAGTAACATAGATTTTCACGGTTTGAGAAATTCTAGTTTTCAAAACTTCACGAATTCACGAAGTTCCTTAGATTTTTATCAATATCACTAAGATTCGCTTATTTTGCAGAGAAGCAAGTATCAAAATTTATTTATGCAACAACGCAGTAAGAGCAGGAGTATCTGCTACCAAATTGCCGTTGGTATCTGTTGTGTATTAGCAATAAAAAAATGTATAAAGCCTAAAGAAATTTTAAAGGTATCTGATTCATTTTGGTTAATTGAACTAAGGTTGTACAATTTTCATAAGTCCCTTTAATCCAAGGAACTATGCATAAAAAATTAATTTGCAGACACTAATCAGCTTATAATACTTCCACCAGTGGAGTAATAAGTTTTTTGTTTTTTATGCATATGAATCGTTTTCTTCTTTTTTGTGTTCCTTTGTTGAAATTTTTTTATTTACCATGGCCATTATGTAAATCAATTTTGATAGAAAACTTTCGAACATGGCCTTTATTTGTTTTTAAATGTAGCAGTTACATATCATCGTTCTTACTTTTTTTGCCAAATTAAGATCCACGTAATTAGGTACAGATGTACCAGATCTTCTGAGGTCTTCTGAAAATTCCTTTTCCAAATTCATTAATAGTTAGTCGACAAAAGCTACACAAAATTTTTGAGAATTTATTATTAGAAATATCAAACTGATAATAAATATGCTTTTTATTACTCTAATATGTTTTTAAGTTTATTAGAAATACTGGGAGTGTACATTATTTATTGACAGAAAAATTGCTCTGATCCAAACTAAAATAAGCACTTCTTACTGTAAGAAATTATTTGGTGGCACTTACATAAAAATATTAGTAGTCGTTGAAAATCTTGAGGAAATACAAGTTAGTCAGCCAAAGGCTATTATATTAAACTCTGAAGCTTCGAATTTCTAATTGTGAAGAACATCAAATGGCTATCCAATTATATTTTTAATATTATAATTACCTATCAATTATAAATTATGCGTTTTTATAAATATATTTGTGTTCAAGTGAAGGGGTGCTATTTATTACATATATTTATGTATATACATTGTTTGCAATAAAGCTATATAAATTATGCAATACTTTACGCATAAATATGTTGCAACGATCGAGATAAACACCCTTCCTATTTCGCACAAAATTTGTCTTATCAGGAATATGTAAAATGTGGATATCTTTTAAACAGAAACAACTAAGATTTTATTTCAAACGAATTTTTCAAGAAATACGGCCCTGCTTTCAGTTTTTGTTGACATTTTTATGCAACCTATCGTTACTTCCTGCTCACCGTGTATAGTGAGGACTTTCAAATCCGAGACGATATGCCATTAATGTTTTGTGTATTCAATTACCCTTAGAATCTTCGACATAGTTATGAACGATTTTACGGTTATTTCCGAATAGAGAAATAAAAGAAAGGGTAATTCACATTAAAAAATACACATATTTTTAAAGAAAAGAAAAAGAAACACCTTATTAATGTGACTTACTGTTTAACCTACGTTATTTTTTCAGTCAACAAACTTTTATCTAGTCAATAACTAGCATTTGATTTTCTTTTATAGACTCTTGGTTTCATTTTAAACTGATAACTTTCAAGTAGTGAAAATGAAAAGTTTTTATATTATCGACAACATAGATAGATAGATAGATGTTCACTTGAGTTTAGTCTTTTAATAAGTTTGTGCTCATTTATTCTTATTGCTTTTGTATATTAGACCCCATTTAATTTTTTTCAATAACTTTTCAATTAGATATAAAAAAAGTAAACGTTATTTTCTGCTAAGACCAAGTCTATAAAAGGCTCAGCTTTTTCATTCCAGTGTTTTACTGCTAAGCAAAGCAGTTAAGTTATAGCAATAAATGTCCTAATACGCATACAAAAACATGAAGTCTTTATTTATTGTCTTCTGCCTAGTGGTATCATGTAATGTAAGTTTTAAGAAAAATTAAAAAAAGTGTTGATCCTCATCAGCTTCCTTTAACAAAGTCGTATCAAGAAATCATGCCGCTACGTAGTGGTATTTCCTTGGCCAACTACATGATGCAGCAAGCATCCTCACCAGCACTCATCGCAGATCCGGCGACATCTAGCAAGTGTTTTGCTCTTCATTTGCCTCAACTCGAGAAGGTTGCCAATCAATGGTCGATAGACTACAACCACTGCGTAGATACTGCAAATAGCCAACATGACGATGTAATAACCTCTATGAAAGATCAACATGATGCGCTTTCATCGGCAGCTACTGGCATCTGCCAAAATGTCAATACCTGTCAAAGTGTAGAAGAAACCATGAAATTCTTCAACTGTTTTTCCAAATTGGTAAGAGATGCGAAAGAACGGAAAGTTGAGAAAAAAATTGAGGCTGAAGAAAATTTTTGATCCTCCAAAGGTTTTAATAATTCTCGCATTATTTATTTGTTCAGGGTAAAAATTCAATGAGCACCGTTTACAGCATCTCAAACAATGCTTCGGATGCTGCTACAAATCTTTTGCAACAACTCGAAACTGTTGATGTTGAAATGTACAAGTGTACAAACATAAGTGAACGCACTTACATCAAAAACACCGCCAATGTTTATGACGCTTTGGATAAATGTCTGCAAAGTGGACCATCAGAAAGTATCGACACAACAACTGTCAGGACAACCCTTGTACCAGAAGAAGAATCAACAGTTGAACAAACATGGACTACTGACGATAGAACTGCGGTTACTGAAACTGCCTCTACAAAGCTTGATACAGCTTCTACCAACATCGATAGCGAACCATTGCCCGAGGAAGACATTCGTTGAAAGTGTCTAAAACTACGTATGTGGCATCTTCTGAGTGTTTATTTAGAAGATAAAATTGCAAAGCATTTTAATTTGACTGTTTTAACCCTTTCGATACAAGTTTTTTTTTTTTTTGGGTATCTTTAATAATCCGGTTTTTAAATTTTTACTCTAATTGGCCCTAAGAAATCAATCAATATTCGATTTGAAAAAGTGTGTACCCTAAATGCGTTCTTAGAATGTATCTACAAACGAACACAAAGTATGGAAAAACTAATTAAAAACAAACTAAGGAAAAAATGCTAAGATTTAATTTTGTTTTTATTTGAGGTTTTATTTATTTTAGTAGTTTCAATGCATAAATTTTTTTTTTTCCTAGAAAAGCAGTTTATAAGACCAATATTTATATAAACTAAGAGTTAAACAATTCAAATTCATATAAATGATAATAAATAAAGACCAACAAATGGTACATATAATCTAGAAAGAAAAAATAAACTAAAAAATTGTATGCACCAATAATTTATTCATTTGATATGTAATGAAAATCTTTAAAGCAATTTCTCTATCCATTGGGAATGCACAAAAAAAGCATTGCACTTTGAGCACTTGTGTCTAGTGTCACCTACATTCTTTGATTTTGCACCTTTATCCATCGTGTGCTTCGGTCAAACTTGATTTCGGTCATATCGAATAAAAGTTAATCGTGTAGCTTTAAGTCTCTTCCTGCAGATCATCGGATTGATTGGAATTTCCTCATTTAAGCATGATGTTTGGCGTACCCGCTTACGAGCATATGCCTGTTGATTGAACTAAGATAATAGTCCATTCGCAATATCATTTCGAAAGCTTAATAAGACCATTTGCTTATTTTTGTGCTTATTTTTTTCGTGATCCTTTCGTGATAATATTACCACTTTGCATGATTACCCTTTATGTATATATTTAGATTGCACAACTTACGAAATTTCATCTTCATGTCTTACGTTGACATTTGTTGCATGAAAATATTAGGGGTATTCAGAATATAGTGCACTTGCCAGTGCAGTTAAGGACTTGTGCACTTTACAAAAACAAAATACGAGTGCATATAAAATTTTTAATGGCTGTGGGATTTTTGGTGGATAAACTGTTGCCAGTTAGTGACAGTGAAGACTTGGACGAAAACTGCCTCTGTGAGATTGTCGGACAGTTGGAAATGGAATGTGTTTACTCTGATGGCAACGGAAACTTGCCGTAAATGAACCCTAAGAAGAAGATGATACACTTTATACAAAACGTTGTATGATAAATTGGTGTTATGAAACCTGTGCAGCTTTGGGAAATGTTCATCGATGAGCAGAAGTTGCACCTGTTGGTCACTTCCACCAACGAACATGCGCAGCTAACAATTGTTCATCATCAATAAGCGAAATGAAGACTTCTTTAGGCGTATTATACATCACCGGCTTCCACACTTTGCCACGGACAAATGCTTATTGGTCAAATCGAGAATCCTAGGGATGCACACTGATAAAAGAATGTATTTCGAGGGACAGTTTGAAATGAATCAAACAATACTTGCACGTGTGCAAAAACTCTGCCTTGGATTTTAAAAAAATTGCAAAAATCGCACCATTGAATTATTTATTCAACAAAAGTTTCCTTCAATTCGGTGCATGATTGCCTGCTACGGCCGGCATTCTTGTAAAAGTTTTACTCAGGGAAAACCAATTCGTTTTAGATGTCGGCAGAAGGCTACTTTTATCAGCTAAATGGGAAACAAGGCTCGTGGGACGTCTGACTTTTGTTTCGATAAGAACAATTCTATTCTCGCGGCGCGTTGGGTCGATAATTCGTTATGTTATACACAGAAATATTCCATTTTGACCATGGGCTCATTTTTATTTGTTAGTCTCTCGTTGATATTCTTCATCCATTCGTATCTTTTCTGTTCGTGACCTTATAAAAAAATTTCTTAAGCTATACACCAATGGCCCGAGCAAAACGGTATGATCGGAAACAACGGAAAATGGTTACGATGGAACAGACCCTTTTAATCAAGCAATACAATAATCTTATGGGAGGTGTGGATCTTTTTGACAACGCCATGAACCATTGTCAAATTTGGAGGGTGATTACGAGATATCGATTTTTCAAAAACGTTACTCACCGGAGCCAATATTTAAATTCGGATATATTTTTGCTAGTATTTGTCCGATCTGAATGATTTAGGTGTCATTTGAAAGATATTAAAAATGTTTTTAATATGGAATGAAAAAATATGGTTCTGCCTTTTACAAATTGTCCTTTTTCTGTGAAAGGAGCCAGATAGACTTTTATCAATGGTTGTTTATTGTATTCTGAAGTACATATTGATATTTGTTTGGGTAGCGAACGATCGTGGGCGGAAAAATGAGAAATGCAGTTTGGTTAGAGTGGGTGGGTTGTTTTTCAATAAATGTATTTATTTTATACCTTTAGATAATTGTGTTGTAAAAAACAGTGTGAATAGTGTGTTGGTTTAATAAGATGAATGTTGAGTGCTATTATGTTGTTGTCCTGTTGAGTTTGTAGATTGTTGTGGCTCGTTGCAATACTTGTTGGTCTGTAACTTATATGTCTCCGTCTGCTGGGTGGGTGAGTTGTATTGATGGTGATCCGGTCGTCGATGATTTAGTTTTAATATGTCTTCTGATCTGTGGCGACCGTAGCCTAGTGGGTAGAGTGCGTGGCCTCTAAGCTAAAGAACCGCGATAGCCCGGGTTCAATTCCAGCTCAGACAGAAAGTTTTTTCAATTGAAATAATTTTTCTGTTCGGTCGCCACCTCTCTGCAGACAATGGCAAACCTCAGAGAGTTAAAACTGCCATGTAAAGCTTCTTGAGAACATAAACCGTTCGGAGTCGGCATAAAATACGTAGGTCCAGTTCTCGGTCAATTGTGATCAAACATTTAATAACACGCACAACACAATCGATCAATAGAAGCTAGGTTAAAGTCCTTCCAAGGGCTGAAATGGCCAGTTTATTTTTTTTTATGTCTTCTGATGACTATATGTATTTCTGGGTGGGTGGGTGAATCGATGTCTTTCTACTTGACGTAATCTGAAACGAATTTAAAAATTGTTTGAAAAATCGATAGCTCGATAACTAATCCATGAAGCGATAAATCTTTCGGTGAATCTTATTTTCTTAATGAGCTCTTCTAAACTGCATATTCAGATCTTGGGGCCACGGAAATCATAATCGTGCCAAATTTGGATTTAAGGCAAGAAGTGGTATTGGGCATTAATCACAAATGCGTTCGACGCGTCTGGGGTAAATTCGTGGAAAGTTCATTGCCTCTGTCGTAAGGCCATCGATGTCTCATCAGGAAGTCCAAGTTTAGGTGTGCAAATCCATTCACATTATAATCATCCGAGTAGAAATTTGGCTTTCGGGGCAATGCGATACGATCGGTGCGATCATTTTATTGAGAAACTTTACACTCATTATCGTTGTTCGCAATGCGGTAGCAAAACAGAATATGGTTGCTTGAAGTGTCAGGTGTACATCCATCCTGCTTCTTGCTTCTTAGATTACCACAATGGTGTTCAGCCAGATAAGAAAAAGATAACTATGTCTCAATAATGTTAATTTTTTCATAATAAAATAACAACATTTTTGATTAAAATGTTCTTTTTATTCACTCAAAATTAAATTTGTACACACAGTCGCTCACGAAAGTATTCGGAATAAGAAATCTTTCAAAATGAACCACAACTTTTTTTAATATAAGCGAATGCTGCTAATCAAAACTCACTGAAGTATATTCAATAGTAGGGTTACGTAAACCATCGAGATCACTATCGATTCTATCAAAAGATTCACACTATCGTGGCTATCGATAGTTTTGGATTGACTATCGATGGTTTTCGATAGTATTTAAGTATTTTTTTCATTGACACTACTACTTAAGTGTCATAAGTGACATTGCTGTGAAATTCGTTCGATTTTGAAAATTTGTAATTTTTTTGTTAACTAAACTAACGCTTAGGGGATGCCCCTTATACATGTATAAGCATTGTGTTGATTTGGAAGATGGGTGATAGTTGGTTCGAGTGTGGATAGATGGAGTAGTGTCGGTGAAGATTTGTTTTAAATTTACACAGCTCAAAAGTGCGAGAAATAGGCTCGCAGTGAGAATTCCACAACTTAACCGTGCGACTAAAGAACGAATTATTACGGTAATGCGATGTTCTGTTGGGCATCAAGACAATGGTAAAGAAATGGGCTTGTACAGAATAAACCTGGAAAATACACGGGGGGGGGGGGTGGCGTCAACACATCCTTGAACACTTCCAATTGTAGTACCTATACAGAAGGCTGAGGCAACCAACATTACGTCGATGTCCAATGGAGTTGTGAGAGGATGAAATATTTTCATTCACTGTCGAATATATCACAAGACGTTGAATTTGGTCCAGAATATCCCTTTTTTGGCCTGATGCATGTATATCATGCGATGATAAGCTAGAATGAAATATTTTTGCACTTTTTTAAAAAACCTAGGCACTTGGCCGATTCTTTCGACACATCGAAGATATGATCAATCTTGGCTTTGCTTCAAAATTTGCAATCCCCATATAAATTATATGAAAGGGTGTTCCGTTTTTGTGTCATAACTTTGGCTAAGGTCATGCTAGAAGATTTTGTGTATTTATAGTTATATTTTAGCTTAACACAGCTACTTCGATAACTCAGAAACTAAGAAACGCGCATATATTGTTCAGATATGTGAATACTACATATTAACATAAACACTATCGAAAACTATCGATAGTTTATCGATGGTTAGTAAAAAACTATCGATGGTAGCGGCTATCGATGGTTTGTGAGCTCTATTCAACAGATATTAATACCTTTACTAATAACAATTATATGAAAATTAAAACCAGTAAATCTTCAAAAATCACCTGAAATTTTATAATTAGTCTAAATCTAGCTCACAAAAATATTCGGTAAATGCTCAGTAGCATCCCTGTTTTAAATGTACCGTTTTGAATCACACTTAATTTGGCATCACTCTTATTTCTATACATTCAAAGGTTTTTTTTCAAAGTTGTCTTGCTGCACGTTTTTTAAAATTATTGAAAAATGGGTAGAAAGTCCGCTGAAACTACTATTGAAGATAAAAATAATAATAAATAATAAACGTTTAAAGAGATTTCAAGTTCAAACAAATAAGAGAATCTCCACCATTCATAGCATTTTAGAAAGGAATTCGCTAAGTGTAGGTAAACGTTCAGGCAGGCCAAAAAAACTAAGTTTTCGGGACGAGTGCATTACAATATGAAAAATCAAGGAACAGTGTCGTACTTTTGCTGTAGAGGTTAACAGGAACCTTTCAGAATATCATGATGTACATGTCAGTGATGAAACTATTCGGAGGACGCTCAGAGCTGCTGGTTGCAATGGAAGAACTCCCCGTATTAAAGTATTGATAAGTTAGAAAAATCGTAAAAAGCCGAATTTGCAAAAAAAAATAAAAATCATTATACTGAGTTTTGGTCAAGAGTAATTAATATTCAGCGATGAAACAAAATTTAATATTTTTGGACGGGATTGTGGTAATAAAGTGTACTTACTTACTTAGTTGGCGCTGCAACCGTATGTCGGTCTTGGCCTCATCTAAGAATTTGCGCCAGCCATTTCTGTCTTTCGCTTGCTGGCGCCAGGTGGAAATTCCAAGCTTCGTCAGGTTGTCCTTTACTTGATCTTTTCAACAAAGATGCGGTCGTCCTCTTCTGCGTTGACTGCCGCTGGGTACTGAATCGAATGTTTTGGTCGCTAGGTACCGAAACTGCAGCGTCGTCTTTCATGCGCTGAACATGACCAAGCCAGCGAAGCCGCTCGATTTTAATGCGCTTGACTATGTCGATGTCAGCGTACAGCTCATACAGTTCATCATTCCACTGTATTCGGTACTCGACATTGACGCTGGTCCGTAGATATTACGAAGAATCCTTCTCTCGAATGCTCTTAAAGTCTTTTCATCTGAACTGCTCAGCGTCCAGGTTTGTGATGCATAAAGTAGGACGGTCATGATGAGCGATTTATAGAGCGTGATTTTCGTTCGTCGAGAGAGGGCTCTGCTTCTCAATTGCCTACTGAGCCCAAAGTAACATCTGTTGGCAAGAGTTATTCTTCGTTTGATCTCAATGCTGATGTCGTTGGTTGAGTTTATGCTGGATCCCAGACTAACGAACTCCTTCACAACCTCGAAGGAGGTATTGTCAACTGTAACGTGGCTTCCAAGACGCTGGGACTGTTTGTTTGTTGACACCAAGTATTTCGTCTTATCTGCATTCAATGCCAGACCCATTCGACTTGACCCTCTTTCTAATCTGAACAATGCTGCACTGACTTCGCGAGTATTATGGCCAATGATGTCGATGTCATCAGCATACGCAAGCAGCATAAAACTCTTGTAGAATATTGTGCCACTACGTTTCAGATCAGCAGCTCGGATGGTCTTTTCCATCATTAAATTGAAAAAGCCGTACGATAAGGAATCACCTTGTCTGTAACCTCGTTTGGTAACAAATGGTGGGGAGAGGTCCTTTCCTATTTTAACTGCGCTGCTGGTGTTGCTCAGTGTCATCCTGCAAAGTCGTATTAGTTTTGCAGGAATACCAAATTCAGACATGGTGGAGTACAGGTGCTTCCTTATTGGGCTGTCGAAGGCGGCTTTGTAGTCGACAAAAAGATGGTGGGTGTCGACTTGTTTTTCTTGAGTCTTCTCCAAGATTTGTCGTAGCGCGAAAATCTGGTCGATGGTGGACTTTCCAGGTCTGTAGCCACACTGATAAGGTCCGATCAGTTCGTTTACAATGGGCTTCAATCTTTCACATAAAACGAATGCATTCGTCCGACCATATTCTGCATAGAAGCTCGTGAATGCATTTAAGTAGTGCATCGCCTCCGTTCCTAAACAGCTCAGCAGGTAAGCCATCAGCTCCCGCGGCTTTGTTATTTTTAAGCCGAGCTATAGCTGTCAGAACTTTACCATAGTCGGGCAGCGGAACCTCAACGCTGTCATCCAAAATTGGGGTTTCCGGAATATCATCTCTATTGGCGGGATTGTTGTCAGCGTCGCCATTTAGAAGCTTAGAGAAGTGTTCCCTCCATAACGTCAGTGTACTCTGGACATCTATCACTAGATTCCCGTTTTCATCCTTGCAGGAAGAGGCCCCGGTTTTAAAACCATTGGCAAGGCGTCTTATTTTTTCGAAAAATTAAATTAATTCCTGTCACCATACATCTCAATCTTCTCCTGCTCGCGCTTTTCTGCCTCTCCTTTTTTCCGCCTGAAAATACGTCTCACTTCCCTCCTCTTTTCTTTGTATCGCTCCTTAGCAGCGCGCGTTACAACCGACTGCAGGGTGGCTTTGTAGGCGGCGTCTTTCTCTGCAAAGGCGTCGCGACACTCCTGGTCATACCACTGGTTTCGGCGAGCGCGGTGGTAGCCAATCACCTCTTCAGCAGCCGCACTCATGGAGTTGGAAATGTGTGTCCACTGCGCGCATATATCATCGATTAGGGGAGTGCTTTGAAGCAGGAGTGAGAGTCGAGTGGCGAAAGCATCGGATGTCTGTTTCGATTGCAGCTTGTTGACGTCTAGCTTTCTCTGTGTAGGGTTGCGTGTATTCTTAGCTGCGCACAGACGTGTACGGATCTTGGGTGCAACAAGATAGTGTTCCGATTCAATGTTTTCACCTCGGATCGTGCGTACATCCAATACACTGGAAGAGTGCCTTCCGTCGATCAAAACGTGATCAATTGGATAAAGTGTAAAAAAGCATAATAAAGTGTGGAGGAAGAAAAATACGGAATTGAATCCAAAAAATACAATCCCATCTGTGAAACATGGAGGTGGTAACTAATGTCTGACAGAATATTCGGTTTCGGTTTTGGTTACGGCCAGTTTCGGCCCTTTTTGACAGTTTCGGATGTTTTCGGCCATATTGAGGCCGAATAGCCGAAACCAGCCGAAACTTTTGGTAAAAATTTCGGAACATTTTAAGAATAGCGACAACTATAATTTTGAATTTTCTTTTGCAGATTATATGGATTTTGGCCTCCTTACTCCAAATCTGAAGAAATTGCAGGCCGCTCGCAATTGCTATTTTTCTAAATTTTTCAACAAAACTACACTGTATGGGTATCATAAGAAAGGTAATTTAACAGCCCTATTCTGGCAACTTAACAATAGTCAACCAGTATTTTTATTATTTCAATGTGCTTGTTGTAATTTTTTTATTTCAAAACAAAATTTAAAGCTCAAAAATAACAAATTTTGATAAAAATTGTCAACTGCTTTTCAGATAGTGACAATTTCATTAAAAAATTTTGATTTTTGAGCTTAATATTTGGTTTTGAAATAAAAAAATTGCAACAAACACATAGAAATATTAAAAATGCTGGTTGACTATTGTCAAGTTGCCAGAATAGGGCTGTAAGTACCCATTCAACAAGGTACCTATTCAAATATGAAAATTCATGCCTAACTTTTAAAGATATACACATTTTCAGTGTCGTGCTTTCGTAAAAGGGAAACCACTAGTTTTCCAGGCAAATTGTACATATAATAGGTATATCTTAAAAAGTTATGAATGAATTTTCATGTTTGATACATACCTATCTCGTTGAAAGGTACTCGCCTTCTTTTCTTTCTTTTAATACCCATAACGCGGAACACTAAAAAAACAGAAAGATTTGTAGCCCATTTTGCAACTTTGGAGGCCTATAACTTCTAAACCAATCGCCAGCGGCCTGAAATTTGGATTTGGATTTAGGAGGTTGTAATATACAATTTGTTATTGTTTTAACATTTATTAATTATGCTGGTATGAATACCCCTATTATATTGTTTATTTAAGGTTAAAAGTGTGCACACGCCATAAGTAATATTTCTAAATTGTTATTGGTAACTCTGAAAATAAAGTAATAAAAAAGAAGATATGGCAGCACTGTAAAAGGTTCGGCCATTGATTTTTGGAGAACTGATCGAAACGCAAGTGTGATTCTAACTTGAAATTATAATCTGTTTAAATTATCAGAATCCAAGTAAGGATTCTAACTTCAGATGTGGGGTAATCACCACAAATCCAAAAACTATTAAAAAAAAGGTAAAACTTTATTGAAAATACAATGAGTCGACGGCCCACTCGACAAATAACCTCTGTCAATGGACAAACTGCTGGCTCCGCGAATGGAGCACCTACTGTCTCTGCAGATACTGCACGGGCCATGTCAGTAAATGAGTTGCCTGCTATATCTGCAACTGCTGCTGACTCCGCGAACAAAACAACTGCTGCATTTGAAGACGATAAATTCGATGTCTTTCCGAAAAAAGCACCCACCACTGCTGCTGAAACTACTGCTTCCTCTGAAACCACCGCTGCTGCTGAAACCACTGCTTCTTCTGAAATCACCGCTGCTGCTGAAACCACCGCTGAAAAAAACCAAGCAATTAACGCCAAATTCGCGGCTGCTAAATTTAGCACTATTGAAAGAACTGCTGCTGACGCATCTGCTGAAAATTTTTCTGATGTTTTAGAACATGCTACCGCTTCTACTGCTGACATACCAGTTGAGAAAAACAAATTCATTCCAGAAAACGCATACATATGTTCACTTGCAGAGCAACTGAATGCTTTGAAAATGCAACGTGAAATATTGGAACTGCAGCAACACATAAAAAAATTAGAGAAAGGTGAACCCGAGCTGCCCGTTGTCAGGCATATTATTTTTGAAGAATTGGACACTGCAGTACCAACTTTCAATGGTGACGATAATTATGATATTGTCAAGTGGTTTTCTCAATTCGAAGACTACACCAACATGTGTGGATACAATCAGAGAGAGCAGTGTTTGGGAGTGCGGCGCCGGTTGGATGGCACAGCTAAAGAATATGTGCATAATCTAGGCTTAATTGACTACCCAGAACTGAAAGCTAGTATTATAAAAATGTTTAGTCGTACTATAACACGACAAGAAGTTTACCGTCAGCTGCGTGCACGCAAACTAAAACCGCAAGAATCGTGCATAAGCTACATAGTCGCCATGCAATCTAATGCATCAAAGTCTGACATTGCCGAACAGGAGCTTGTTGATATCATCGTTGATGGGATACCTGATAGTAGTCATCATATTTCTTTCCTTTTTGGTGCTAATACATTGGATGAGCTAATACGTCGAATGGATAGATACGAACAACGGCGTATAAGATCAAATACTCCAAAATCAAGGTCTACTGCTGTCACTGCCACTGCTGAAATTCGGTGTTTCAATTGTTCGCAGTTTGGGCATTATCAAAGTGCCTGCCCGAAACCACTACGGCCACCTGGGTCATGTTTTTCCTGCCATCAAATGGGTCATCTACACAATGATTGTCCGAAGTTGAAGAAGTATAAGTCACGCACTGTCGCTGCTGTAACTGAGGATGAGTCTGGATATGAGGCTGCTGATATCATTCGTGTCATGCAAAAGGTAAGGGTGGCATTTGATATTTGTAGTTGGGGTGCATGCACTGAATTCAAGAATTTTCTTTCTCTCATTGACTCCGGCAGTCCGATTAGTTTAATCCAACGTTCAAGCATACCACCATCAGTTAATTTAACAAATATTTTGCGGCCAACTAGTTACCTTGGTCTGGGTGGACGAAAAATTTATTCATATGGCGTGATATTATGCTCTGTACAATTTCGAACGGAAACTAAAATTATCTCTTTCATTGTTACACCAAATGACACAATGGCTATGCCAGTAATTCTTGGACGGGATTTTATGAAAAACTTTAATATCTATTTAATTCAAAAAATAAAAAATGTTAACGTTGAAGTAAATAAAGTTGACCAAAATAAAAATTCAAAGAATTCATGTGTTAATGCATCCGATTTAATTAGAAAAGATATTGTTTGTGGTGAATGGGTACCCTCTGCTGAAGCTAAGAAAGAAAGTGTAGTAGTTAACGTTGTGAACAAAAAGCAATTTCCAATATCGCCAATTAAGAATGGTTCGTTTTCTTTTGCTGATGAATTTATTGCAGAACTTTGTGCTATCGATATAGTAAATCCTGATTTTGAAATAAATATTTCTTCTGAGTTGAGTAAGGATCAGTCCAATAAATTACAAAAAGTTATTTTAGATTCATATTTGCAACCAAAAAATTTATCTCGAAAATTGTATGATTACAAAATGAAAATTCGTTTGACAGATGACACTCCATTTCATTGTGCACCACGAAGGTTATCTTTTTTTGACAGAGCTGAAGTTAGAAAAATAACCGATGATTTGATAGACAGGCACATTATTCGGCCAAGTAATTCACCTTATGCTTCAGCTATTGTTTTAGTAAAAAAGAAATGTGGTGGTACACGAATGTGCGTCGATTATCGTGCATTGAACAAAAAGACTATCAGAGATAATTTTCCATTGCCTCTTATAGAGGATTGTGTTGAGTATATGGCAGATAAACGATGGTTTTCTCTTCTCGACTTAAAGGATGGATTTAATCAGTGTACTATGGACACAGATTCAATTCCTTTAACATCTTTTGTCACACCTCATGGGCAGTTCGAGTATCTAAAGATGCCATTTGGATTAAAAAATGCGCCAGCCAACTTTCAGCGTTTTGTCTATAATATTTTCAGAGATTTAATTGATGAAAACAAAATTATAGTTTATATTGATGACATTTTAATTGCCTCTTTTGACTTTGAATCACACGTAGATATAGTAAAACAAGTTCTTAGTAGAATTTATGAAAAGGGACTTGAAATCAAGTTGAAGAAATGCAAATTTGGCTATCAAGAAATCGAGTATTTGGGATATTCAGTAAATTCATCTGGGATTAGGCCAAGTGATTCACATATACGTGCAATTAAATGTTATCCAATGCCGACAAATCAAAAAGAACTACAAAAGTGTATTGGTTTATTTTCCTATTTCAGGCGGTTTGTCCCATCCTTTTCTAAAATTTCAAGACCGCTGTTAAACTTGCTAGGTAAGGAAAGTTCTTTCGACTTTTCTGAGGCTTGTGCTAATGCATTTTACAATTTGCGAGATCAACTTTCTGCTGCACCAGTGCTCGCAATATATAGCTCAAAGCGTGAAACTGAACTTCATTGTGACGCTAGCAGTCATGGTTTCGGTTCAGTACTTATGCAACGTCAAGATGATGGTCGATTTCATCCAGTAGCATATTTTTCAAAATCTACTTCTGATGCTGAATCGAAATACCACAGCTTTGAACTAGAAACTCTCTCCATTATTTCTGCACTTAGGCGGTTCCGTGTGTATTTAGAAGGACTTCCATTCAAGATTGTTACTGACTGCAATTCACTCACCATGACACTTAGCAAAAAACATGTCAATCCAAGGATTGCTCGATGGGCACTGGAGTTAGAAAATTATAATTATTCGATTCAGCATCGAAATGGTGTTTCAATGGGTCATGTAGATGCTTTGAGTAGATGCCACTTCAAGCAATCATCAAAAACGGGGGAAATTAAGCTTACCGATGTAGACAAAAGTTGTCATATTAGTGCCGCGGTAGATGACGACGATGTGGATTTTTACATTCAGGTGGCACAAAATCGTGACAAAGAGATTAGAGAGTTGCAAGACAAGTTAGAAAAGTGCAGTATAAATGGTTATGAGTTACGTGATGGATTAGTCTTCCGTAGAATTGAACCGAATAGACTGCTTCTGTGCGTGCCCAAGGAAATGGAGAATAATGTCATTCGAATGATACATGAAAAGATAGGCCATCTTGGGGTGGATAAGTGCTATGATCAAATACGTAAAAACTATTGGTTTGCAAAAATGAGAGATAAAATTAACCAATTCATTAAAAATTGTATTAAGTGTATAATGAACTCGTCGCCAGCGCGTTCAAATGAACATAATCTGTTTAGTATTCCGAAGACACCCATTCCGTTTGACACAATACATGTTGACCACTTTGGGCCATTACCTTCAATTAACTCGAAGCGTAAGCATATATTGGTTGTAATTGACGCATTCACAAAATTTGTTCGGTTGTATCCAGTAAATTCAACCAGCACAAAAGAAGTGTGTTGCGCATTAGATAAGTATTTTAGCTACTACAGCCGTCCTAGACGAGTTATTTCTGACCGAGGTACCTGCTTCACTTCGCATGAGTTTAGTGACTTTTTGTCAAAAAATAATATTAGCCATGTAAAGGTTGCAGTCGCCTCACCGCAAGCTAATGGCCAGGTTGAGCGTGTGAATCGGGTACTCCGGGGAATGTTAAGTAAACTAAGTGAGCCTATACAGCACGCTGACTGGTCATTGAAATTGTCTCAAGTAGAGTACGCGTTAAATAATACTGTTCACAGCACAACTAAGCAGACACCTAGTAAACTATTATTTGGTACTGACCAAAGAGGCAATATTATAGATGAGTTAACGGAACACTTAAATAATAAATTGAACGAAGAAGAAACACAGTCTTTGGAATCAGTTAGATCAGATGCATTAAGTGCTATTGAAAAATCTCAAGAATATAACACGCAGTATTTCCTAAAGCACAGTGTGCCAGCAAGGACTTACTCGGTGGGCGATTTTGTTGTTATTAAAAATACTGACACTACTGTTGGAAAAAACAAAAAATTTATTCCGAAATATCGTGGTCCTTATGTTATTTATAAAGTATTGCCTAACGACCGTTATGTAATTAAAGATATTGAAAATTGTCAACTGACTCAGTTACCGTATAATAGTATTGTTGAATCTAGGAAAATTCGTAAATGGTTATCACCAGAGGTTTCTCTTGACACTACAATCTTATTTTGTCATATGCCACCCTTTACTGGTTTAGGATAGTTATAATTATACAAAAAATGTTTATTTTATTGATCTGGTATTCTTGATTGGGGTCAATCAAGATTGTCAGATTGGCCGAGTTGTAATATACAATTTGTTATTGTTTTAACATTTATTAATTATGCTGGTATGAATACCCCTATTATATTGTTTATTTAAGGTTAAAAGTGTGCACACGCCATAAGTAATATTTCTAAATTGTTATTGGTAACTCTGAAAATAAAGTAATAAAAAAGAAGATATGGCAGCACTGTAAAAGGTTCGGCCATTGATTTTTGGAGAACTGATCGAAACGCAAGTGTGATTCTAACTTGAAATTATAATCTGTTTAAATTATCAGAATCCAAGTAAGGATTATAAGGTTAAAAAATATTAAAAAGAGAGTTGTCGCTATTCTTGACTAATACCAAAATTTCTTGTATCAGTCATTTAATTCAAATTCGTCTATAATTTGATTTATCTTGTTAACGCGAAACATTTTGGTTAAATTTATGCGTTTGATACGCATAAATTTTGATCATTTTCGATATTATCATCTCTTTTGCAATTACCATTAAAGTTTTATAGATAATTAAGCCAAAAATTTATAATTAAACTTCCGAACGAATTCTGTATGTGTGGAATAAAGAAAAAGAAAACGAAGTACATATTTCTGTTTTTATAATACTAAACCTTTAAGAAAAACACAAATACTTTGTTTTGTAGTTCTAAAAAATGCACATTGTAGGTGCATACTATTTTGAGTGTGCACGCAAGTGAGTAATAAAAAATTAAATAAAAAATTATCTCATTTATTATATAGTAAACTTCAATTAATTATTATAAACTTCAATATTCAAATAATACTTGTTTTGTTCTAGCAGTACTTTTGTTTTCTTTTAAAAAAAACAATCATTTGTAAAAACTTAAACTTTCATATGAATAACCAGTTTCGGTTTCGGTTTCGGCCGAATATTATAAAATGGCCGAATATTCGGTTTCGGTTTTGGTTTCGGTTTCGGTCGGACACTAGTGGTAACATCATGCTATGGGGGTGTATGAGTGCAAATGGAGCTGGCAACATCCAGTTTATAACTGATAAAATAAACCATCAGTAGTTTATTCAGCATTTTACAAGACAATTTGGAAGCAAGTGCCAAACAACTTGGGCTTTCGAGTCGTTATATATTTCAACCAAGCGCGTCGGAAGCGAATTTCATCTGGGGGGCAGTACAAATGGGGGCAGTACAAATGGTGGTGCAAAAAAAGTTCACCAAAATTTCTTCAAAGAAACATGAATGCAAAGAAACAAATTTTTTATTTTAGTTTAAAATAAAAATAAAAAATATAAAAATATATAAAAAATATTAAAATTTCATTATTTTTAAAAGTTCTTCCAATTTCAATATTAGAGATCATTCTTTAAAGGATCTTTCATATGGTAATATGAAAATATAAGAAATAATGATTGCTTTTATAATGCAAGACTAGGTATATCTTTACATGGTTTAAATGCAATAAGGTACAAAAAGTTATATCAATTTAAATTATTCCAAAATGTTTCTTTCTGTCCTTGCGAGAAACAAACTCTTTCACCACCTCCATCGAATTCAATTCTTCGGTTTTATCTTTGTGAATGTGTATAAGTGCCGCATGAGTGTGTCGTTTCTGTGTCATAGTTGCTCGAAGATACGTTTTAAGTCGTCTTAGTGCACTAAAAAAACGCTCAGATGAAGATGCTGATGCTGGCACAGTCAAAAGCAAAGCAATTAGTTTTTCAACTTAATTTAATAGTTTTTTTACAGTATCCGAATTTCTTGCAAATTGGGATACAATGCCACTACAATTTGAAGGTGTTTGGCCAGGCAATTGCTTCAGCATTTTAAGTTGCGCGTGGAGGTCGCTCACATCAAAGTCATCTGCATAAAGATCTAGTTTTGTTTTTAGATTTTGTTCAGAAGGCACTTTTCCGTTGAAGGCTTCGATTACAATATTACAGTATCTTTTTGCAAACACAGAGAAAGAAAATGGTTATCCGCAAGCATGCTTATGAAGAAGAAAGAAAGAAGAGGAAAATATATAATACAAATATATTATCGTTGTAAAAAAACTGATATTTTGAATAACTTTTGAAGTTTTCTTTTTAAATTGTTTATCTAGCTAAAAAAGTGGGCAACTGCCCCCTTTCCACCTGCTTCCGACGCCAATGATTTCAACAAGATAACGACCCTAAGCATACTCGATCTCAATCCGATCGAGCATTTATGGGCGGACTTGGAGCGATCTATTCGAAAGCATCCTATCACATCAAAGGAACAATTAAAACGAGTCATAACAGAAGAATGGGCGAAAATTACATCTGAAAGAACTCGGAAGCTGGCTCTGTCGATGCCAAATCGCATTAAGGAAGTCATTAAGCTCAAAGGTTATGGCACACGTTATTAAAATTAATATTTTAGTAATTTTTCCATTATTTTATATTAAATTCTGAATACTTTTGTGAGCTGATTTCTTTGATATGTTGTTTTTGATGTGAATTTTTCAACAATGTTTTTCTCTTGAGCTTTATTTTTTGTGCTAGAATAAAAATGTATACATAAAAGAAATAATTTAGTTGATTTTTTTTTTTTTTTTTTTTGAATTGGTCTTTATATGGTAAGATTTAAATTAGTATGAATTAAAAATATAACAATTCCGAATAATTTTATGAGGCACTATATATCAACAAAAAGTACCATTTTCAATAAACCAGGTGTGACGGTCAGGTGTGGTGACATATTGTTGTAGGTGCTTTTTCTTTGCGTAGAGAACGCTTGAAGCTGTCTGAAAATGGGTGCTCGTTTTCCCTTGCGCTATGTTTGGCCACAGTTTTCCTTAGTATTTTCCAAGAAAAAAGAACACATATTTTCATCTGTAAAAAACTAATATTAAACTAAACGTAAAATAGACTGTTACATATTCTTGATTTTTTATTAATGCATATATTTATTTTATTTAGGCCCATCATTCTTCTTTACTATAAAATTGACAGCAATATCTTATTCTAGACCGCGCTTAAATTTTTTAAGTGTCAACACTAAAATTTAAAAAAGTACTTCTGCGATTTTGAGACACAAATGGTTATTCTGAACAAGCTTTCAATTATTGAAAGCATCTAATCTATTGACACAAGCCATCAATGGTTTATTTCCGATAACGCGTTCAAAGAAGTGATTTTCAATCAACAACGATAACGATCCAGGTGATTCAGTAAACAGCAGATTTCGTTAAGCGGAAAAATATGCAACTTATCAGTTCTGTATAAAAATTTTATCGATTTATTATTAAAATTTCTTCGTATTTGTACTTACAACTTAAACGTGGTTATCTATATCGAAAAATTTAGTGTGAACAATTAACAATCTGATTGCGTTTAAAGCTTAATTGACGCCATATCAATTGTTACTAAGAAAAGTATTGATATTGTTTTCTTGTAACAATATTTCTTATCATCTATGAGTAAATTAATTAGTTTGTTTAACTTGAGTAGTAATTAGAAAACATTTAATGCTTTCCTAGAAGCGTTCATAAAATTGAAAACTTATGAGAGTCTTTTTCGTTTTTTTTTACCCCTTGCAGTGTCCTCTGCATCGCAAAATCATCAGCAACACGAAACAAGCACTAAGGGCTTACCAATATCCGATCAGCCGTATTCTTTGTCTTGCAACAAAGCTGTGGAGAGCTGTGGAACAATTTGACTACCTTGTTAGGCACAAAGCTAAATTTTTGTAAATGCGTTATTTTGTATTAGTACAATAAGAAAACCATGACCTGGCAGTGAGGGCGGGGTTACTATTTCGCCCTTTTTAACTATGAAAGTGTAAAAAAGGGGCCAGAATAACTTGTTCACGCGAAGCTAAAATTTTAATATGTTTTAATTTTTTCTGATGATATATTTACGAAAAAAATCGACTGGCAGGTTTTGGAAGGGCACAAATATCTGCCAGGTGAAGACTAAAATAATACCGCAAAAATAGTAAATTTAGCTATGCGAGAAATGAAAATAATTTATATTAATAAATGATATGTGAAATAAAAGTAAAAAACAATGTGATTCAAATTTCCTTTTTTTAAAAAAGAAAACTTTCGTCTACTTTTTGCAAAAATTAATATAAACGTAAGACTTTTTTTAAAAACAATATCTAATTTTTAAATAGTCATTTAGTGGAAAACTGTGTATGTTTTTAACTTATATTGTTAACTAATCTATCATAAAAAAAAATTATATAAAAATCATCAAATACCACCTGAAAAATTTGCTTCCAAAAATAATAGATACTTTTTTCTCCAATCCTTTTATATACGTTACAGCACCCATTTGTGGCTTTTTTTTTAAAAAATTAAATTCTTAATCACATTATTTATTTACTTTTATATGACATATCATTTATTAATAAAAATTGTTTTCATTTCTCGCCAAATTTAGTTCACTGTTTTTGCGGTATTCTTTTAATCCTCACCTGGCAGGTATTTTTGCCCTTCCAAAACCTGCCAGGCGTATGTTTTCATAAATAATAATGTGAAAAATGAAATATATTAAAATTGTAGCCTTGTGCAGGTAAGTTAGTCTGGGCCCATTTTTTACACTTTTAAACCCACCTGGTAGGTATGCACTCCCTGCAGGTCATGATTTTCTCATTGTACTAATACTAAATAACGCATTATACAAAAATTTTAGCTTTATGCCTAACAAATTAGTCAAATTGTTTCACAGCTCTTAGACTATTATCGTTAGTGTGCTTTACTTCGCAATGCAGAATAAATGGGTTAAAATGAAATTTTTATTTCTTTCTCCTAGCCTTTGATGTTGTGAGACACATTTTAAGCTCCTGATGTGATGCCATAATTTGTGTCAGATATTGATGCTCAGCTTCCAGATAGCAGCTTAAACGCTGTTTTTCAGCTTCGCTGTAGCGCTCCTCCAGATCCACCATCGCTTTTTTTGCATTCATATGAATGTTTGTTATAAGTAACATATTTGCATCACCCTAAAAATATGCCAATAATATTTCTATGATAGATTTGTAATTGCTTAAAATAATATATCTATGATAATATGTATGATAATATATCATACGTTAGTATATATTTTATACCTACCATTTCTGCATGGCAGTCAAAGAAGTCGGAATTTGCTTCTAACTCTATACAAGCATTCAAACGATCGCACAATTCAGCGCTTGCTGCTATTAGTTCATCTCGCTCCTTCTGTTTATCATTATCATAAGTCACTTTTAGTTTGTTTGCAGTTATTTGACACAGCGTTACATTTTCCACCCAGCTTAGGGAAATATTTGCTTGACGTTCCTGAAACTGTCTAATGCAATCTGGCATCTGGTATGTGGCATATGCGTCAAGATACTGCACACTCTCTCCAATTGCCGCCCGACTCAGTTGGATTAGACAACTTGCTACCAAGAACACTGACAATAACAATATTTGTACTAAGCACTTCATCACTTGACGTCTGAAGGTCTAAAGCGTTTTCAGTTAAATGAAACGAGGCTTTCCTCAACTTGTTGTTATCTACCTTCTTTAAGTGTCAACAACACCCTACATCACGCATGCAAGAGCATATAGAAAACTGGTGAATATTCAAACATTCTATGCTTAAATCAATCAAGAAGGCTATCGGTTCTCACTTGTACATAAAATTCTTAATTTAACTATTATTTTTCTAAAACATTTCCAATTGTTATTCAGAACAGATCAATTGAAATTCAGAAATTACATTTGAAATTCCAAATAGATCAAATGATATATAGAAATGCCATTTAAAATTCAGAAAAGATCTATTGAAATTCAGGAAAGATTAATTAAAAATTCAGAAATTATATTGAAATCAGAAAAAATCAATTGAAATAAGGAATAGATTGATTGAAATTCTAAAATTCCATTTGAGATTCTAAAGAGATTAATTGTTACTCAGAAGAGATCTATTGAAATCCTGAAAATATATTTAAAATAAATCAACTGAAATGAAAAAAAAAAATTGGAATTAAAAATAAATAAATTTAAGTTCAGTATAAATCTATTAAAATTCAAAAAAGATTTATTCTAATTTTGATTAAATCATTCTTGATTGTAAATACAAATTCTAGTTGTTTGATAGTTTAAAATCGTTTATTGAGCTTTAGGTCAGGTTAGAACAATTAATTGTTCTAACGAATTTTTCCACAGAAACAACAACAACATTTTTCAATATGAAAAGGAAAACATCACTAGCTGCTTTAATTGCAATTTCGGCCATGCTACAGGCTTCATCAGAAATCTTTGTGATGCCAACGGCGCACAATGGGGTATTTTATGGGCTTTTATGGCTATACTTAAGAAAACATTGTTTGAGGTACCAACTTTTTTATACCAGTTTAAAGACAATAAAATTCTGCGTCACTAACAACAAAAACTATTCACCTGACATTACTGGTTGAAAAGTTATCGCGGTTAAAAATCAACACTTTTTTCTTTCGTTCGCCCGCAGTGCAATTTTGGAAATTTTCAAGTTTTTTAAAATATAATTTTATAAAAAAAAACATATTTGTGAAAAGTTTTTTTAATAGAACCTTTAACTTCAGGTAATTGTGTTTCTTACTGCATACAAATTTTTTTGAGTATATGTTTAAAAAAGAATTTTTTGTTGATTAAGAAATGTATTAAAAAATTAAGTTTTTTGTTATTCAAGTGGTAGTAAAGTGTTTTCTTTTGTGCACCATTGTCATCTAATTGTGATTTTCTTTAAATTTAGACTGTCCATAATAGGTGTTTAAGATTTGGTTGTGCCATGTTTGCCTCTTCGGAATTTATTAAGCTTTTTGTAAGAGAACTCCATTCGCTATAATCAAAACAAGCAAGTGCAGGCACCCACCAGCAATGTTATGCAATGCAATGTTTTATTTATTTTTTTTTTTTGTTTTGTTATTCTTCTTAAAGGCGAATTTACACGATTCACTATCATTGTTCACTTTGAATAAATCATCTGATTTGAAAAATGTAAATTGAGTTTCATCTTTAAAATGAAGATGATTGTCATCTACATTGAACAGTGAACGAAATAGAAGGTCTTCCTACTTTTGATGAAAGTGAAAGCAAATCGAACTGATGTGTCATTCGTACTGAAACACAATTGAAAAGTGTTAGCATAACTTCAAGCAGAAAGTATATATTTTTATTATTTAATTGCTGAACAGCTTTTATTTATTTCATTTTTTTATAGTCTATAAAATTAATCAACAAACGAATATATTTTGACATTCAACACCGAATCATCCACCAAATTTTAAATTTATACTTTGATAAATGTAAATTAAAAATTGATGTACTGTCATCGTTCAACGTTCACGTTCATCGTTTTCAGTGAAATGTGTAAATTCGCCTTAAGCTGTAGATGTTGGTTTACGGTATAGGCTGCACAACTGACTTAAAAAATTAATTATTTTTGTAATGTATTCACTGTTTAAATGAAACCCACGTAATATTACTACCTTTGAATATTCTGTCCTATTGGGGGTTGGAATTAATTTTAAAGGTTTTTTTTCGGTTTTTGAGCATTTATTTAGAAACAACGGTACAATGTATATTATTCAAAGTATTGTCCATCGTTAGCTACAACATTTTCCCATCTTTCTGGCAGCATATGGATTCCGCGCCGGAAGAACGATTCGTCTTTTGAGGCAATCCACGAATCGACCCATTTTTTGGTATCCTCGTAAGAAGTGAAGCGCTGCTCAGCCAAGCCATGCGTCATCGATCTGAATAGGTGGTAGTCGGAAGGGGCTATGTCTGGGCTATAAGGCGGGTGGGGTAGCACATCCCAATTCAGCGCCTCCAACGTTTCCTTGACGGTTCTTGCAACATGTGGCCGTGCGTTGTCATGTTGAAAAACCACTTTGTCGTGTCTTTTGGCATATTCCGGCCGTTTAACCTTTAATGCTCGGCTCAATTGCATCAATTGTTGTTGGTAGCGTTCCCCAGTGATGGTTTCGTTAGGTTTTAGCAGCTCATAGTACACGACACCCTTCTGAACCCACCAAATACACAGCATAAGCTTGGCGCCATGAATATTCGGCTTGACCCTCGATGTTGATGCATGGCCGGGTGGTCCCCACGAATTTTTTCGCTTAGGATTATTGTAATGGATCCACTTTTCATCGCCAGTGACAATACGATGCAAAAAACTCTTCCTTTTATGCCGTTGAAGCAGTTGTTCGCACATGCAAAATCGCCGTTCAACGTCTCTCGGCTTCAACTGGTACGGCACCCAATTTCCTTGCTTTTGAATCATTCCCATGGCCTTCAAGCGTTTGCCGACCGTTGATAAGTCAACTCCCAATGATTCTGACAATTCTTGAAGGGTTTGACACGGGTCTTCATCGAGCAAAGCCCCCAATTCCTCATCTTCAAACTTTTTCGGCTGGCCCGGACGCTCTTTGTCTTCCGTATCAAAATCACCACTTTTAAACCGACGGAACCAGTACTCACAAGTAGAAATCGATGGAGCATAGTCCCCGTAAGCCTCAGTAAGCGTGCGTTGTGCTTCAACCGCTTTTTTCTTCAAATGGAAGCACAAAAGTAAACCTTCCCGCAAATTGCGTTTTGTTGGAACGAAAGTCGACATGTTCACAGAGAAAAAAATATATTTTGTTTACACTTCAGTGGAATGACACATACTAAAAAATGAAGCTTAGACAATGTGCTTTGAAATGAATATAGTCACAGGTGTGCCCGATGCGATCTATTGATAGTTACGCCATCTCTTAGAAAACCTTTAAAACTAATTCCAACCCCTTGATTTTGATCTATTCTCTTACAATATGAAATACATATTCTTTTTAATATTAAAAAAATAAAAGACGAATAAACTTACAAAAAAAAAAATATTATTTATGGAGCGTGTATTATTTGTTCTTAATGTGAAACCGTTTGAACCTTGCCGAAAAGTTTTTGTTGCATATGTTTGTGTTTTATTTGACAATATTTTGTTTTGTCGTATATAAACATAAAACTTACTATTTTTTTTAGGAACTGATTTAAACACGTTGTTTATATCTCGTCAAAACTTATTTAATATAATGAAAAGATCTGGGCATTCCCAATTTAGCAATAAATTGAAATATTTGAGAGACGAAATGATGCGTCGAATTCGTCCTGCGGAGGGATATATACAAGATTTTGATGAAATAATTAATCAGTTTATTTCCGCATTTAAGATGCGGTGGACAAGGCACATAGAACTGAAGAAAGATTTCTTAATTCAAATCGCGATGGGTTGGCTTCATCAATAGCATTCTCCATTTCTTATTCTAAGAACGTGGGCGAAGACAACTGTCCTTTGAAGATTCCTGCGAGAGAACTTAAAGAACGAAATGTAAAGAGTTAAAAGATTCAACTCCATTATCAGAAGACTTTGACCGAAATCGATCAATTATTAGATTATTTAAATAATTTGACATTAATTAAACTTATTTGGCCGTGCTCCGCCATTGTTAATTAATTATTTTAATGATCTTTTAAATTTTAAGATGAATTAAATATACCAATTTACTAATTTAAACAATGAATTGATCACAGCTTAATCACTCAAAGACTACTGAAGAGAAAAATGTAGCGATTTTCGAAACAGACTGTCTAGTCAGCTAAGTGATTGACTCTATACAGAGTTGTTGTTGTTGTTGTTGCCTTCTTAAAAACTTACTCGATCTTAAGCTCGCAATTTAATTTATGTTATTTTTTATTTATAATTATGTTATATTTATTTATGTTATATTTGTTATATTTATATTTATTTTTATATTTTTTTTAATCCTTTCAAGTTTTTTGTCTTTATCTTTTTGAAAATAGATTTAAACTAAGCTTAGCAAAAAATAATTTAAGTTGACTAAAGTGTAAGTTAACATATATAATAAACTGCTGAGTTTTATCTATTTTTCGCTAGCGTAAAGAAAATTCTAAAGTCACTGGTCGATTTTTGGGCCCCTGGTTGTAAATGGGTTAAATTCCACAAAATTGAGTACAAAAGCTAAACATTTTGTAAATAAGTTTGAATCTTTACTTTGAACTCGATGCTAGGATATTGGTAAAAAAAACTGAAAGTTCCACCCACCTCCCATACAAAGTGACGTCATCATAAGATATATTAAAATCTTTATTTATTTCAAAAAAATTAATGTTTGCTTGATATTGTGCATTATTAAATAAAATAGACAGAGTTTCAAAAGTGAAAAATTTGGATGAAACCACGCCTTATAAAAGTGACGTCCTCAAAATAAAATACATTATTCAAGACGTCGAATAAACTAAAATACGGCCGTGGGGTATTTTAACTTCGGTCCAGTAGAGGACAATTCCTTACAAATTTTATATTTTATATGTTTTTTGTGTAGGGACTTCCAGAAGGGGGGTAGATAGAGTGTATAGTTTAGAAGAAATATTGAGAGGAAAAAATGACATGATGACTATAATAGACTTTTTCATATTTTTGGGTTTTTTTTTTTTTGTATGGGGACCCCCAGAAGGTTGGTAGATGAATAAAAGTGTGTTCAAAAGAAATGTTGAAAAAGAAATTAATAGGACCAAATCATACCAAATTTATAGGACCAAATAAGAGCACCCCATAGGGCTCAGCGATTTTTTTATATGAACTATAATATACTTTTATTCAAATTTTTGGATTTTTTATATAGGAACCCCCAGAAAGGTGGCAAGTAGAGTGCAGCTGTGTTCAAAAGAAATGTTAAAGAGGGAAAACTAATAGAACCAGCTCATAAATTTGATACCCTAAGGGGCATAGATTTTTTGATATGAACTATAATATACATATTTCTCGATATTTTGTGTTTTTTGTATCCCCACAATGGTATTTTTTCACTTTTAAAATAGCACATCACGGCCATATATCTAAAATTTTAGTTATCACGAACCATGTAAATCAGTATTAACATTCGAAGCACCAACCAATGACAGTGTAAATAGGTTAATACCTATAACCCAAATATTTCTTATGCAAATTTTGTATTGTACTTCTTTTTAGATGCTCTCTCCCTCTTTATCTATAACAAAAATTCTCTTGTTCTTAATATTCAGAATCTTAACTTCTGTACTGCTATACTGTACTTTTTTTTTGTTTTTAGTTTTTATAATAAATTCTTTTTGCCAGTCGATATGAAGAAAAAGAGGAAAATTAAATTTATAGCATTTATTTCTATTTCATATATGGCTCATTCCATCATTTCGACAAAAAAAAAATCGCCTTAGCATCTAGAAAAAAATTGGCAAAAATATATGTGAATGAGTATGATATGAATATATGCGATGGAGTAGGCGGTACAATCAAGAGACTTGTAGCTAAGGCTAGTCTCCAATGTAAAGATATCCAAACTGTTCCTCAGATGCAGAGTGCACGAAGTAATAAACTAAATTTTTGCAAACATAGATAATGGCATTCGATTAGGATTAAATAAGTTTTTAATACATTTTTGAAAACGCATTTTTTCAAAAACAAGGCAAAACACACTCTCAAAATTTTATCACTGTATTGCAAATTAGTAATACTAAAAATTAAAAAAAAAAAATAAGATTTTTAAAATTTGCGTCTTCGCAGATACAGGGTCGGATAGTTGACACATTTTTCGTAAATTTATATTTTTAAAGCATAATATCTGCAAACCTGTAAATTTTTTTTTGTAATTTTTTTACGTAATTTAATTAAAGAGTGTTAAAATAAGAATTATGAAAAAAATAATCAGTTTTAAAAAACTTTAACTTATAAAAACAGTGTGGTTAAATCGAAAAGATTAAAGTTTTTACAAAAGTTTAAGTAATATTTTCAAACCTTGTGCTTAACTTAGTAAAGTTAATTTTTATTGCTGCTAAAAGAACAGTCAATTCTCTTTGCAACTGTTTTTAAGTGAGGCCAATACCTACCTTAGAAGTAATGATATAAGGTATATCGTATATGCCTAAAACATGTTTTTTGGGGCGACCCCGAAGCATTTCGCGTGGCACCACGGTAAAAGAAAAGAAATTAAAAAAAGTTTTTTGTTGTGTTCAATAACGGGGCATTCACATATATTTCTGCCATTTTTTTTCTAGATTGTGAGGCGGCCACCCTTGGCGAAATCTGATTGAATGAGCCACATGGAATAGTTTTTATTGGTTTTTAACTTAAATGTTTCAAATTAAAAAAATGAGCACGTTTTTGCCCTTTTCCCATATAATGAAAACTAAATGCGTTTTGAGTACTTGTGCAGTCGTAAAACTTAGTACATAAACAGTTTTATTTATTCCTAGCTGATATACCCGGTGTTACGCGAGAGTCATTTATATAAACATTTTAATATACACTTTTCAATTAAATGTTTTTGTAAATTTTGGAATTTTGTAAAAACGTGTTGAGTTTAAGTTTGAGACCACTATAAAAATATTAATTAAAAAATTTACCAAGCTTTTTTAACGAAAAAATAATTTTATCACTGTTTTTTCACAATCAAACTGAATTAACTGATTACTGGTAAGCATGTTACTTGCACTTCGCTAATGAAAATCATATTTATAAAAATCTTCCTAAAATTTTTTAGTAGCTTTACAGTTGGAAAATAGCAATTGGAGTGTCTCTAAATTAAAAATTATTATAAATTGAGTCTGATAGTTGATGCAATTTCTTAAATCTTCTGAATTCCTATTTTATACGAAAAATTGTACAGTCGTTTTTTAATGTAACTTAGCAAAAAGGTGTAAGTTAAGAAAGCAGTCGCTTTTTAATTTTTATTATAGTATATACAGCAAACTGTAACAAAATTATCAACGTTAACAGTTCATCGACATAAATCCAGCTGAAAAATCTGCAAGAACAGTGCAAGAAGTGCCGTTATGTTATTTGCTGCTGTGTGCGAAAAGAACTAAATTGAGTAACAGATACCGACTTTTCTAAAATATTGGAATCGTGTCGGTAATGCAGTACTTATTTCTAATTTATAATATTTTCCAGCACACTTTTCAGCATACTTTCGGTTAGTACGCAATTGAACCGAAAAATTTGTTCAATGCAGCCAAGCTTACAGCCATGATTGGAGAGTTTAAATGTCAAAATTTCGCTGTCTTTTATATGTCGGTACATTTAATTGACATGGAAATTTTACTTTCAACAATATTGTTCAAATAACACATTAAACATGAAAAAATTAACTTTTACAGCATTCTTATTCACAGTCATCTTTTCGATGATATAGTGATATATATAGAACATTTAAAGTACCATTGATAGAAAACTGAGTGACAACGGTGAAACAATGGGGAGAAAAATGACAAAACAAAACAAATTTAACAGGAGGGGGGAGACAAAAAGTAAGTAAATATGGAAAATTTTTATATAAACCAAAATGTTTATAATTACTCTAGACACACAACTTCATTCATTAAAGATAAATGAGCATGCTCAATTTATATAGAGAATTTTAAAACAAAACTCAGTTTTATTAATAGTCTGGTATGAAAAAAAATTTTTAGCCATAATTTTTGATTGGAAAGAGATATTGGGGTAATTTTTTCACATAAATTATTTTTGAGACTTGACTTTCTTGTAAAAAATATAAAAACAACATTTTGAAAAAAATAAAATTCGCGAAAAAAATCAAACCCTTGTTGTTTTGATGACAAAAACAGTAAAGTAATTTTTGCGCTTAGCTGGAAGAATTTTTGCAAATAAATGCTATGTCATATGAAAGGTAGCCAGATGTGCAATTTTTAATTGATTTCGTTTTTACAACAACAACAATTTTTGAGTCATTTTTTGAGTAAAAAGTCAATATTTTGGACCTTTTTTGACATAATCATAAAACATATATACACTGACTTAACGGTACAGTTCAACCTATTTTTGTGAAGGGATTTTATTGAACTTTTGAACAAAAAAAATTTGCATGAAATATATTAATGGACAGCGGAGATATTTGCATCGAAAGACCAAACTTTGATTTTCATGTCGTTTTTTTCTCATTCTTAGGCAACGATGTTTTATGAAAAAGTCGTTGTACTGAAAATTTCTCCAATTTTGAAGATATGTGAATGTTTTTGATTTCAAAATAACAAAAAATGTTTAAAATTAAATACAAAAAAAATCTCCTATACTAAAAAGTTTTATAATAACAAAATTACCGTTAGTTGAAAAATTTCAGAGGGGGCGTGGAAAAAACTAAGTATGTAACATTTTAAATTGGGATGTACTTAATATGTATACCTAGTTTGAGCAAAATCCGTTGAGCCGTTTAGATTTGTATAAAGGTCAAACAAACAAACAAACAAACAGAAAATGAGTTTTATTACTATAGATAGTCAATTGTATGAAAAAATAGATTTTTAGTCATTACTTTTGATTGGGGTATTGATATTGGGGTAATTTTTTCACATAAATTATTTTTGAGACTTGACTTTTTTGTAAAAAATATAAAAACAACATTTTGGAAAAAAAAAATTTCGCGAAAAAAATCAAACCCTTGTTGTTTTGATGACAAAATAGTAAAATAATTTTTGCGCTTAGCTGGAAGAATTTTTGCAAATAAATGCTATGGCATATGAAAGGTAACCAGATGTGCAATTTTTAATTGATTTCATTTTTACAACAACAACAATTTTTGAGTCATTGGACCTTTTTTGATCAAGTCAATATTTTGGACCTTTTTTGACATAATCATAAAACATTTATACCAGGGACCGCAAATAATAATTATTTCTCATCGTTGATTTAAAAAAAGCAGGCTCTGCCTTTTAAATTTTGATTATTAGAATAAAAGGCAAAATTTAACTATTACTTTCTGCCGTTTATTTTTGCTAGCATGAAATAATTATTATTTGCTGCTATTTATTTTTTCTAGCAAAAACCAGACACGATATAGTAATGAAATTCGGTATATGGTGTCGTTGCATTAAAATCTAAATGTTTGTAGAAAGTGGGTGGGCCACGCCCCTATTTAAGGAAAATTACAATATCTCATGAATGAAATTCGGTTTATGGTGTCGTTGCATAGAAATCTAACTGTTTGGAGAAAGTGGGTGGGCCACGCCCCTATTTAAGGAAAATTACAATATCTCATGAACCAGACACGCAATGATGGTGAACTTTAGCTTATTGTGTCATTGCATAGATATCGAAATATTAGGAGGAATCGGGCAGCCCCGCTCCTTTTTAAGTAAAATTACACTTTCCCACAAACCAGACACGCAATGATGATGCACTTAAGCTTATGGTGTCATTGCAAAGAAATCGGAATGTTAGGAGGAATCGGGCAGCCACGCCCCTTTTTAAGGAAAATTACACTTTCCCATGAACCAGACACGCAATGATTATGAAACTTGGAAGGCGTTGTTGTAATATTAAAACTTTTTGTTCTTAAATAAGTAGGCAGGTGATTTCATTTTTGGGGAAATTCTAATATCTCTTAGCGCAAATAAAGTCTGTATAGGTAAGTTAGGGAAGTCCTTATTTTAGAAATTATTGAGCATTCGGTTTTTTTGTGCCTTTGCGTCTTAAATAAATCCCTATTTTTTTAACGACAACAATTACACATGTCGCTCGCAGCTTGAAATTGAAATTAAAAATTATTTTTGGATTTAAATTCGATTAATTACCTTTCTAACAGTAGTTCAAATTTAAGATTCTGTTAAGTGTTTGAGGTTTTTTCTATTTTTTGTATTTTGTGCACTCTGTAACACCGCCAGAAATCAAGTCGAACTTTTTTCCATATTAGATTTTTTCATATCCGTCAATGATGCTCCATTCCGGTACGTTCCGTTCCGTTAGGCATTTTTACTGTACTATTGGAACAAAATAAAAATTTTTTCATAAAAATAAGACGTAATCGTTGCATTAAATGAATAACCTTAAAAAGTGAGTTGTTTTTAACAACTGAGCAAAAACATCACAACATTAAAAAAAATTTAAAAACATTCTGTATAGCTTATAGCAACTACAAAACTCATTACAAAATTAATAATAAGAAAATGATTTCATACAAAAATTAGATTCATCGCACCTCTTTACAAATGAGAAAGAAGTTATTTATTACTTTTTATGTTCTTAACAACGCAACTCCCCGATTCCTCCTAACATTTCGATTTATATGCAATGCCACCATAAGCTAAAGTTCATCATCATTGCGTGTTTGGTATATGGGAAAGTGTAATTTTCCTTAAAAAGGGGCGTGGATGCCCGATTCCTCCTAACATTCCGATTTCTATGCAATGACACCATAAGCTTAAGTTCATCATCATTGCGTGTCTGGTTTGTGGGAAAGTGTAATTTTACTTAAAAAGGAGCGGGGCTGCCCGATTCCTCCTAATATTTCGATATCTATGCAATGACACAATAAGCTAAAGTTCACCATCATTGCGTGTCTGGTTCATGAGATATTGTAATTTTTTTAAATAGGGGCGTGGCCCACCCATTTTTTTAGAACAGTTATATTTCTATGCAACGACCCAATATATCCAAATTTCATTACCACTGCGTGTCTGGGAAAAAAAATAAAACTCACAAAATAACTATTATTTCTGCTTTTTTCGGAAAAAAGGCATAATAGTTACGGTCCCTGATTTATACACTGACTTAACGGTACAGTTCAACTTATTTTTGTGAAGGGATTTTATTGAACTTTTAAACAAAAAAAAATTTGAATGAAATATATTAATGGAGAGCAGAGATATTTGCATCAAAAGACCAAACTTTGATTTTCATGTCGTTTTTTTCTCATTCTTACTTAGGTAACGATGTTTTATGAAAAAGTCGTTGTACTGAAAATTTCTCCAATTTTAAAGATATGTGAGTGTTTTTGATGTCAAAATAACATAAAAATTTTAAAATTAAATACTCAAAAGTCTCCGATGCTAAAAAGTTTTATAATAATAAAATTACCGTTAGTTGAAAAATTTCAGAGGGGGCGTGGCAAAAACTAAGTATGTTACATTTTAAGTTGGGATAGACTTAATATGTGTACCTAGTTTGAGCGAAATCCGTTGAGCTGTTTAGATTTGTATAAAGGCCAAACAAGCAAACAAACAGAAAATGAGTTTTATTACTATAGATACAGACTCTAAGGCGACTTAGGCTCAATAACTAGATCTATAGTGTATTAAATTTTTGGCTTAAGGCGAATTTACACGATTCACTATCATCCTTCACTTTGGATGAATCATCTGATTTGTAAAATGTAAATTGAGTTTCATCCTTAAAGTGAAGATGATTGTCATCCACATTGAACAGTGAAAGAAGTAGAAGGTCTTCCTACTTTTCATGAAAGTGAAAGCAAACCGAACTGATGTGTCATTCGTACTAAAACACAATTGAAAGGTGTTAACATAATTTCAAGCAGAAATTTTATATATTTTTTATTTAATTGCTGAATAGCTTTTATTTATTTAATTTTTTTAAACGTCAATAAAATCAATCAGCCAACAAATATATTTTGTCATTCCATCCATCAAATTTCAAATTTACACTTTGAACAATGTAAATTAAAAATTGATTCACTGTCATCGTTCAACGTTCACTATTATCGTTTTGAAAGAAATGTGTAAATTCGCCTTTATATGAAAGGTAGGTGTGGTTGGTGTATTTAAATTCCTTTACCTATTGTTCTTATTTGGTCATCAGCATATACATTTTGACGAAAATTTGACCAAATCAAAAATATGCTTTCAATAATTTCTGAATATGTATCTTCTGAACTTTTTTTTTATTTAAATAATAATTAAAATTATTGATATAACATTCTCTTTTAAATGCAATTCTTTATAATATTATGAGCAGGGTTCGGATTTTGATGACCTAAAAAACTGCAGAAAATGACCTAAAAAATTGACAAAAATGACCTAAAAACTGCAGAAAATGACGTTAAAACGGACAAAAATTACCTAAAAAACGCAAACAACTACATAAAAAAATAAAAAAATAAAGCTTTAAAAATAAATCATTACTACATTTAAAAATTATTGTATAACATTTTTATACATAGCGTTACAATATATTACAAAGTACATTTTTAAGTTATTAAAATTGTAGGACGTCGATTGTCTGCCAAAATGTTTATGCAATCAGAAAACTACTTTCAACTTCTGCTTCTACGATAGGAAAATATTTAAAATATGATATGTCATCGGATGTAAGTTTCTCTTTTAATTGCATAGTATCAAAAGTTTTATCCCCTTATATTTCAGCAATAGAGCATAAAAATAGAGTTAATTAAAACTAGCAAATCTTGAGCTTTTATCTAACACTTGTTTCATCTTTCTACATAACCCTTCGTCAGTTTCACCACACGCAGAGTTTTTTTTTCATCGAGGTCTATAAACAAAGCTACTCTTTTTTCGATAGGTAATGTTTTTGATTGAAAAGACTGTATTGTTTAAGGAATATGTTTAAAATTTACATTTTTACGTTTTTTAATACTAAAATAACAAAAGAAAATATTATTAAAATATTATTAAAAATTAAAAAATCGCTAAATTACCCTAAAACCCGAAAAATGCTCTAAAAATTAAAAATGTCCAAAAATGACAATAAAATAACTCAAAAATCGCTAAAAATTACCAAAAAATGCCCTAAACCTAGTACAAATGACCTAAAAACTAAAACCGATAAAAAATGACGTTAAAATAACCTAAAAACTTTTTGTATTTGGAATTTAGGAAATATAAATGGACGTTCTAGATAAACAGGAAATGTCTTAGAAGCAGCAGAAAAAAGATGACATGTCATCGAAATTGTATCCCTGATTATGAGATATAGAATAGAGATGAAAAGACTGAAAATGTCTAAAAAAAAGGGATAAATAGGCAAAAAATGGGTTTGTTTTTATATCTCAAATGGTTTGGGTGGGGAATTATTGAAGGCGATTTATTTAAGCTTGAAAATTTAACTTTGATGTATCTATTTATGAGTTATCTAATTTTTGATATTGTTTCTTTAATGATGAAATGGTTTGCCTTTATACGGAACGTTTTTCTATCAAGCATATTTACCTTAGGTGTTATGCTTTCTTACTCCATATTTTCTTATATCACCAATACAATATATATAACTTTGCTTAAGGCAACATTGAAGCTGTAATATTTATACGAATAAATACTTTCAGACAGTGAAAAAAAATTTTTACTTTTAGCTGGTTAGTTTTGGTCAACAACTTTTATTTTATTAAAGCAAATAATTTATCTTTGAAACAAACATATTAAACTTACAGTTAATTCCAAAAATTAAAAATGACTTTAGTATATTAAATTAAATATAAAACTGTAGGCTTTAAATATATTATATATAGGCTTTAAATCTATATATATAAAATGGAATGTGTGTTTGTTTATTTGTTTGTTTGTACCTTATAGGAGACCAAACCTCTGGACCGATCTTCCTGAAATTTTCACAGCATTTAACTGTGACTCTGGCATGATTAATAGGGTACTTTTTTCGACCACACCCACTTTTACGCCCACTTTTTTAAAATTATATAATTGCTCCCATATAGTTTTTAACAGATTTACTTCAAATTGTATACACATTATACTCCAGGCGAGGTAGAAATAAACATTTCTTACGCCACGCCCCCTTTCACGCCCATTTTCACGCCAAATTTAAGTTTTAAACTTTTTGTTATCTGTAGAAATTTGTTCCTTCCAACGGATTATTTTTTATTTGGTAGTATATTGCTCTAAATACTGTTAACGTCACCATATTACTATGAACCACGCCCACTTCACCGCCCCTTTTTTGCTATACAAAATACTTTTTTTGTAACATGTATTTACCTAAAGTTTTATATACTTTTTATCTACAGGTAAGGTAGCCATAGATTTTTTTAATTACCAAATCCCCCTTTTTCGCCCCATTTTACTTTAATTATAATTAATTTGCTTTCAATATGGTATATATTTGGTGTCTTTAAAAAGTGTTGATGCACAAAAACATTCTGAAATAATTTTTTTATTATTATTTTTTTTTTTTTAATTATTATCAACACAATTAAATTTGAATATTAATATTGCACAACTTTTCCTTCAAGTGTAACATGAGGTGCGATTGCCAACGCGTGTTATAACGCTTACCATATCATTGACATACTTACAATTAAAATTATGTATATGGCAATTCATTTCACAAATTAAGAACGCTTCTGATTGGCTGCCGTAAGAATAAATACTATTTCACCAAACGGGAGCTATGTTTGCAAGCCATTAAAGCTGAAACTTTCACAGCATGTTACTATGACTCTGGAAGGAACAACAGGCTATATGAGGATTTTATTGGACAAAGGGGCGTGACACCGTCCATATAACCCAAAAATTTAAATCGCCATATTTGGGGCATTTTTTGACCTACGTAGATGATATTTGGTACATATGGTATTGGCTTAATTAGGAATACGTACCAGGAGAAAAAAAGGACCACGCCTCTTTTCAGGAAAATTAAAAATAGCAATATAGTCTTACTACTGGACCGATCTTCATTAAATTTTCACAATAGGATATTCTTACGAAATAATAAATTCTTAACTATATAAAGTTGTGAGTGGACAAAGGGGCATGGCCTCGCCCATATAACCCAAAATTTAAAATCGTCATATCTTGGGCATTTTGTGAACAACGGCGGCAGTATTTGCTATATATGGTATTGGCATGAATAGAAATACGTACCAAAAGAAAAGTGGGCGGAGCACGCCCCTTTGTTTGCGATATATTGGAGGCTGGACCTGTTAACCGATCTTAAATTTTCACAGCGTGCAGCTTTGACTCAGGAATACTAATAACATGATAATATTTTTCAACCATGCACACTTCTGCACCTACTTTTTTACTACGTTTATTAACGCCTTTACCTCAAATTTAAAATAAATAATAATTAAAATAGTGGGGTAGCCCCATTATCTTTCTCCCACAACTTTCTGCAAAACAGCTGATTTTGTAATATGTGTTAATTAAAATAGAGAGAGAGTGGAGTAACCCCATTCTCATTCTCCCACAACTGACTGCGAAACTGCTGATTGTGTAATTGCTGCTTTTTGATTGGTCTAAAAATAAAAAGGGGGAGCATGAAGCAAATTACATGCGGTTAAGTGCTGAATTCTAATTGGTTTACAACAAAAAAAGGGGAGAAGCATTGCAATAATTAAATTAAAATTAAATACATATATTTTTGTAAATATATAAATACTTTAAATTTTATTTTATAAAGAGGGGGTAGCGAAGCACACCGGGTTCAGCTAGTATATTATATATTTAAAGCCTAAAGTTTTATCTTTCATTTCACCACTACTCATAAAATTCAATTTATTGCTAAAATTTTTTTGATTTGTATTTTTTCGAATAGGCTTTTAAATTAAATTTCATATGACATATTAATCTTCTATATCTTTTAAAAATTGGTAAAGATATAGATATTTTATTGAACAGATCTTTTACCAAGGCAAAAAGTTTAAAAAAATCGATAACTCGATAACTAGGTAAGGTGTCGATTTTTTGTTCGACCAAATTACTTTGTGTTTCTGAACAAAAAAATCACTTTAAAATTGCGGCGCCCCAGTTATCGTAATCGTGCTATATGTTGAAGCCCCCAAACACACTTTTTACCTATCTACACAAGGCACAGTCAAGGCGAGCTTGCGTCAGCAACAACAACGCTGTGTGGTGTTTTGAGTTTTATGTTTGAGGAAAAAAAATAAAACTCGACAAATGATTTTTTTTTTTGAGTGAAAAATAAAACTCAGTAAATAGTTCTTATATCTGAGCATAAAACAAAAATTGAAAAATAACTTTTTTTGAGGAATAATTGTTATTCTTGAGCAAAATAATAAAACTCAAAAATTAGTCATATTTTTGAAAAGAAAAATAAAAGTAAAAAACAACTCTTATTTTTGATGAAAAAAATAGAAATCAGTGATTAATAATTAAATTCAATTTTTATTGGTAAACTCAACAAATAAAAATCATTTCTTATTTCAATAGAGTACGCATTTAGCAGCATATTGAAATAATCCAAAATGTGCTCCGACATTTAGAACATGTTGATTTTTTTTTTTTGATTTAATTTTTGAAAATAATCGTTATTTTCTGTCTATGGTCAAAACTAATGATAAATCCTTGGATACCTCTCGGTTCGAATTTGACTGGTTATTTTTATTCGCTGATTATATATACAAAGATTTGCGGGATAATAGCACTAACGAAAGGTCAACACTACAAAACCACTGTAAAACTTCGAAATGCCCACTGATTAAAGATATCTAATAAATTAAGTTGTGCCAAAAACAATTTATATAGAAAAGTAATAGGCCTGAAAGTAGGCAATGATATTTTTTTTTTAATAAGTTGCACAAAACACGGCAGCGCACAGTGTAACCAGTGCGGCCATAATTAAAAAAAAATTTTCAAAATAAAGAAAAAATTAGTATATACGTCGAGAGAGAAAACTTGAACTAAGTGGAATCAAAATATTTTTCCAAAATTTGTATTTTTGTAAGCACATGACACCATGAAAGTTATGATATCCAAAATTAACTTATGCTAGTAAGAGAAGTATACATTACATATGCTTACTTTTAAGAATTTTTTTTATTAATTGTTAATAAAAGTATGCACAAATTGTATAAACCATATAAAAGTGTGTGTATTAAAGCCCTGCGTCGGTGCATCTATTTGAACGTACACACACTGTGATTTATTGCATTGTTCACAGTTGACTGTCATTTAATAACACTTGAGAGTTTGATTTGCTCAACAGCAAACGAAAGCCTACAACGACAAGCAATACACACTTTCTCTCTCGGCAATCTAAGCATGGCGTGTTTTTGTTCGTCAACACCACAAGCAATGAAATTTAATAGTTAAGGGTAGGATGAGCAATAAAAAAAATAAAACAAAAAAATAACAATCAATATATGGCAATAGATCATTTGGATCATTTTGATCATTTTAATAATTTTAATCAGCGGTCGTCAGCGCCTAACTAGACATTTTTTTACACCAACTTCAAGATTTTCAAGATTGACAAGGTAAAAATGGGTCGCTGAATCCGAATTCGTTGTCAGAATTTCAAAATTATAAAATTTTGAAATAATAGGCTGCCATCTAATAATATGTATTTTTAAGAGTTTTAAACATCATTTATCAGTGTTAGGGGGTCGCTGATATCGAATCTGAAGTCAGAATTTTAAAATTCAAGATGGTGGATAGGGCTGCCACCTTCATTTGTTGCATTTTTATGAATTCGGGGCTGGCAAAAAAAAAAATGATACACCAAAAAGGGGTCGCTGAATCCGAATCCGTGGTCAGAATTTCAAAATTATAAAATTTTGAAATAATAGGGCTGCCACCTAATAATATGTATTTTTAATACTTTAAATCGGCAAAAACAACTGCAATAACTTTTTGTCAACACAACACGGCACAATTAATTGCATTAACAATTTATTTACACTTAATTCGCAAAATAAAAACTATAGCACATCATCTAGCAACTCAAACAAATAACACAATTCACAATTTGTTGAAACAGTTTCGTTCTTTCGCTCACAATTTTTTGACAGAAGCAATGAAATTCATGGTTTTGTCAAAAACTCACTAACACCTCTATTTCTTATACCATAATATTTTCAACTTCTAGTATGCAATGGTAAGTATGATCATTTTCAAGCAACAAAACAAAGCCATAAAGCGTAACTACTGAATAAGAAAACCAGCGCTTCTTTTGTTCCCCGAACACAAAGTATTTGCAGTAACATTGCAGTAACATTGCAGTTACTTTGCGTTACTTTTGAAAGCTTTTTTTTAAATAAATTCTAAAGTTTGATTGAGTGAGTAATAAAATTTGTTTAGTAAATTTTTAAAGATATTTATTAAATTTATTTTTTTTTAAAAATTATGTCAGCCACCATTTTTGTATAAAATAAATTTCAGTGATAAATTTGATAAGATTTTGTATGCATGCAGATCTTTGATAGAGCAATAACTTTTGTTCAAGTATATGTTATGTTGGAGTTATTTTCGATATGAGCACTGTTTGAAAAATGGTCTGCAGCTCTCTTTGAGGTCTAAATTCGTCATTAGCAGGTCTAAGATTTCGATGATATGCCATTCTTTTCTGCTGCTTCTAAGACATTTTCTGGTTATTTAAAACGGTCATTTATGTTTCCTAAATTCCAAATAAGAAAAGTTTTTAGACATTTTTGGACAATTTTAATTTTAAGAGCATTTTTCGTTTCTTAGGTCATTTACATAACAGACGAGAGGGTATGTAGAAAGATGTAGAAGCGAGTACAGTGAGCACAAATGGGTTTTTACCATTCAAGTCCATTCAACGCACCTTCTTGATAGTGTAATAGGTGTAAATAAATAAACTGTAACAAATAATTGCATACAAAAATTGTAAATGTTTGCATTCGTATTAAAAATACAGTCGAATCTGGATATAGTGAACTAATTTTTGCAAAGCCTCTTCTTTGTATGCAGACTGTTCGCATTTTTTTCTTTATCTTAAATCTTAAAACTTTTTTTTTAATTTTTTGCTTCTGATTCTTTGAAATTTCTGTTTATAAAGCGTTCACTATTTCGAGCTGTTCCCTATTTCGGGAGTTTTTTGTATCCTGATGTTACTGTAGTTCTGTTTTTTATGCATATTTTTGATATTTCTTTATTTTAATTCCGTACAAAACTTTAAAAATGCAAATAAATTCATTTTTATTTCTTTAAGCAGTATTTTTTCAGTAGGTGTTTATTTTGTTATTAATATTTTAGTTTAAACATCGATTAATTTAAGCAATTCTTACCAGGCATCAATGCAAGCAGTCAAAACCTTTCCGACGATATCTTGAACGTTATGATCGCATTATAAATAATTAAGTATTATAATTTTAGTGAAAAAAACTTCAAAGAATTAAAAAAATTCACTAAACACAGCCTTATTTTTAGTCCGAATGCAAAAATTTTAAATTTGTTGATGCAGATTGGAAGAAGTTTTCCATAACTATTATTTATGGCCGTTTGTTTTGTTTTGTTTTTAACTACCGCACCAACCAATATTTTTACAAAATACTCTATTTTTAGTGGTTATTTCAAACCATTACAGCTCATGAATGGCTATCGCTAGAGTCGAAATATTGAGAGAATTATCATAAACCAAATAAACAAAAACCAAAAAATTTTTTGAGAAACCGACCCGAACAACTTCTTTTGTTTAAGGCACCTTAATGTACATATCAAATAATTAACTTTTCGCATAATTTCGAATTTTTTAGTACTAACGATTCAAAAATCAGACATAAAATTTCTTTATATTTGAAAATATATATCAAATGGCATATTTTTATATAAATCGGGTGGGAACTGAGACAAATATTCGATAGCATGCTATGCTACAACCTGAATTATGTTAACAGCCCTTATAAAAACTATTTACTCTATTCATACTGAAGTAATCTACAAACACTTGAGTAAAAATGCAGTGTATGCGCTCATTTCATCGTTCGTAAGTTTACTTTTGCATCACTGCTTAGCCGAAGTTGAAATCAACCTGTAATTGTGCACGAGGCAGTAACTCAAAATAATGCATAATTATAACGATTGCCGTTCGTACACTGTAGTTTATACACATAATTGTTTTATGCAAACATCCATATCTTCCACTGAAGTCGAAGCACATATCACACAGTGTTTGACTTTGGTACGATCGGCTAATGCGCAATATGCTTGATGTTGTAAGTGAGTTCGATGGCGTAGAATATGTTGAATGCAGGGTTGCCACTTGTAAAAAAATTTAGTTACCAAAATTTCGTCAAAAAGTTACCAAAATTATATTGTATTAGAATTCATTAAACAAACAAACATTTTTTTGTAAAAAAATCAGTAAAAAAATCAAAAAAATTATAATTTTTGTTAATAAAAAACATTTATTCAACATTAAAATACTTAAAATTATAAACAGATATAGTGATTAATTAAATTTAGTTAATACTAGCTGAACCCGTTCGCTATCTTACACGTTCGCAGCACTTTACCCATTGATGAATTTTTCTTTATATTGCATGTGTGCGTCTCAGAGAATTGCAATTTCAGTGGTAATTTAAGTGCCGAATGCGCTGTTCTGCCACCATCCAAAACCGTTGCAGCAATGCCGGATGACGCAATTTAATCCAAATCAAATCCCCCTTTGACCAATCAAAACTTCATATAGCGTATTTTTTCCTTCCAGAGTCACAGTAACATGCTGTGAAAATTTCAAGAAGATCGATCCAAGGGTTTGGCCTCATATAAAACACATACAAACAAACAGACAGACAGACAGACATTAATTTTTATATATATATAGATTATTAAGTATTACATTTTTCTTGTTTAAAACTTTTTTATTTTTAATAACTAAAAATCACAAAAGTAAATAAAAAGTAAGTAAAATTCATAAACTCATATACTTATAAAAATGAGACGTATATCTTTTTATTTGAATTAAATAAAAAAAAAAATACATATATAGAAAAAATATAACATTTTTCTTGTTTAAAATTTATTTATTATCTATATATATAAAATGGAATGTGTGTTTGTTTATTTGTTTGTTTGTACCTTATAGGAGACCAAACCTCTGGACCGATCTTCCTGAAATTTTCACAGCATTTAACTGGGACTCTGGCATGATTAATAGGGTACTTTTTTCGACCACACCCACTTTTACGCCCACTTTTTTAAAATTATATAATTGCTCCCATATAGTTTTTAACAGATTTACTTCAAATTGTATACACATTATACTCCAGGCGAGGTAGAAATAAACATTTCTTACGCCACGCCCCCTTTCACGCCCATTTTCACGCCAAATTTAAGTTTTAAACTTTTTGTTCTCTGTACAAATTTGTTCCTTCCAACGGATTATTTTTAATTTGGTAGTATATTGCTCTTAATACTGTTAACGTCGCCATATTACTATGAACCACGCCCACTTCACCGCCCCTTTGTTGCTATACAAAATACTTTTTTGTAACATGTATTTACCTAAAGTTTTATAAACTTTTTATCTACAGGTAAGGTAGCCATAGATTTTTTTATTACCAAATCCCCCTTTTTCGCCCCATTTTACTTTAATTATAATTAATTTGCCTTCAATATGGTATATTTTTGGTGTCTTTAAAAAGTGTTGATGCACAAAAACATTCTGAAATAATTTTTTTATTATTATTTTTTTTTTAATTATTATCAACACAATTAAATTTGAATATTAATATTGCACAACTTTTCCTTCAAGTGTAACATGAGTATGTATACGGCAACATATGTATATGGCAATTCATTTCACAAATTAAGAACGCTTCTGATTGGCTGCCGTAAGAATAAATACTATTTCACCAAACGGGAGCTTTGTTTGCAAGCCATTTCACAGCTGAACTTCACAGTTTGCTGAAACTTTCACAGCATGTTACTATGACTCTGGAAGGAACAATAGGCTATATGAGGATTTTATTGGACAAAGGGGCGTGACACCGTCCATATAACCCAAAAATTTAAATCGCCATATTTGGGGCATTTTTTGACCTACGTAGATGATATTTGGTACATATGGTATTGGTATAATTAGGAATACGTACCAGGAGAAAATTGGGTGGGACCACGCCTCTTTTCAGGAAAATTAAAATCGCAATATAGTCTTAACTACTGGACCGATCTTCATTAAATTTTCACAATAGGATATTCTTACGAAATAATAAATTCTTAACTATATATAACCCAAACCGTCCATATAACCCAAAATTAAAAATCGTCATATCTTGGGCATTTTTTGACCAACGGCGGCAGTATTTGCTATATATGGTATTGGCATGAATAGAAATACGTACCAAAAGAAAAGTGGGCGGAGCACGCCCCTTTGTTTGCGATATATTGGAGGCTGGACCTGTTAACCGATCTTAAATTTTCACAGCGTGCAGCTTTGACTCAGGAATACTAATAACATGATAATATTTTTCAACCATGCACACTTCTGCACCTACTTTTTTACTACGTTTATTAACGCCTTTACCTCAAATTTAAAATACATAATAATTAAAATAGTGGGGTAGCCCCATTCTCTTTCTCCCACAACTTTCTGCAAAACAGCTGATTTTGTAATATGTGTTAATTAAAATAGAGAGTGGAGTAACCCCATTCTCATTCTCCCACAACTGACTGCGAAACAGCTGATTGTGTAATTGCTGCTTTTTGATTGGTTTAAAAATAAAAAGGGGGAGCATGAAGCAAATTACATGCGGTTCAGTGCTAAATTCTAATTGGTTTACTACAAAAAAAGGGGAGAAGCATTGCAATAATTAAATTAAAATTAAATACATAAATTTTTGTAAATATATAAATACTTTAAATTTTATTTTATAAAGAGGGGGTAGCGAAGCACACCGGGTTCAGCTAGTATTAATATAGAAATCACAAATAAGTAGTAAATTCAGGTAAACGTAATTTTTTTGTCACAAAACAAAAAATTATAAATTAATGGTATTATAAAAATGAGATCCTTATCTTTTTTATTTGAAATAAGTAGGTACTAAAAAATATTTTAAGAAAGTAAATGAATAAATACAAAGAAATGGCATTTAATGCTTTAAAAAAATTATCGGTTTCTTTAAGTTTAAATATTAATCATTTTGTAATAACTAAAAATCAGAAACTACACAGGTCGTTTGTTTTATAGGATATCAATTCTAACTACGCGCACTGATTTTAAATATAAGGAAGCTTTTTCACCATCACCCCAATTTAAGGAGTTATGAAAAATATGATATACAGTTCTTTTTCCAATAACTGCTCCAAGGCCAAATCTATTGCATAGTATTTAAAGCTTTTGCTGATATCTTTTTACGTTTTAGAAAAACATATTGTGAGAGAAACGGTAATTTTATTAAACTTTTTCAAAGCAACTTTAAGCGGCTGGAATACCCTAATTTTTCAGTAAGTTAGTTTAGAAATTTTTTCCTATAATTTTTTTATGTAATCAATTTTTGTTATTTCACAATATATATGGAATTATCCGCAATATTTGCAAAGGTAAAATGTATGCTTAAATTTCAAAGACAAAAGATATTATTATGATTGAGACAATTCACGGTAGCAAATTTTTTTATTATGAAAAAGTTTTAAAATTTATGATTTTTAAAGGTCATTATCTTCAAAACAAAAGATGAAAAAGAATTTGTTTACAAAAATGGTTAGACCTAATCAGCCCTATTATGAATAACTTTTTAAGTGGAATCGATAATGAGAGTTTTAATATTTAAGATAAACCTCAAGAACATTCAGGAAACTTAACAAGGAAAAAACATTCAGGAAAAAGTAACTTAAAAATGTCCGAAATTTTCTAGAGCTTAATCTTAAAAATTAAAACTGCCTTATCCAATTCCGCGTGAAAAATTATACATGATAAAGCTGAATATTTCCTAATCAAAGCTGCCAAATACGGTCGAAATCGACTGATGCAATTTAAAGATATTATTCTGTTAGAATATAAAAGGTTTTTACATTTTTGCCTATAACTCATAAACTAGAGCTGATGGCGAAAAAAAAATCTCAATTTTACATCTACAAATCTTCTTCTGGTGACCACACATAATGAGGCTTGTCTCTCATTTCGCAGAGTTCCTTTGAAATCATTATGCTATTTATTGTAAAGGGTGTTTTTTACAGAGTGATACAACTTTGAGTTGACATCACTGCTTTATTTGACCACCCATTTAACAGCTGATAGTTGCTTTTTGTTTAGTTTGCTTTGACATTTTATTATGGATCGACTTACACCTGAGAAACGCGTGCAAATTGTGGAAATTTTTAATCAAAATAATGGTTCTGTTCGTCAAACTTATCGTGCACTTCATCCATTTTATGGCGTACATAATTTTCCTTCAGAGCTGCTAATTCGAAAAAAATAGATTGTTTTCGGACCACATTTACTTTTACTGATAATGTGCATCCCGTAAGATGCCGAACAGTACGCACTGAAGAATCTGTAGCCGCTGTACAGGAAAGAATTGAAGATGATCCTAATCAATCAATTCGTCGCCGTTCTCAGCAACTGGGGTTGTAAGCTTGCACTTTATGGAAGATTGTACGAAAAGATCTTGGCTTAAAACCTTTCAAGATTCAACTTGTGCAGGAATTAAAGCTAAACGACCATCGTATTCGCCACCAATTCGGCGAATGGGCTGAGGCACAAATTGATATTGATTTTGAATTTCCATGGAAAATTTTATTGCGGTTATGTGAAGTCACTTGTCTACGTTGATAAACCACAAACAATTGACCACCTGAAAATCAACAATCGAAGAGTTATCGGCGAGATACGGCCGTAAATGCTGCGAAAAGTTTGTGAAAATTGGTGTTCCAGGTTGCGCCTTGTATGCGCCAGCCGTGGCGGCCACATGGTCGAAATCATATTTAAACAATAATGTCATAAAATTTTCTATCCAATAAAGCCCACTTCATTGATATTAAAAATATATTTCTGTGTTTTATTATGATATAACATTGTATTACTCTATAAAAAACACCCTTTATTAAAACCCAACTAGTTTCGTAGCTTCGTTTTTATAAGAGTCTTCTTTGTTAACGTTAAATTTCCAGATTGAAATATTTTGTCATTTTCTTTTGACATGATTCGCAATATTTTCAGATGATGAGTTGATTTTAAAAACAATTTTTTTATATAAATCTTGCAAATAAACTGATTATTTTGTATTTTTTGGAAAAACTAAAGGGAAAAAGTTACCAAAACTATAAAAAAATTACCAAATTACCAAGTCAAAAATTTTCTACCGAATTTGGTAATTAATTACCAAACTGGCAACCCTGGTTGAATGGTATTGAGATATTGAAGTCATACAAAAACCAAGTATGTACTGAGTGTAAAAGCAGTTGCAGTTCATCGCTGCAGGTCTCTGATAGAAATTTAACGCTTTTGCCTTTCTACAAAACAATTTTAAAATAATCGTTTTAAGGGGGTCCTCTGGTAATCTATGCCAAATTTTAGCCTTTTTTCAAAATATTGTGGAAAGAGAACGAGTAAAGATATTTTAGTTCCGTTTTTTGATTTGGGTAACTTAATTTATTGAAAAAAATACAAAATTTTGAAAAAGTGAATTTATGGACCGTTCAGAAAGTTCTCGGCCTGGTAACGAGGTTCTCCGGAAAAAAGGTGGGTCCAAATTGCGCACGATTCCAAGAGTAAACATCGTCTGAAAAAAAAAAAAATATTCAGTTACTTAGAATGAATGTCCCTATAGCCCCTACCTCGGAAACAAAAATCGAAATTTTTTTAGGGGGGGGAGCCGCCACTTTGAAAATGAAAAATCGAATTTCGACCTTTTTTTTCGTAGTCTAGTGTAGAAAAAAAATAGTAAACATTATTTTTTCGGCAAGTTTGAGGTAAGGGCTATAGCGGCGTAAATTCTGCGTCGTTTCATGCCTCATATATCAAAATCGGTCAAAAACTGTTTGAGTTATCGTGCGCAAAGTTTTGAAAAACATGGTTTCGAGAAAAACGCGTTTAAAGTTTTGACTTCAATTTTGAGGCACACAAATGACATTAGCACATATTTTTTTAATACAATACTTACGAATATTAATCGGCAATTCCAGCCCCATAAAGTGTGCCTTCCTCCATCTCATAAAACGAGTTTTCCATGGCTTTTTGGGCTCTGCGGGCTGTGCGACCCTCTTTCGATGATGCGTACGTTTTTAGCTCTGAGCGTTGAAGTCGTTTTCCGTCGCGAGATTCAGCATACATCTCGGCTTGTGGGCCGATGACAATACCCATTGTTGACATTATTTTTAAAATACTTGTGAAGCCTTCGTTGAAAATGCAGGTTGCCAGAAAATTTGCGATTACAACAGCAGTTATCGCGCACGCGTAGCTTTCAGCGTTCGAAAATAAACTGAATCTCGTTCGTTTGCTTCTTTCATGTGAACACCTAGGCTCAAAATCATTTCAACCCCTAAATCAAAACATGCATGTATACATACTGCATGTATACATACTGTGTGTGTATATTTTGTAATATCAATACATATTTTGGAAGAATTCCACAGAATTTTCGACTAATGACTGCAGGCAAATAAACAACTTTGCTGATGCGTTATTTTGACGAAAACATACCTACACAAAAATGCCTGTATCTCCTAAACTATTTCGAATTTTGAAAAATCCTTTTGGGAAAATGTTTTTGAGTATCTGAGCAATAGAAATATGAAAAAAAAATCGAAAAAAATTTTTCGGATTACCAGAGGACCCCCTTAAATTTTTTCAATTTTCTCCTATTATTTCTTTACAAAAACAAAAAATCGCTATCTGAGTTTGCATTGAAAAATTATGTTCAGTAGAATCTTTGACAGTAATTGCCAGATAATTGAGGCCAAGCTGAGAAAAAATCCACGATTTTACATTCGATTGTGTGAAAAAAATTTTTAAATTGGTTTTACAAATAATTAACATTAGATGAAATAAAAACTAATTTATAACTTTAATGTTTAAAATATTTAAATATTTTAAGCTGCAATAAACCTACACTTCATTGAATGGAGCTAAAATGTGGTATTTGAGGGGTTCCGGGGGTCACTAATTACGAATACGACGTCAAAAACTCGAAAACATTCAAAAAATGGAATCGAAAAAATGGCGGTTTTATTTTATTGTTTTTAATTTATAAACGATATTTTAAAATTATGTTTTAAAATATTTGTTTTCAATACTAAAGTTGTTATTTTAATTTTTCTTTCAAACAAATGTTTGTATATATAATAAAAGTATATTCAAAACATTGTTTTGAAAAAAAAACTTTTGTTTTTAATAGAACTGTAAAAACATTTGAGTTGAAGTTGAATGAAATTTTTTCAAGCTCTATTTAAAAAACAAATTCATTTGTTATGAACACAATTCCATTAAATTTGAACACATATTCCTTCAGTGACCTTTAAAACATATTTTAGTCCATATACTATAATCCTTTCACAATAAATGTTTTAAATTGAGTCTTTTTTTTCCATGTTGTGCTGACTGTTTCTCTCGATACTCGTTAAAATTCTTTCTTTTTTTGGGGGTTCTAGCCCCCAAATCCTCCTGCGTACGCGCCTGCCGTGGGTTCAAAACTCATGGTGCTTCTTACTTTTTTTATAATATTTTAATCAAAGCCTGTACTAAATGTTAAACCAGAGCTGTATTAAAATAATTTTATTTTTTTAATAAATAAAAAGTAAATTTTGCAAATACTAGATTTCTAACCGTTCACCAATAAATGTTTGTTATCAAAACCCTAATGAAAAATTCTGGCTACGGACCTGATATAAGCCGTATGTGTTTGCCAGAAATTAAGCCCCAGTCCAACTAAAATCATTTTTTAACTTATCAAACTACCCTCGTATCTAAGTAATCTTCATTTAGATAAGCTGTATTTTAACGTTAAAAAGCTGATTGCTTGATGGAAAATTGGTCAACTTTACTGATATTTTGATATCAGATGAACGCTAGTCCAACGAAAATAATTACTCTAATACACATGACGAAAACAATATAGCTTGTTGCGAAATCAGTCAAGCTATTGCGTATTATATGATATTCTTATCAAACAAAATGAGAAATTAAATGCTGCAAATGAAGCTGAAGTGGCTAGTTTGCTTAAAATAAACTAAACCAATTGCCCATTTGAGATCTTAAAAAGAACTTTGACCGGGCTTCCACTGATCAAATGTGTGTGTGTGTTGTTAAATGTTTAAAACACAAATGATCGATAACTGAAGCTAAGAGTTTTATGCCGACTTCGAATGGCTTATGTTATTAAGAAGCTTTACATGGTAATCTTAACTCGCTGAGGTTTGCTATGTCTGAAAGGTGAGATATCGCAATTAAAAACCATTCTGTCTGAGCTGGAAATTAAACACGGGCTACCGCGGTCCCTTAACTTACAGGCCACGCATTCTACCCAGTCGGCCGTCGTAAGTAATTTGCTTAACTGTAATAATAAATGCATAACTGATGCATACTGATCTTTTGAAAAAATAAAGCTTGCATTAAATATATTTAATATAACTTGAAGAGTTAACCCTATCAATTAAAGAACGGCAGATAAAACGCTGCATGCAATCCTCACCAAAGCCTTGCGACTTAACTTAAGAAACTCATGACAATCATTTTTAAGTTAATGAAATAATTTATTATATTTTTTTTTTAAATGTTTATAGGTGACTTTTCTGTTTTTTTTTTTTTTTTTTTTTTGGAATGTTCAATCAATAGTTGTTCTATTTATAACTGAACAAGTTTCACACTAATTTAATGAAGCAAGTTTTTGAGAATGAAACGCCTGGCTTGAGCGTTCTTGCTCATTCGGTATCCGATATCCTCTTCGGGTGAACGCTCGGGTTCATCTGTGTCTACTTCAGGCTGGTCTGGTGGCGATTCAGTATCTTCTGTAGGCTTGTCTGTCACCTTTGTTGGCTCGTCTGTGTCCTCTGTTGGCTCGTCGGTTTTTTCTGTTGGCTCGGTTATTTCTTCAGTAACTGGTTCCACAGTTGTGGATTCTGTTGTCTCTGTAGTAACTTCCTTGGTAGGTGGCGTGGATTCACCTTTAATACAGCCCTGCATATCCTTATCGTTAGCATATAAATCTTGAGAGTATGTATTTGAAGCAGTGGAGTTGCATGTTGATTTGGTATTTTCAATTTCTTGATACTTCATAGTTATAGCTTTGCTGGTACTGCTGCTGTCTAGTGAATCCCTGTAAAGCGTCTCAGAACAACTAGCACTCTAAAGATGAGAGGTTAAAATATATGTTTAATTAAAACGAGTTCCCTACAATTTTTCTGAAACTATTTAAAATGCTTATACTTACCGCTGCTGTTAAGCAATTAAAAAATTCCAAAGCATCTTCAATAGACTGACATTTTTCAAGGTTTTCGTTGACCTGTTTGCCACTGTTTGTTAAATTGGCGCGCTTCTCTTCGTTTAGTTTTGCCTGAACGTCCTTGGCATCTTGTGACTGCATATAACACTTTTCCAGTTCGGTTTCATAAGTATCAGTGATTTGATTCGATTTTTCACGATAGTATGTAAAGCATGCTTTTTGATCAACGGGATCAGCAAATAATTCCATTTGTTCCGACAGGACATCTTCCTCCACAATCGTACTGTTAACAGCTGCGGCAAACAATGTGCAGAGCAGCAAGGAAATCATAAGTTCTGTATTCATTTTTGTAGGCACTTTAATCAAACTTTTTTTCTCAATTTAACACAATTCTTGCTTATATTATTTTTTTTATATTTATGCCTGCAACTTGTTTGCTCAACGCGTTTTAATTTTTGACTAATTGTAATCGGTTAATATGTACGCTTTTATAGCTCAGATAGCCGCATTATTCGGCCAACATTAGTACTTTTTTTTTAGATTAAATTTTAATAAATTTTTAATCAGCTTCACACATTTCTTTTATTTCACTTTAGTCTTATTTTTCTTATTTATTTTAAGATTCTTAAGAATTCGTCATAAATTTGGCGATTTTAACGACAAAGAAGATATTGATATTTCTACGAATTGCTGACAACTTAAGAGTTCTCGTATATACTTGATAGATTTTGCTATAATATACGACCATCGCATGATGAAAATAATCCTTTTTGTTTTTTGGTAATTTGGGGAAATAACCGATTAGCTGCAGTGGTTCCTTCGTTATGTATTTAAGTTCAATAAAAACTATGCAAACTCCTGATGCATAGCTATCGGATGGAAGACGGGGATTTTTTAATAGACAAGGAAATTGTTCTAACTGAAGGGGAGGTTCTAGTAGGTTCTAGTAGAAACGTAACGTAATTTCAGGTTTTATTTTTTGAGCAAACTTTAATCTGTTTTTAAAAAATCTTTTGTGGCATTTATTAGTGTATATTCCAAGAACATTATGCAATTTTTGCGATGAAAAATAATTCAAAATGGTGGCTGAAGGTCTCGCTGATGAGCCGTGCGTGGCGATAGCCGATGTGCGCTGAACACTCTACAGCCCTGCTAAGTGATCTGAAACAAAAAAAAACCAAAAAAATATTGACCTAGATGAAATTTGGGGGGCCTTGCAGATATCCGATATAATAAAACCCTTTATAAAAAAGATGGAGGGTCTTTGAAAAAACACCCTGTTTTTCCATCCTTTTTCTTTTGCTTTACCGTCAAAAAAATAATGATAATACATTTTTTTGGAAATAACCCTTCCTGAAGACCTAAATTGAATAAGCTTTAATTTGAGCCATCAAACATCGAAATCGGTCAAGTCGTTGAAGCGGAATCGTGTACAGCGCAAAAAAAGGTACATATTTTCAAGATCCTAAGGATGACAATAAAGCAAAAAACAAAAATTTTCCGTCGATTTCTACTAGAACCTTGCTTTAAAGCAAAAACCGCGGCGAAAAGTCATAATTGTAGTGTACAATATAAGGAACACCTATCTTTTATAACAATCATGCAAGATTCATATTTATGAACAATTCGACTAACTTCTTGCTTTAATATAGCATCAGAAACACTTACGAGAAAAAGCCCTCATATTTCAGGAAAAATATGAAAAAATATCATCTGGAGTTGGAAAAATATCATCACAGCCTTTATTTATCGTGAATCCTCTTCACAACATTCTCGTGACTCTCTTAAAGAAATGTATATGTGGCCACCACGCAGCGTTGCCATATTCACAGTTTTAACTGTAAATTACAGTTTTTGAACAGGCTTAAATTTTTTTGAAGTGAAAACTTCTTTAGGCGCGTTGAACGATTTTGGTATAGGGTAAATCATTCGTTTGCATCATCGTATTTTTCCAAGGAACTCGTCATTCGGCCGCAAGCTCACAAAGAAATCACTTGGCAACTCCTGAAATTAATGCATATAATCTGTTTGTTAGTATATAAATACTTAAGTTAGGTTGTATTTATATATATATGCCTTTAAAGTTTGGCAATTTCTTCAGTTGTTGTATTTGTCAACATTTTTGAAAAATTTGCTTTTACTCAAACAGCTGCTATTCATGGTGAGATTTAAAAATGGATCCATCTTCTTCTTTTTCTTCTTTTTTCTGCTGGAACTTCGTTTGCAAACAAGAAAAATAATATATGGATTGAGTGTTTTAAATTTTAATCTCTAAGCTGTGATAAAGGCATATGTTGAACATTCAAATAATTACATGCATGCTCTTATTTTATTACATATCGTCAAACAAAGTTTGACAATTTTCACACTTGTTGTATTTGTCAGTGGCTTTTTATTTTCACCACTGCGGCATTTTATATTCATAGTTGTCAACAATGGCTGTGTGTCAATCAGTCGTGGTAGGATAGAAAATATCAAGTTGAATAAAATTTGTGTGTGTTGAAATAAATATGTCTTTTTTGCTGTGTCAAATGGACGATGAAATTTTGACAATTACAAATTTTGACATTTCGGTCGTCTTTTAGCGCAAATATTTTATTTTATTTGCATTTTATCAATTTGCGACATATATTATTCGAGAGCTTGTACTTGAAACATATTTCGTAAACTTGTAATATTGTAAACTTAAAAAACTTAAAAAATAACAAATTAATGAAAAAAAATGAACGAAAGTGCTTGAGTTTGTGTCTGCCTGTGTGTGGGCCAACGGTCTCCAACATCAGCAAGGGCAGCAAACTTAAATTGGCTTTCTTTGCTGGCGAGCGTCCTCCAAGTGCCACCACCTGCAACTGCAGTGCAAAATTTGTTGCTAGCCAACATCCTCTAAGTGCCATCACCAGTAGCACAAGCAAGTGCTAAGTGCTTGCTAGCAGGCAAACAGAAAATATAGCATGCAAAGTGCTGTATATTTTACGCCGTCAATTCGGTTCACCTCCTCTAACGCTGCGCAACCGCTGGGACAAAGATTATATAGTATAAAGATGTGCCACGTAGAACATTAAAAAGTAACAAATATTTTTCAGATCAATACGTAAGCTTTTGTGAGCGCGATGAAAAAGCTTTCTTGAGAGAAAATTTTCCAACGTTTGCATGCACATTCTCTCTGAAATGCTCTTTCTCTCGTCACTCCACAATGCTTCACAGCATATATCACCACTGCATGGTTTCTCACAGCTAGCGAGAGTCGTGAAATTTTATGTTGTAATTATTTTTTCCATTGTTGTTGCTGGAACCAAGCAATTGTGATCTCTGCTTGACAGCAACAAATTTTTTTGTTTGTTTGCATTATTTTCATGATGATTTCCTTATTTTGTGCGAAGCCCATTTTCTTATTCACTGCTTGCTATTAATATTGACTATTTTTGATTGAATCAGCCAGAGCAGTAAAATCTGCATATACATTCAGAATCTTAAGGAAAACTGAATAACGACATACAAATCTATCCAATGAATTCAAAATTATTTATAAATAAAATTTTTAATTCACATTGATATTTAAAAAATTGCTTAGTAATTAATTTCAGCTATTTTTTTTCGTTATTCAGAATAATTAATTATTTTTTTATTAATATGAATGCCATTTACAACGAATGCAATTCAAAAATAATTTCAAATTTTTCAATAAATTATTTTTTGTGCATTATTATTTCTTGATTCATTGCCTTTTCATGTGTTATTCATTATTAATTTTATTAATTTAATTTTTATTTATTATTAATTTTTATTTATTTTTAATTTGGTTCATTATTCAAAAGTGAATAACAAGATTTTGTTATTTTAGTTATTATTCAAAAGTGAATGAAAACATAGAAATGAATACGAAATTTATAATGAATAAAAAATAAATCTATATATATAAAATAGGATGTGTGTATGTATGTAACGTATGGACTCCAAAGCGTCTGGGCCGATTTTGATGAAATTTTCAGGTAATGTTCATCTTGTTACGGTGGGTAACATAGGCTATATTTGGACCCGATAGGTGGCGCTGGGGTGGACTTATATCGAAAATTTGAATTTATAGACCAATTTAACTGAAATTCAGAATGTATGTTTGTTTGATCATAAGAAAATAATTTGTGTATAAATGGACACGGTAGGAGGCGCTGGGGTGGACTTATTTCGAAAATATGTAAATACTTTTAATTTTATCTTATAACGAGGGGAGTAGCGAAGCACACCGGGTTCAGCTAGTGTTGAATAAAAAAATAATAATGAATAAAAAATTAATAAAAAAATTAATAGCGAACATTTTATATAGTAGTAAATAACAAAAGTAGTAGTAGTGAATAACAAAATGTTTTATTCATTGTTTTTTTTTATTTAAAAGTGAATATCAAATTAATAACAGTGGTATACAATTTGATAAAAAAGTTTGCGCGATGAAAACGACATTGCTAGTTCGATAAAGTATTTTTTCTAGATAATAGAAATCATTAAGACTTTTTTAGGTTGGTTCGAATTTTTTTAGAAGAATTTTCGACTTTTTTGAGTTTTGAAAAATATTTCCTCAGTTATGATCCTATAAATCAAAAAGTATTAATTTATTTTACAAGATTAATAAATATTTACAAATGAGACATTTATACCTTTTATTTAAGCAATTGTTTATACGATTATTTGTACGATTTTTGGCGAAATTTTCTGAATACTACATTTGTAAAAGAGTTTAAAACATAGCGTTTATTTAACATTTCCCCCATATTAAAGTGCGCAAAAATATAACTTCGATATATATATTTTGGATTTATTTTTACTTTGTTGTTAAAAAAATATTTCAACGAAAATATTAATGTAAAAAGTATTATTGTAGCTGGTTGGATATTTACGTATTTCGATTTTAGTATAAATACTCAAAATTACCTCCATCAAAGTGGACGTGGTGAGTTCGTACTAAACAAATTCTTCAGACTTTAAAAACCCAATTATATATGTAACTTAGGATTTTGTATGCAAACAATGTTCTTAGCGTTTTTAGCTAAATTTAAAAATCCCTAAACCGCAATTTTACGTTATAATAGGATTTGCATTACTGTAAACTCTTTGAAATGAGTAAAATAACAGAAATAACGCAATCAAAACAAAACAACAAAATCTTCGCGCTTCTATAAATAACTAGCTGAGACACTGTGTGCTGCTACCACGCCCCCATTGCCAAACGCCCATAACATGCTATCAGTGAAACGGCAAGAGTAAATTGTGGTCGAGTACCGAATTCCGAGGCTGTGCGGCCACCTATAACTCCAAAGCTATTCAATATCAAAAATTTCAGTTGTGTGGGAGGGGTCACACCCTCTTGCCTAGCGCCCATAAAATGTTATCAGTGAAACGTTTAAATTGTATACCGAATTCTGAGGCTTTGCGAAATATAATTATAAAGCTATCAGATATCGCATAGTTGGCCTGTATATGAGGTAATTTTGAGTATTAACCATATTTTTTAAACTCTTTCACAAATGTAGTATTTAGAAAATTTATACAAAAATCATTAGATCAATACAAATGATAGCTTAAATGAAAGATATAAACGTTTCTTTTGCAAACATGTATACATTTTTTAATATGAAAAAATACTTTTGAAGTTATATGATCATAACTGGGGACATATTTTTCAAAACTTAAAAAAATCGAAAAATCTTTGAAAATTGCATTCGTTCTATAATACTCATACAATTTAACACAAAGTCTATATTAATAAAACTTATTTTCTGGTTTGTTTATTTAATTGACATTTATACAAATCTAAATGGCTTAACGAACCGCGCTCAATTTAAGTACACATACTGTGTGCATCCTAGATTAGATTGTTACATACTTAGTTTTGATCACGCTCATTCCATCCATTTTCACTTACGTAAATTTTGATATTGAAAATCTTTCTTGAAAAAAATTTTTTGCAAATTAAATTTAAAAAATTTCATTATTTTTAATACCAAAAACATTCACATATCTTTAGTAGCTAAATAAAAAAATTTTCCGCAAAAAAACAACTTAAAAAATATTGCTTACAACATTATTCGCGGCAAAGCTTCAACTGATGGAATCGCAATTACAATAATATAACACTAAAAATATCATGAGGCAAAACGGCAAAAAAAACCAAGTCAACACACAAAATATACCCAGATTAAGTCATCTTTATGATATTTTATTCTTGAAATTATATAACAAAAAGATAAGAGATAATGCAAAAAAATATAATAACTTTATATTATATAATGCTCGTAGGGTAGTTTAGTAAAAAAATTGCCTACATTTTTTAAGTAAAACCTAATAAAATTCTGCTACATTTTGTCGGCAGCTACATCGTTTATTCAGATGCTTCGTGCATCAAATCTTTACATATCAGGGCAGTTCACGATCTTGTTGCATCGTTGCAAATGCAAAATAAACAGCTTTTACAAAAACAAAAAGCATATGTTGCAAAAGCTTTTCAATGCCTTTTGTTTTTGTAAAAGCTGTTTATTTTGCATTTACAACGATGCAACAAGATCGTGAACTGCCTTATCATTTCTATTGCTTTTCAATATTATGCTCACATTGGCTCACATTGTCGCTTACTTATTCTCTCGCTCTCAAAAGCTTTAAATCGTTCGCTCGCTGACTCTCATAAAGCTTTTGTGTGGATTTATGATAAATCCACATTCAAATTTTACTGTGCCACTTGCTTGTATGGCGGTGGCACATCTTTCTATTATATTATCTGTGGCTGGGATCTTGTAATTCTCTTTGCGTTGTTGTTGTAAATTTGCTAAGTAGTTATTGTTGTATAGTAAGCTTTAATTTTTTGTAGATGTTTATTTGTAGCTACATTCAGCATATGTCATCGAACTAATTTAGAAAACAGTTTATACATATGAATTAAAGAGTATATATTTGACCTCGCCTCAAATTTTTTTTTCGAATTTTGCATTTGGGGATTGGTTAAATATGCGATTTGATGTAAAAATTCATGTGGCAAATTTTCAAGTCGATCAGAGTATGCCAACCTGTGCCAAGTTGAGGTCAAAGTTCAAATATAGAAAAAACACTCGTTTTTTGACTTTTCTCTACTTTTTTATTTAAAAAAATGCAATTGACTTAATTTTTTTTTTTTTGCGTTTGAGTTAAATATGATTTTTGATGTCAAGATTCATGTGGTAAAATTTGAAGTCGATCAGAGTGTGCCAACCCGTGCCACAATGAGGTCAAAGTTCAAAATATATAGAAAACAATCGTTTTTTCATTGATATTATAAGTTAGGAATTTTTTTTAACAAAATTTTTTTCTTTTTATGTATTTCCTTCAATTTTTTTTATTTTCCATAAATACTCTTCACGCATGAAAGAAATATTTGCAAAAAACACAAGAAAACTAAATCAACTGTACTCGTTTTTATTTGTTTTTTTCAAATAGTGCATGGAACTCTTTAACAAAGCATGCATATCTACGAAGCACTAAATTTATCCCAGTCTTATCTACATGTAAAACAACTCTCACAAGTTGAGTGAGTCACAAGACAACACAACGAAGTTAAATTCCACGTGCTTATATTCTAAGAAAACTAACGGTATAGTACATTGTGACATTCTGCCACCAATTTCGTTTAGCTTTTATATTTTTAATTTAGTATTTTTCCATTGCGAAATTGAGTGCGGTTGTGAAAAGTTGTTTATTAAAAGAATTAAAAATAGTACAATCAGTACAGAATTTTTATTATGGCGCTAAATAAATCTCTAAATCTTAGATCTGCTGACATATACGTGCATTTGATAGGAAAATGCGAAAAAAAAATAGTTGGATGCAAATTACCTTCAAAACTACAAGTGTTACAATGCTTTTTTTATTATGTGCGTTGTGAAAAAAGTCAATTAAATAGAGTTCTGTATTAGCGTTAGAAGAAATATTGCCCTTCTGGGAAAGAGCTCGTATTCCAACGTTGCACAAAAGAACATGTGTTGAAAAATTAAACAAATTATATGATGAGTGGAGAAAAGTGCAAAAAGTTTCTAAATCTAAATTTGCAAGACATAGAAAAATGGAAGAAGATTTCAAAGAACATTTGAAAAATTTATTCGATATTGCACATGTTGATGCCTTAGAAATAATTTCTATTCAGGAGGATAGAGATTTCTTAATTAAACAAAGGGAACATGGTCGTGTTAGCATAATGACTTCAATAGATCAAAACCTAACAAATTAAGAAAAGCGTAAGGCGGAAAGAGAAGAAAAGGAAAATCGACGCAAAGAAAAGCATCAAAGAATTGAAAGCTCTGAAGGTTATATTAAAGTCAGCATGAGTAATTTTTTTCTTTCAACTTATTTTGTTCAATAATTTTTACTTTAGTCTTGACTGTACAATTTGATGCAAGTGATGAAAGTGAATGTGAATCTGAAAAGTCTGCAGATTCGCCGACAATTGAACCAAAAAACATTAACCCGACAGAGAATCGTGTTAAGAAAAAATTCATAGATGACAGAATGTTGGCATGCATGGATGCTGGTAATATGTCGACTCCACTCGCAATCCATTTTATTTCTGCGACAACGAAAACTTTAGGTCACAATATTGACGATTTGGTTCTTAATTCTACAAGTTTGAGAAGACAACGCAAAGAATATCGTCAACGTCATGGCAAAGAAATTATTGAGAATTTCAAGGTAATACAATTTATTTTAAAACTGTTATGAATATTTCACAGAATTAACATTTTTCAGATTCCTGACACATTCGTTCTACATTGGGATGGTAAACTACTTCCTGCAATGGCTGGCAAAGAAAAAGTTGACCGCCTAGCTATTGTTTTAACTGCAGAAAAAATTGAAGAGTTAATTGCCATTCCAATTATTGAAGTTGGATCTGGAGCAGCAATCGCACAATCAATATATGATTATTTAACGAAAATGAACATGATAAATTCATTAGAAATGGTGTGCTTTGACACAACTGCTACCAACACTGGTCAACATAATGGGGCAGCAATGTTGCTGGAGAAAAAATTAGATCGGAGTTTGATGTGGTTACCGTGCAGGCATCATATTGCAGAAATCTTACTGCGAGCTGTTTTTGAGGTATATTTTGGAAAATCTAGTGGTTCAGAAGTTGGTATATTTGAACGTTTTTCACGGGAATGGAACACTTTTAAGTTGGAAGATTTCAAAGTTGGTATTATGGATGAAGAAGTGCAACGTGCTGTAAGTGTCGAAGAATGTAACTTCAGCAAAGAGTTTTGTATTAAACATTTAGAAAAGACCATATCCGACATGATTATAAAGAGTTCTTACAACTTACGTATATTTTTCTTGGTGGCAGCATCCCAAACTTCGCATTTCATGCACCTGGGGCAACATCCCATGCAAGATTCATGTCGAAAGCCATATATGTTTTAAAAATAAATGCTTTACAAAAACAGTTTCAAATGTCTTCCAGCCAGTTGAATGGTTTGCGAAATATTTGTATATTTCTGGTACGCCTGCATGTTCCGTACTGGTTCAGAGCCACTTATGCTGTCGAAGCACCAAATAACGATTTACAGCTGGTTATAAAGATTGCAAGTTATATTGACCCAAACATATCAATACCACTATTAGCAAAAATCCGAAACCACCTATGGTATTTATCGGAAGAGTAAGTTGCTCTTGCGTTTTTTGATTGCAATGTGGACTTTGACGTAAAAAGAAAAATGGTTGCGGCACTTGCAACTGAGATCGAAACTGAGGAAGACAATGTAATTTCACTGCCTAAAAAAGTTTGCGCTAGTATTGAAGAATTAAAAGAATTTCAATCTAAAGATTTGAGTTGCTTTGTAACACATAAAACTAAAACTTTTTTTGCACGTTTGGAAATAGACACCAATTTTTTAAACTTTGATCCCTCAAATTGACACGAAAGAGCAGAATACATTAAAGGCGTTCAAATTCTGAAAAATATTAATGTTGTTAATGATGCTGCTGAGAGAAAAGTCAAACTTATTACAGATTTTAACCGGTCCTTAACACATAGCGAAGAAGACAAGGAGTACTTGCTTCATGTTGTTGAGAACTACCGAAAGGAATTCCCATCATATACTAAATCGTCGCTCTTATAATAATTTAATAATATTAATTCTCTTCTTTTTTTTAATGAAATGTTTGAATATAAAAAATTGCAAATTAAGAAAACATTATATGAATTGCATGTTTTTTTATAATAAATAACTTGTCATCAATGAAAAAACGATTGTTTTCTATTTATTTTGAACTTTGACCTCATTGTGGCACGGGTTGGCACACTCTGATCGACTTCAAATTTTACCACATGAATCTTGACATCACAAATCATATTTAACTCAAATGCAAAATAAAAAAAATGAAGTCAATTGAATTTTTTTTAAATAAAAAAGTAGAGAACAGTCAAAAAACGAGTGTTTTTTCTATATTTGAACTTTGACCTCAACTTGGCACAGGTTGGCATACTCTGATCGACTTGAAAATTTGCCACATGAATTTTTACATCAAATCGCATATTTAACCAATCCCCAAATGCAAAACTCGAAAAAAAAATTTTCCATATAAGTGAGGCGAGGTCTAGTATATATAATATTGGTAAATCTTTTTGTTTTTAGTAAAAGTGTTACCGTATCGGAAATACATTATATATATATATATATGTACACACATATACATATTTACATATATATAGTTCATGTATATGAACAATTTAGCTCATTGAGGAAATTTAAAGAATATTTATGTATATTTATATAATAACAATTACGTATTAAACCTGCGAAATAATTAATATTTTCAGTAGTAATCGAATAACTAAAGTCTACTTATCCTAAGCATTTTATTTTTTAAAACTGTTTAGCTTTAATTTCTTATATGAATTATATATAATTTATAAGCTATACATATTTCTTAATTTTAGAATATTCTATTTTTAATACACAACGCAACATAAATATGGTGAACATGTATATTGTGCTAGTGTTATGATATAAATTGATATAAAGAAGCTTTAATTTTTTATATTAATCAATAATGAAATAATTTAAATAAATTACTTTAATTATATGTATTTTTGATATGATAAATAGTTTCAGTAATATATAAAAAATGTAATAAATTGTTATAAGCTCTTAACAAAAATAATTCTAATTTCATATGCCAACTGTAGCTACACGATTAGAATTCACAACACCTACAAAAAATCTCCGGCTAACTGCGCCAACAACAATTACCAAGGAAATCTACAAACAAGGACGCACAGAGAAGAACAAGATCAGAGCGGAACTTTTAAAACTTTTTGATTTCATCCTACATGTAGGACGGGCTGCAGTATGAGCTTTCCCACATCCTACATGTCCGTCCGACCTGTCAAATCCATCTTACATGTAGGATAGTCCGAAACCCCTTATTAGCATGAAAATTCTTATATAGCAGTAAGGCGGTCCGTGGCAGGACAACGTCTTCCAGGGAATACTAAAATTTATATATAGGTTTTTGCTTCGGTCGGCAGTCCTCTCACTGCTATTCTTTTTTTATTTAAAAATACCGGGATCCCGGGAAGCAAATCCTGGGATTTAAAGGGGCTTAAATTGTTCGGGATCCAGTGATTGACTTCTCAGTATCTACGTAGCGTAATTCGTAAGAACTTCGCCTGAGGATCGAGAGGAAGCGAGTTAAAGTCTCTATAGTGGCGAGATATTTTTACATTTATATTTTTGTTACTTTCTGAAAAGACGTAAGCAAAAAGCAACAAAGTTCTTAGAAAACCATGTCGCTAGGAAACCATGCCGCAAAAATATATCGATTTTTTAATTATTCATGCAAGCAAATCAACAGAGCAAGCTATAAAAACTTCTCTTAAAAAAAAATGGTCAGCACTTATTTGATCGACGCCATAGAAACAAAGAAAAAAATTTATCAGAAATCATTTTCCGTTATAATGCCCACATCTCTAAACTAATGTTATTGGCTTCCTTCCGATTGTTATTTTATGATACTGAATAAAAATGTTCATTCAAATAGATTAAAAAAATTAATCATTGCTTCTATTTCGCCACCTTCAATACTCGTATTGCTTAGAATCCCCGAAGGTGATTTTTAGTAAGCCAAAAAAAAAGAATATTTAAATGAAATTCTGATAATTATTAATCGATTATAATAATCAGTTTCACTTCTGATAATGAACAATAATAAGAGGTTTTTAAGAAGTTAAAATCAACTTCCTTTCAACGCTAATAACACTAGCTTATAGCCAGAATGTACAAAAAATGTCACCATCCATTTGAAATGTAAAATGGTTCGGTGCTTCCGTAATGTCATTATGTTTTTTTTATTTCTGTCACTCCGTTTTCGAGATATTGCCCACTGTTGTGTTTTACAAAAAAAAAAGTTGGTTCCACTTAATGGCATATATCTCCAGAACCAACCATAATAAAATATTAAGTTAAAGCTAATAAAATTCCCTATAAACAATGGCTCCATCATTTTTTGATTCAACTGTTAGTTTCGGCAAAATAGACTAAACTTTTTAGGTATTTTTATTGTTTTTCAGAAAAATTTTAAATAAAAACCAAAATAATTGCAAATTTTGTTAATAAATCAATATATTTTATCAGTTTTGATATTTTTTGCTTTTAGCTTGTACTTTTTTTAAAAAAAAATAAGATATTGTTGAAAAAATCTATTGAGATATGAAAAAGTTTTGTTTAATTGAACGAAAGCACCCAAATTAACCCTCTACTGCACGCATTATGAACCAGCTAGAAAAAAACAACATTTTTTTGTTGGATTTATGTTTGGAATGGAGTAATTAAATTCGCAATAAACAAAATTTCAAAAAGTAGTTCCGTTTCCGTTAGAAGTCATATATGGCTGTTCGAAAAAATGCGTGATTTCATGAGTTTTATATGTACAGTTGAAAAATAATCACATAAACAATAATCTGCAGACTTAAAATTTTATAAAAAAAAATTATATAAGTAAACTTACTTATACGTAACTTAGAAAAACAATGTTTTATTTTCTGAACTCCATGTTTTTCTGAATTAAAACAAAAAAACTACACGCCCTAATAAACTGAACTTAGATTTTCTGAGCAGCTATGTAATAAAAGTGACAACAACATTCACCATTTAAAAAGCGTCTACTGATGCATTTTAATAACTGTTATTTTTCCTATCTTCTAATATCCGTTGGAAATTCGAATTAAAAATGCTAAGCCATATATGGCTTCGTGTGCAGTGGAGGGTTAAGTAATTGTTTATGAATTTCGCCTTATTTTATTGTCATATAAATACATAAAAAGAAAGGGTTGTTGCAGATAAAATATTTTTTTTTTAATTTTATTGTTCATAAGGCATAAGTGTCAAATCAGGTGTTTTGAGTAAGAACACTAAAGATACAAGCAAACATGCTACAATTAAACGAGGCTCACGACCTAGAGCGCGACCGCTAAAACGGAATACATTAATTTGCTTCGTACAATAAAACCAGGTAGGCTCATGACCGAGCGTGCAACCGCTGATACTGACAAAACCAAATGGAATACATTTGTTTGCATGCTACAATAAAATCAGGTAGGCTCGTGACTTAGAGTGCTACCGCCGATACTGTCAAATCTAAGCCGAATACATTTGTGTGCATGCTACAATAAAAACAGGTATGCTCACGACTGAGAGCGCGACCACCGACCTTCAAAGAAATAGAAGCAAAACATTCTAGCATTCTAGCAACTTACTTTCGAAAAGAATCGACTCAATTTTACGAATTTACTGTAAAGTCATATCTTCATTATTTTGTTTTTGCAGATGAGAATATTTATGAACCATGGACGCCCAGTATTTTGTGTCAATTGTACAAATTGTCTAAATTGAGCTTGGGCAAAAAATGTTACATGAAATTTAATGTTCGGATGATCGGAGACGACCGTTTTGTCACCTAAGCGATTATCATTTTTTCCTGACCAAAGAAACTGGCGTTGGAAAACACAAACGAGTGATATACGCTACTGTCAAGACCGTTTCATTGCCAGTTCCTCATTCTGATGATGTTCCACATTCTACTTGTCCTGATTCAACACGTAAAAACAATCGTAAGTCTTTCGAATCAGTGGAGTTGGGAGGTACCACTGTAGAAAACAACTTAAATCATTTAAATAACAATAAAAACGAAAAAAATAAAAAATACATATACAATGTAAAAACAATGTAAATTATGAAAAGGAAAAGAATAATTAAAAATTAAAAAGCCTTATATTACAAGAACCTTTACTTGTTATTTATTTATATGAAAATAAAATCAGACAAAATGCATAAATTGACAATCACTCAATTTGGGTGCTTTCGGATCACCCACACAATTAAATACAACTTTACTTTTCCTTTTCTCAATATATTTTTTTCAATAATATCCAATTTTTTTTTTTTTTGGAAAAATATAGGATTTAAGTAAAAAATATCAAAACTAGCAAATTATTTTGATTTCTTAGCAAAATTTGCAATTAATTTGGGTTTTTTTTTTGTAAATTTTTCTAAAAACCTGAAAAATCCTTAAAACTTTAATTTATTTCGCCGAAACTAAATGTTGAATCAAAAGAAAAAAATTAAGGCATTGTTTGTAGGGAATTTTACTAGCTTTAATTTAAAATTTGTTTGACTATTTATTTTAGTTCTAGAGATATATGATATAAAGTAGAACCACCTTCTTTTTTTTTTAAACTATCTCGAAAACGGAGTGACAGCAAAAAAGTATAGCAGTGAGGGGACTGCCGACCGAAGCGAAAACATATTTATAAAATATTAGTATTCCCTGGAATGCTTTGTCCAGCCACGGACCGCTTTACTGCTTTATAAAAATTTTCATGCTAATCGGAAAAACTTTTTATATTTTCACTCCCTCAGACTTTGATTATATCTTTCAAAATAATTTTTATTCAGATAGCATTTTTATTTTATAATTACACCAAACAATATTATTACATTTAAACTGAATATTGTTGATATAAAAATAAAATACAGGGAACACTATTGAATGAAAACTAATCCTCATAAAATAAAATAAATTTTTTATTTTTTATATATGATATTTTGTTTGATTCGTCTTGAAGTCTCTTTTAATGCCTGCATTTGAGATCTTGCTATAAGGAAAACAGAAAAAATAGCAAGCAAAGTGCAGTTTATTTTCTGCCTCCGATTCGGTTCATCCTTACATCCGGTTCATCATTAGTGCACATTATTTTCGTCTTTTATTATTTCATTACATTTTAAATTATGGGTTTTAGCATAAAAAGCAAAGTAAAACATAAACAAAAATATAAATTAAACTTATTGTTACGTATACATACAATTTGTATTTACATAAATTTCATTGAATTTCATTCACATTATTTCACTGTTTGCGTCATTAATCATTGCATTATATTCTAAAAAACATACTTTAGGCGTATGGTAGCTGAAATACGACACAAAAAAAATTTTTGGACGATGCAGTCCCAGTCATGATAAAATTATTATTTGGCAGCCTTGACAACTACTTATTTTCTCACGAGCTGTGACCATCGAATTTCACACAAAACAAAACAATATAAAGCGCGTGTGTCACACACATTGGCAGCTTTCAGCAGAGTCAATAGTTGGCAACTGTTTTTTTAAAATGTAAGTGAGAAACAGTAGCGTAATTATATTTTGTGCGCCCGCCCGCAGGTTTCTAAATGCGCCCTACTATTTACTTTTAGACCAAAACTAAGTTATTAGTAGGTTAATAGAATCGTAAGAGAAAAAAAGAGAACTCTTGACAAAAAAAAAGAAAACAAGAAGAGACTTTTTAATTCAATAGTCATCATTTATTGCAACAGTTATATTTTAACAATATTTTATTTCATAAATAAATGTATATTTTATTTTAATAGAATTTGTTAAAAAAGAGCAATAACGTAAACAATACTTTTTATAAAAAATTATTATATATATAATTCAATAAAATTATAATAATTATCAAATATAATAAAATTTAAAATAAATATTATAAGCTTTTATCACAAAGTAGGCAAAAAGAAAACATATATTAATTTTTATTGTTGTGTATTTTATGACCTTTTGATTTTAATATTAAATAAACAAATACGCAGGCTTTAGTCAGTCAATTATTTATTAATTATTTCCAACATTTCGAACTCCTTCCGAGTACATTATCAAGGACTAAAAACAATTTAAAATTCTTATAATAAAATAATTTTGCGCTAAGACAATTGAAAAAGCACTTACAATTATATAAACAATTTTTTTTAAATTCACTGGGTTAACAACATTGACATCAAATATTTAAAATAAATAATAAATAATGAAAACATACCTAAAGCTTGCTTATTTTTTTATTTATATTAATTTTTTTAAAAAGTTAAAGAAACTTGAAGTTTGAATAAATGAGATCAATAATATTCTTATTGGTGAAATGATAAGTTTAAGATGTTAAGTTTAAATATTTTGTATTTGATGTTAACTGTTAATTGAAGAATTTGCTAACGTCACAAAATATGACCAACTGATTGATTAAAATAACATCAGTAGCTGACTTGCTGAAAATATGAAAGCAAACGGGTAAATCGACTTCGACCATAATCGAGTTTTGCTAAACAAAGAGGACTTTTGCTCTAAATAGTCGGTTTTTTGTCGATTATTGCACTCTGAGAAATTTTATTTCATCACATATTATTAAATTATTTTTCATTTATTGTTGTTAACTTAAAAAATAATGTTTTGCGAAGGAAATAAATATTTTAATATATCTTAATTTTTTTAAAACAAACGTCACACAGTGTAACGTCCCCATTCTTGGCCAAAAATAGAAGGACTGATCGTAAAACTATGAAAATTGGCACGAATACCTTTCGTTACAAAATTAAGTAATGTTGAAAAATTTATACAATTCCGCCCTTTGCCACACCCACTTCCCATATAATCGAAACCCCAAATAATCGAAATTTTTGCCTGAAACTTCATTAAGTCCTGTTTCAACAACACGAAATTTGCTACATAAATTTCTATTGTGATTATAAATAAATGAAAATTTTATAGGCGAATGTCACGGCCATTAATTATATTTTAGTAACTCAGCCTAGAAAAATACTACCAACACAAGTCAACTATATTTCTGTTTATATTTTGTAAGTTTTGTGCTTGTAAATAAGTCGAAATTTTGAAAAGTAATAAGCTGCCATACATTAAATTTCATACCTATAAAAACCATATAGGTCACCATAAAAAAATGTATATCTTCCGAATTAGCAAGTATCAGCAAGAATTTTTTTTAGATTTCGTGTAACGCAGTTCTAATGATGTTTTCGTGAAAAACTTATAGTCAATCTTTCTCAAAATTATTTTTTAAATACTTTAAAAATTGAATATTTACAAATTTGTATCCCGCTTTTTGTGTTTACTTTTATGATAAGCTTAAAACCATATGTTCAAAATGTAAAAAAAAATATTGCCAGACATAAGAAATTTTAAACTTCTTTTATTATATAAAAAAAAAACATTAAATAAAATGCGATAACAGGAAAAACTGTATTTTAAAAATTGCAACTTTGACTGCTTGTCGTAACGAAACGGTTGTTACTATAAAAAAAATTAATTTTAATTTTTTCACCCACGATATTTTCTATTGAAAGCCATACAAGTTTTAGAAAAATTCAAACATCGATATGTTAGATTTTTGACCGATTGTTTTACACTGTGCGTCGTTCTCCACTTCATTTGTCATTTTCATAAAGGGACTTGAGGGCGCCCTTGGCTTAGTTGCGCCCGCCCGCAATTCGAGCTCTGCGGGCCTACTTTTTACGCCACTGGTGAGAAACCTTTGCAATGAAATGATCCATTCACAATAGGTGACTCCTCTGAATGCGGCCAATGTGTGTGACACACGTTAACTATTTTGTTTTTTTTTGCTTGACATTCGATGGTCGAAACATTAAATATCACTCCTACCTATTACTTATTATACCATGCTCCCAGTCAGAGAATATGCTGGCGACATTTATAAAACTACCAATGTTTTTTATGTTGGTCATGAAACTCAAATGCACTCTCTTGGATCTTGGCTACCAGGCGCTCAGCAAACGCAGCAAGCAATTATCAATAAGTTTATCTGCTGACAAATCGGTCTGTCATAAAATAATGTTGAAGGATATTTACTGTTTTTCTTTCAATGTATATGTAGATCTATAGCTGAACTAAAATACATTTACAACAATAATTACAAAGAAAATCTACTACAACGACGAACAGAGAAGAGCAGTATCACATCGGTTGCGCAACGTTAGAGGGGATGAACCAAATGGGCGGCGGAAAAGAAACAGTACTTTGCTTGTGTATGTTTTTTGTTTGCCTGGTAGCAAGATCTCAAGTGGAGGCATTAAAAGAGACTTCACGACTTCACAATTGATGTGTGAACACTCCTCAAATCGCCATCAAATCCATACAAATTTTGTTGGTCAAATCATTTGTCAAATCATTTAATGATCGATTTGATGAGTGATTTGAAATGTGAAGAGCGCTATTGATGACGAGAGTAACTCGAAAAATGACGATGACTATGACGATGACGTAAACCAATGATTTACCCTCTACCAAAATCGTTCAGCGCGCCTAAAGAAGTTTTCACTTCAAAAAAAATGACATTTTCGGTATCAACAATCGATTTAAGATTACAAATAGGCAGTGGCATTCATTGTACAAACAATTTTTCATTATTTTTAAAACAGTGTAGTCTTTAGCTTAACGTAGTCTATTGATATTTATTTATATATGTATTTTTATTAATTTTTTTCAATATACTTTTACAACCCTATTCTAGCAAAGTAACAATTATTACCCATTTTTTTTTTAAATTTTGATGTGCTTGTTGTAATTTTTATATTTCGAAACAAATTTTTAAGCTCAAAAATAATAAATTTAGATAAAAATTGTCACCAGCTTTGGAGATAGTCACAATTTCATTAAAAAATTTTGTTTTTTAACAAAAAACTATATCTAAAAACTTTACTTGTGTGATTTTTTTTTTATTATTTTTCTTATTTTGCTTTATCTGATCTTTGTTATTACTACAGAGAATATAATATGCATATTAAGGGTAAATTAAACTTCATTCCTCAATCCTCCCTGGAATCCTTAGATTCATCGGATTCCTTGGATTTCTTGGATTAATCGGATTCATCGGACTCATCGGAATCATCGGATTCGTCAGATTTCTTGCTATTAGAAAGGTTTGATTCGTCGCTGCCTTCACCTTTTTTAGTTGTTACTTCAGCGGTTACAGGTTCTTGCTCAGTTGTTGTTGTTGTCTCTTCCGTTGTAACTGTAGGTTCCTCGGTGACGATTTCTGATTCAAGACAATCTTCATAAGCCGCATATGCGACTGTAATTTTTTTCTGTTGATTTGTGTTAGCTATCTGTATGCAAACTCTTAGCTCACTTTTAATTTTTTCTATCGATTCTATATCAACTGTCAATAAAGACTGTTTTAAAGCATCTATTTCTTTCTGGATTTGGGCATTTCTAACCTGAAAATAAAAAAATTATTGAATTTTTTTTTCATTTCAATAGATAGTTGAGTAAAATATTTTTTTAAAAGATGTAAGAGTTTATCAGATTGGAATATTTACTAGGTCGTAAAACCTTAAAAAGCCTAATCAGTTTTAAAAACCCTTGTTCTCAAAGTATATAATGTATCATAAACACTACTTGATAAAATATAACTTACAAGGCATGGCACAAATTGAAGAGGATTTTTCCGAATATCACAAATACCGAGGGTACTAGTTAAGCGCTTGATTTCTTCCTGAATTGCAGCAATTTTTTGCCTTGCGCTATTTATTATCTCCGCGCTAGCATTTTGATAACTGGAAGCACATACTGATAATTCCAGTCTAAAAGTACTTTCATCTATATCAGCAATTAGTTTACGAAAACAATCCGAAGAATTTTCATCATTAGTGTTAGGAAGAAATTCATCCCAGGAAATTACAGCTGCTGATGTAATCTGTAACATCAAACAGAGGCTACAGATTGCTATACACATTGCTTTTAAATTCATATTTTTTCTTTTTAATAAATGTGTTATGCACACTTTTCGATGTTGGACTCTACTGTGCTCTTACCAAAAAACACTTCACCTTTTATATATGACAAAATAAGTTTTCAGAGTTTCCTAATTGCCTTTAATTCTGTTTTTGTTGTTCTAATTTTAATATCTTTGGCTTAATTTTAAACACCCATGCAAAATATTGCTTCATAAAAAGTCTGAGAATTTTATTATTATAATAATTATTTTTATGGAAATATTGTCTTCTGTGACGTTTCCACTTTTGTCTGTGTTTAGCATCCTTATCTTATAAATTTACTAATGAAATAAATATTTATTTTAATCATTTGCTTAAGATTATTTATCTATCTGTTGACTTACACTTTCGACTTACACTTTGCCAAAATAAAAGAACAAAAAAAAATCGTTTAGTTCTGTGGAAGAAAGATTAGAATAAGTCTTTCGAATAAGACTAATCCTTGATTATAAAAGGGATTGATTATAGTAGTGGATTTTAAAGCATAGAGAAATATCTTATCCTATAAAGCAAATAAACTAAATTCGCGATAACTTCACAGCTGGATACAATGAAAAAATTGGGCTGTTTACAATTGTTCGTTCTAGAAACTATACAAAACTGTAAGTCATTCCATTAAATAGAGATAAAAGTCAGAAGAAAAATGTCGTGTCACAAACTTATCATTTTTATGTATAGTTCGATAGGGACTATGTTATGCAATAGTATGTTAAATGTGTGCAACATTGGAAGAAGGAGCTGTAACCCCTAAAGGTTAGGTTGATATGGCCATCTCTAATGTGATCATAATTGCTTGGTAGTACCGGTGCCATCTTAACTGCAAAGTTATTGTGTCCGAGAATGAAATAAAGACATATCGTATTCATCTAAAGCCGAGTGGGTTTATGTTTGTAGCATTGGCGGGACGATCAGCTTTCTGAATGAGCTGTAAATATAGTTCATAATAGTTCAGGATCGAATTTGAGATACAAAAGCAATATTTTTTTTTTTTCATTGCAAATCATATGTTAATAGACACCTCTCAAATTTTGTTTTTGTTTGACAGCCATTGAAAGCAGACAACCTCGTGAATTTCGACGAAAATGGAAAAAAGTTAATTTCGTTAACTATCACCGAAACCAAGAAAAGGCTTGATAAATACTATAGGACTCTCTCTGCACCATCAGTTTTAATGGTTCAGAAGTAGTTTACTGAATAACGTTGTGGTCGTAAGCGCACAAGCTCACGCTAAAAGTTCAGGTCGCCCAAAAGAGGTCGTCATGAGAGAAAGCGTCAATAAAATCCATTAAATGATATTGGACGTTCGGATAATGAAAGAACGTGGCTAAGGCTGTAGTCATCTTAAATGAGCAGGTTCATCACATTTTACATTAATATTTGTACATGATAAAGTAATTCACGCGATGGGTGCCGTAATTGCTCACACTCTATCATAAGAGGAATGTTTGTGGATTTTGTACTGCAATTGGAAGGAGTTTTTGTACCATATCGTAACTGTTGACGAAACATGTATACCTAACAAGATACCAACGACCAAGAAACTGTCAAAGCAGCGTACTTATCCGGCTGAACGTGCACCAAAGAAGGGGCCAAGGTGGGTCTATCGGCCAACAAGGTTATAGCGACGTTTTTTTGGGATACATGCGGAGTTATTCACATCTATAAAAAATGTTGAACAGATTTGACATTGATTTGAAGCAAAACGACCGTATTTGGCAAAGAAAAAATGCTTTTTCATCATAACAACGTACTAGTCAGTAGTCCAAAGCCATAGGTGAGGAGGGTTTCAGGGGTTCAAACCTCCTACCCCCTTAGCAAAATAGAATAATTTTATGTATTGAATAAAAACACATATATTCCAAATTATTTAATTTTGCCAAAACATGAAGTCCCTTATCATGAGTTGCTTTCGACATTCGATCATCGCTGGATATCGAACAATGAGTATCGAACGTTAAATTCTTATTATGAGCAGTGCAATCCTATCGAAATATTCGTTGTTCATTGAATTTTCATTTTGCATTCGATGCGATTCGAGCTGAGCAATAATTACTAAAAATCTAAGTATTACGATTAGCTGATAGAAATATACTACCGTGAACAAACCAAATGAAAGAAATTTACAATAGCTATACTTTTTGTCAAAAGCACGTTATAATACCAAATGCAAATTCGTTCGATCAGGCCATTCGACTGCAGTCGAAGATCGAACGCGGCTCATAATAAAGACTGAAGATAAATTGAAAATTGTATAAGAGTAGTTTGGTTTCAAAGTTTCGACTAACACTGTTCTATTTTTTCGAACTGATGAACTAAGAAGCTTATGAAAATTTGTAAAGAACAAAACAAAAAATTACCAAAGACTAATATAAATTTTTTTTTTCTAGTAAAATGTACATAGTTTTTCCATTTTCAATAGCTTTCTATGTATTTTATGTACCACCAGCTCCAGTACCTTAAAAACGAGTTTGGAGCGTGTTAGTCGAATCGACAAACATTGATTATAACGTATTGTTGCTGCTCGGGGACAATAAGAACGCAATTTTTATATTGTAATGCGTTGGTTTTTCCTGCACTCATTATTGTAATTATTATAATTGAACAAATAAAATGACAAATTAAACTTACACTTTAGTGTGTCTCCCACGGCGTGCAACTTCTTCGCTGGCTATTCGATATTCATGATTCAATTATTATAGGTTGTTCATTCAAATGACAACATCCGTAAATTTGTAAAAAAAAATATATTCTTTCTCAAATATAAATGACAACCAGGGTTTTGTGGTCCTCTATGAAAAAAGTTATGTTTCAGTGTTTTGTTGTGTATTTTTTTTTAAAATAGTAGTTATTCTATATTTTGCTGTAAGCAGCAAAAAAATAGTGTGCACTGCGTTTATAATAATTATTGCTTTGATAATTATTATTGAAAATTGTTTTCAAATTTTGTTGCGAGCCGATTTTTTTTTTCAATTAATATATAAATCGCGACTATTAAGTTGTAATTATTAAAATAAACTTCATAGTGCGCTATTGGCAAAACAGTTTATTTTGGTGATGAAATTCAAAAATATAATGTGCCAGTGGATCCAATAAGCCGTCAGCGGTGTGAACAGATTTGCACAACAAAATATTGAAAATAGTTTTTTAAAAACTCACTTAAATTTTCTATCAAAACAAACAAGCAGTACAGAACGAAGTAGAAAAAGCAGCAGTGAAATGTATCCTTGGGTATTTAGTACTGCGAAAAAGTATGATATTCCTGCAACTGATTACTTTGATGGCATTAAAAAATTACTCTTTTGCTCTCCTCTTCAATTTGACGGGTGTATATCTTCATTCTTGTGAGTAAACGTCAAATGAATGGACAACCTATAGTAATTGAATCATGTTCGATATTTAATATTTTAAAATTAGCGAGTTGTCAAACTCAACACTGCCAGGGTTGCATTTTATAAGTTACACACCGAGGAGGCACGGTAAAAATTCAAGGTAGTAAAAAGTAGTATTTTATGAAATAGATTGAGTTGAAATGAAATTAAATTTAAGTTGAAATGAAATAATTATAACATAACGTATTAGAAATATGATTGATTAATCAGGGTTAAATTAATACTTATTGTCCTGCTCAAAATTAAGTAATTTATTGAATATTATATGTTATTAGAAACATTAAAATTTCTGGGTCAAAATTTTGCAGACCAGTTTTTGCACTGGCGTTCTGTCAGTACAATTTTTTCTTGCATGAACAAATATTATTCCGAAAATGCTGCTTTTTACTTTCTACATTTGAAGGGGCGTAGAAGAAATCGGAATTTTTCAAAAGCATACCTTGCTATATCAGCTGTCAATATTTATAATTATTATGCAAGTTAAGTGTGAAGTTGGCTGTGCAAAAAAACAATTCAGTTCTTTCTTTAGGTGCTTAGAATATTTTTAAAAAATTTCACGAAATTTTGTCATTAAAAATTTTAAGTTTTAGCAAATTGCAGTCCCAGCAAATCAACAAAACGAGGCTTCATTAACGATACCATACTTTTTTTTTTAAAGCAAAGTATTGGAGAGGTGCTTTGATGCCTTGGAAAATGCAGAAACTCGTTTTTGTCAAAAGTGCGCTTAGCACATTAGTGTGCTTAAACATTAATATCGTTCCTAAAAAATTTCAATAGTTTATTATCCAAGCTATTATACATAATATTTATAAAATTACTTTGTTGTACTCAATTTTTAACATCATTTCAGTATCAAGCTGATAAGTGTAACAAAATTATAGCAATTAAATAATGTAGCAATAAAAATAAATAATTTTTTAATTTTAGACAGTGAATTGTTTCTATGCTTCTAAGTTTCTAATGATAAGGAAACTAGCTGTCTATTTACATGTTTTGCTATTTTTATCATAGAACTATAGCAAATTTAAATCTCTCATAGTTTTAGGCAGCACAAATTAAACGTTGTTTTTTTATAGATACATAGTTGCCTTAGCTTTTTATACAATACTAGCAACCCTCCGCGGCTTTGCTCGCGATATGGAAAAATTTTTCTTTTAATTTTGTTGTAACAGTGGGTAACGTAAATAAAAACTTTAATTGTTTTTGAAAAATTTCAGATATTGTTGCAATTTCATTCTCATTAAAATAATTATGAAATGAAAGCTGCAACAACCAAAACTATAAAAAGCATGACACGAAGGAAATGTCTAAAGAATAGCCCACCCTAGATTAAACAATATATTTGTGTCGATGAGTAACAATCGCTTAAGTCGACTTAACTGAGTTGTTAATGTAGCTGTGTTCCACACGTAAAGAACCATAAACAAACACAATATGCAGCTTCTAGCATGACCTTAGCCAAAGTTATGACACAAAAACAAAACAACCTTTCATAAAACTCATATTGCATTAAAATAATTTTTTAACCAAAAACTTAAAACCTTAGCACGCTTGATTGCCTGGTAAAGGTTCGCATTGGATACTTTTTCGGTATCCGTCTCGGTCCTAGCATTCTGACTATCTATTCTTAAGATAACCCACAATAAAAATAATATTGTGAGAATTTGTGAAGAACATTTTAAAAAACTTGAATTGGTTAAGGCAGGCCCATAGCTTGGCCTATTATAAATTAACAATACAACGAATATCAAAAATATTAATCCAACTCACACCTAAGTAACTCGTGACGCATAAATCCTTGGGCTTGCAACGATCGAAAAAAAAGTTTAACGTCTAGAAAATGTTCGCCTTGACTCGGATTCAAAAACTTTCTACATTTTTCCAGTGTTTAAGTCATATATGATTTTACACTTACAATTCGTAAGAAATATTATGTTCTCATCGGCCATTTATGGCAATCATATAACTTTAAAGCAGTAAGCTATTTATAGATCAAGTCTATCAAGTCTACCAAGGTTGCCATCTGTTCTAGTTGCTTCTTATTTATGTTGATATTCATTGGAGTTCGACGAGTCTGTCGAAATGCATCATAGAATTAAAACGATCATTTTCTTCGTTAGAAGCTAGTGTTTTTAACTGAAAGATGGCTATCTTCAGAACTGAATGTTCAATTATTCATTACTTTGACCGAAAATCGATATATCATTTTTAGATTATTTAATTAATTTGGCATTAATTAAACTTATTTGGTCGGGCTCCACCATAGAAAGTTAATTAATTCTGATCTATTTAAATTTATATGAATTTAATTTCGAGCTTTAGATCAAGTAAGTTTTTGAAGAAGACAACAACAACTCTATATGGAGTCAAACACACAGCTTATTATACAGCCTGTTTCGAAAATCGCTACATATCCTCTTCAGTAATCTTGAGTGATTAAGCTGTCATCAACCCACTGTTTAAGTCTTATATGATTCTAAACTTTTCCGGTACATATAAAATAAAAATAATATTGTTTTTGCACATGTCTTTCAAAGTATCTGCTATTCAATTGTTTTTTTCTTATTTAAAAAAATTTTTCTATGAAATATATAAGTTAAAATTTGACTTTTATTTTTTCGGTCCAAAATATAAGTTAAAATTTGACTCTTATTTTTTCGATGAATAATAAAAGTTAAAATTTTTCTTTTATTTTTTGATATAAAAAAATCAATATGCTACTGTTCAAAAAAGCAATGACTGTTCTATTGAAAGAAGAAATAAATTTTATTTTTGATCTTTACCAATAAAATTTAATTTAATTATAATTGAATTAATTATTAATTAAATATAATTATTTATTAATTAATTTTTACTATACACGTAATTAAATTTATCATTTAAATTAATAATTATTATTATTTTACATCTATTCGTAACATTTTTGCAAAGAGAAAAAACATTATTACCGATACTTTTATATTTGATCAAAAAAATTAAAGTAAGATTTTTACTTTTATTTTTGATCAAAAAAATAAAAGTCAAATTTTAACTTATATTTTTGACCAAAAAAATAAAAGTCAAATTTTAACTTTTATTTTTGATCAAAATAAAATTAGTCAAAAAATAACAATTATTTATTGACTTTTTTAAAAATATAAGAAAAATTAAAAAAATTAAAGATTATTATTCCTTAGATAACAAGCATCACTTTATTCAAATATCGAATAGGCTTACTCCTTCCATTTAACTTTTTGAATAGAATCTCGGAAATAACTGTTATTTTCGGCCCCTGCAGGAAATACCTTTTCTGTATTAGCTTGGTCTTGCTTAGGGTTGCTGTTAACAGCTGTTTGTCTGTTTTTTCAAAAAAATAAATAAATAAACTGGCCATTTCAGCCCTTGGAAGGACTTTGACCTAGCTTCTATTGATCAATTGTGTTGTGCGTGTAATTAAGTGTTTGATCACAAATGACCGAGAACTGGACCTACGTATTTTATGCCGACTCCGAACGGCTTATGTTCGAACGGCTCAAGAAGCTTAACATTAGGCCGTAACGATGGAAACCGATTCAATTTGGTTAGCAAAAAAAACTTGCGAATAGATGAAAAAACAATTTTGGACAACTTTTTTTTTTTTTTAACCCATACCGACCCACCCCCGTGACCTTTTGTAAACGTAAAAAATGGATTTTTTTGCTATTTTTCACCATAGCTGCCAAAATATTGATTTAGCGTGATTACATTGCACTAAGCATTAAGAGATATTCCAAATACAAACATTTTGCCATATCACTCAGTTATCTGGGACATCCCGTTACCGAGATATATATTTTTTAAGAAAAAATCGAAAAAGTTAAAAAGTTCAATTTTTTTTTACTTTTTAATTTTTAATAAAAAAACTATACGAGGTACGTTATAGTATGTTTCACGATATTTTTCAGCAATATATGACGCGTATTTTATAATCATTTTTTAGTTCTTCGGTTTTATTTTAGCCCATACCGACCCACCACCGTGACCTTTTGTAAACGTAAAAAATGGATTTTTGTTGCTATTTTTCACCATAGCTGCCAAAATATTGAATAAGCGTAATAACATTGCACTAAGAATTACAAGATATTCCAAATACAAACATTTTGCCATATTACTCAGTTACCTGGGGCATCCCATTACCGAGATATATATTTTTTAAGAAAAAATCGAAAAAGTTAAAAAATTCAATTTTTTTTTTACTTTTTAATAAAAAAACTATTCGAGAAACTAAATTAAATGTTTTAATCTCTTTGGCTTTTTTTAACCCATTCCGGCCCAGGTAAGAAACTATATATGAAGAAAACTTATTTATTTTTGCACTACCTTTCTTCGTAATAGTGAAACTAAAACAACGACGTCATTTCATCTCAAGCAAGACAAAATATACATACTTTTTTTCAATGAAATGAATACTGTTATATACTTTGTTGTCTATTTTTTCAAGATAAACTATAAAAAACTTTTTAATACTTACCTTTTAATTTAAAATAGCCAAATTATAAATAAAAAAATAGAAAATATGCTATTTATGGTTTCGTTAATTTATTTAATGATTATATTTTAAAGTTTTGGTTGACAAGCAGTGTCGTTTTTGTCGGTTGCAAACTGTTTCTTGGTGGTAAAAGAGGGCATCATGCTTCGATGCCGCAGCTTAGCGATGATATAGCCCTCGCGTTGTGATTCACCAGAGACGTGTTTCGAGGCTTCTGTCACTACTTTGACGCACCTCTCCACTGCCTGTGAATGGCATGGTATGCTTTGAACATCTATATCAAACTTCATGTTCGCTCCTGCAGCATTTTTTATGTTGCCTTCGTACCCAGAATCTGTAATTCTGTGCTGCGCCAGTTGCCTAATGTTGTCTTCTGTAATGAGAAGATCTCGCAAAATTGGTGGTGTTTGTTGTTGGGGTGACACTTTTTGCCAGCGGATCATATCTACATAGTCCGTGCATGTAAAATTTAGCATTGGCACCTTGAACTCACGTACGGCCGGATCTTGAGCTGCGGAAAGTGCATTTCGTGCATTTAAAATTCGACGATATGCTAACAAACGAATTGGCTCTCGATCGTCGTTGCACATCGCCAGAAGAATACTTTCTGGATGCGCAAAAAAGCCATTGCGATGAATGCATTTTTCGTATTCCAGCACTGTTTTCAATGGCAAAAGGGGCACAATAAGCCGCGACAACTTGATAAGCCTGTAGAAATGTCGTGCACCACTTACGCAACCTGGCTGCCGCTTGATTCCTATGCTCATTGGCGCGTAGACTTTTAAAATGTAGGTAACCAAAATTTTTAATGCAGCTGAAGGTATCGCGGTTGCGATATACACTCGGCAAATGCAGTTTGCTGTCGTGGTCCAGCGTGAGTGAGACATCTTTCCTATAATAATGATAAAAAAATAGATTTTAAACTCCGAAACGACGTATTATTTAGTGCAATGTTATACCTGGTTCACGATGCTCAAAGTTTTCTGGTACCACGCCTGATGAAATGATTTGACAAATTTCGATTAAATATTTGTTGTCTGTATTTAGTAAAGACGTGTTGAACTCCTTCAAATCCTCGTCGAAAGAAATTTTTGCAAAGTCTGCAATTGGCAACGTTGCACAAATCTTAAGCTTTCCACCAATTGGTCCGGAGAAATTGTTTGGGTCTTTCGTTTCCCCTATGTATTTGCGCATCAGCACCCTCAACGGCAATTCGTTCATGTGCAGTAAGCACACAAGCCATTGCACAGAGAATCCCATTGCCTGTTCAAATAAGCGTACTACACCATGTTCTCTGCCAACATTTACATTTGTGCCATCGCAGCCAATTGCTTTGATTGTTGACAAATCAACATTTTTGTCAACCACTCGATCCTTTATCGTGTTTAGGATAGTGGCTGATGTGCCTTCATCAACTGTGACATGTGATAAGAAAAGCGAACCGGGCTCCTGTAGGATGGAAATATGTTCTTCTTTAACTTTCTTTAGGCAGCCGTTCTCGTATTTTAATGACAGGTCTTTCCTTCCATCGAAAAAAAAACATGGACGGTTGCTGCTTGACTGATGCATTCCACAGTCGTCGTGCGAAGTGATCGCCGAGCCCGATAAACTTTCATTCGATCAACGACGTATTGTTTATCTTGGGACGTGATCAAGCCGGCATCTAAGTAAGCTGCGGATACAATTGCTGCTGTTGCTGTGTTGGACACATCATATCTGTCCGCTGCTTTTGCAACATTAGGGATAGACAACCAATTGATCTGGTCATCTCTATCCAATTCAGTTCCTAGTTCCGATACTTCAGAAGAAGATGATGATGACTCATGTGTCGATAAAATATTGAAGACGTCTGGACGCGCACGCTTAGATGGAATATATCCGGATTCTACAGGCTGGCTCGTGGATCCAGTTGCTTCAGTTGTATCTCTGTTTTGGCGAACCAGCCTTTTTTCCAAAATCTCTGAAGTACGTACGTCAACAGAACCAATCACCATTTTTCTCTTGGTACGCTGGTCGATGAGGAAGGCATGTTCTATGGAATTTACCTTGCTACTTCGCTTGCACATGCACTTTTCCAAGTCTTTACACTTGCAACAACAAATGTCAAATAGTTTGCATGCATCTGACTGAAAAATAATTAACAATTGTTGAATATATTTTCGATAGAAAAAGGTCCACAAAGTTAAAACAACTCACGCGAAATACTATAATTTTTTGTAAAAACTTCTCACTGTTTTTTCTAATTGTATCCGTATGTAATAGTTTAAGGAATGCTTTATTTAAAGCTTGCAGTTTTGCATGTACCCTCCGAGGAGTAGTTGTAGGAATTGTTGCTTTATTCCATATTTCAATAACTTTTGATGCAACACTTTTTTCAGCTTCTTTCCAATTTAAGTTTTCTAAATGCTTCGCATATTGAAGTGCTAGAAGCACGTCTTCACCTGTCGGCAAAGTACATATTGGCAATTCGCGAGGATCACTGTTCAATATTTGTATCTTTCGACGGATCATTTTAGTTGTTTTGAATTCACTTCAATTTACCTTTAAAATTTGCACAAATTAAAACCTTTGACTTGCCGCAACACAGCATAGAAAACGAATGAAAAACGTTCAACCCAACTTGTACAAAACTAAAACCTCCAATGAAACGCCAACAACTTAACGCAGCAACCCGGAATTTTAAAAAAATTCGAAAGTAGTTAACCACTTCTACCTACGCAGGCTATGCAAAAGTTCAAATTCAAATTCAAATATGGCAAAATGTTTGTATTTGGAATATCTCCTTATTCTTAGTTAAATGTAATCACGCTTATTCAATATTTTGGCAGCTATGGTGAAAAATAGCAACAAAAATCAATTTTTTACGTTTACAAAAGGTCACGTGGTGGGTCGGTATGGGCTAAAATAAAACCGAAGAACTAAAAAATGGTTATAAAATACGCGTCATATATTGCTGAAAAATATCGTGAAACATACTATAACGTATCTCGTATAGTTTTTTTATTAAAAATTAAAAAGTAAAAAAAAATTGAACTTTTTCGATTTTTTCTTAAAAAATATATATCTCGGTAACGGGATGTCCCAGATAACTGAGTGATATGGCAAAATGTTTGTATTTGGAATATCTCTTAATGTTTAGTGCAATGTAATCACGCTAAATCAATATTTTGGCAGCTATGGTGAAAAATAGCAAAAAAATCAATTTTTTACGTTTACAAAAGGTCACGGGGGTGGGTCGGTATGGGTTAAAAAAAAAAAAAAAATTGTCCAAAACTGTTTTTTCATCTATTCGCAAGTTTTTTTTGCTAACCATCTTAGATCCGACACAAAAAGTTCGAGAGCGTTATGCCCTACTTAACATGGCAAAATTTTTACTCTCTGAGGTTTGCCATTGTCTGCAGAGAGGTGACGACCGAACAGAAAAATTAATTCAATTGAAAAAACTTTCTGTCTACGCCACTTTTTTTTTGGCTGTTTTTTCATGTCTTATAAAAGTTCAAGTTAGATTTGTCCATATACTAAACATTCTTTTATCAAATGCTTTTAATTTTAGTATACAATTTATTTCTTATAACAATACTTTAAAAATCCAAGTGCTGATAATAACTTGTCAGAAAAGTGTGGCTTAAGATATGTTGGCTTTATAGTCAATATTGCATCAAAAAATTCTAAAGATTTTTTGTACGGTGGCCTGTGTTTCTAAAGAGAATAAACTCAGACTTTAACAACATAAAATTGGCTTCTCCAGGAGCTACTGCTGGTGATTAATATTTCTGAAGTAATATATTAAGTTCTTATTGTAGGGTTAGAATTTAATAAGTTGTGGAATATTTAATCTCATTTGCCTCTCATTTCGGTAAAATGAGTTTGAAATTCAAATTAGAATTTGTATGGCAAATGAGCCAGTTTCGCATCACATTTGGAATTTTTGGCCAAAATGATCAAATTACCTTACGTGTGAACACTATAATTAGTAAGAGATGATCTCAAATATCTGTATTTATTTATAACTATCTGTAACTTAATATGGATTTTTTTCTTCGAACTTGAATTTAAATTAATGAGAAACAGTAAAAACAGCATTTCAAAAACAGCTGTTTGCTGTTTTTCATTTTCTTAAAAAACAGCTGTTTTGCTGTTACTGTTAAAAACAGTCCAGAAACCCTGATCTTGCTAATAAAAAAAAAAAAATAAAGAAGGTCAAATTAATAATATATTAGTGTTATTGTGGGAGTTTGTGATGATTTTAGTAAACTTGAATTGGCTGAAGCAAGACAATAAGTCGGGCCTTTAATTAATGTAAAAGACAAGGAATATCACAACATGAATATATATCCAACGCAAACTTGAGTAACTCGCAGCGTTTAAGTCCTTCGGTTCACAACGATTGGAAAAAAGTTTGTTGAAGACAAATGTACCAAAACAAAACCTTTTTAATTTTTCCAGTATATGGAAAAAAACTAAAAACGTATAATACTAAAGTACTTGGCATGATTTCTTGTTTTTCCCCAAAATATCTTTCATCATATCTGCATTTCAGTAGTTTTTTTTTATTTAAGAAATAAAGTTTGGTAAGCTTAAATATATCTTCTAAAAACGTAGATATTAGCCTTAGAGTCTGCTTTAAATTCGAGGGTGCAGTTTTTGAATCATTGTACACACATTTAATAATACACACACACACAACACAATTGATCATAAGAAGCTGATTGATTATAAACATAATAATTACATTTATTATGATTTCTTAAAGTTATTAAATTCCCTTCTTTAAGTCATTCAACTATATCCAAATTCACCTACTTTTGCGTTATGTAAAAAAGAAAATGTAATAGGTTCAATATTCATGTAAGTTAAAAATATTTTAAAACTTGAATATGAAATTTGTATGGAAACTGAAAATTTGTATTGACAATAAACAAAGAGAATACGATAAGATTGCCAAAATAGATTCCTATTTACAACTTTTTGGTATAAGTATCTGAGGTTGGGCTTATTAAATATTTGTACAAACAATCACAAAGCTAAAGCAACATTCAATTTTCAACAACATTCACAAATTTTATTTTAAAAGAATTACATTCAAACAATATGAAATCATTAAACCATACTAATGAATTGCAAAAACTCTATTTAAAATTTTCGAGTCTCAATAAGTCTTCAAATTGTATTAGCCGAACAAAATCTTACAATGAAAATGTGTCACTAATTATTTTGCTCAATAATTGCTTTATTTTTTGGTTTGTTATGCCCAAAACTCAATAGTGCGTTAGGTCGGTAAAAACTTTACGATACAAGTGTCAAAATGGACGACCTCAAAACGTTGCAAAACTTAATGTTGCGTTAGCAGATCGTGCCTCTGCCATTTTGGTGATGCCAATAAAAGCAGCTATTCAAAAAATCCCAGAAAACTACATTTATTCCCAAATCATGCAATTTTTAATGGTTGTGCATTTAGTTTTAATAAATTAATGATAAAGAAATAATTATTTAAATAATATCATTAAACGACATACTTTAAAAAGTTATGATATTTTTTAATATAATAAGGGTATGCTTGCAAAGTGGTAATATTATAGATGAACAAATTTTTGTTTAAAATTTTCAAAATGTTCTTAAGCTTTACCTCAGAAGTGAACACTCCCTTTTCTGAATCCGCGTGAAAAATTCTTCCCGATAGGGCTGAATTATTTCTGAAATTTTAAGAACTAAATATTTGTTACTCTTGTTGCAATTCACAAATTCTTACCTGTCATTGATTTTTTACCGGCTTCTGATAAGAAATTTATAAACTTTTGAAAAACGGAAACAACTTCTTCATCATAAAGGTCTGCAACCTCGTTTGCTTACCTAAATCAAAGAACAGTTAGATCTTGTTTGTGCAAAGGCTTCTCCATTCAAATTTACAGAGCTGATAAACTTATACTCTTTATACTAGAGCAGTTCACGATCTTGTTGCACCGTAGCAAATGCAAAATAAACAGCTTTTACAAAAACAAAAAGCATTGAAAAGCTTTTGCAACATATGCTTTTTGTTTTTGTAAAAGCTGTTTATATTGCATTTGCAACGATGCAACAAGATCGTGAACTGCCCTACTATTTATAATGGTATTCCCATTTGCATAAATCCCCATAATATGTGATATAATAGAGGTATTCACTATCCAGAGCATTTGGCTGTGCAATTGAGCTTGAACAAAATATTCATGCTTTTAAGCAACACTAATAAAAAATACACATAAATTACACGTTTCTATTTTCCATAAATGGACAGCGTTGACCCTGGTGCATTAACAGGTTTCGTGCATGTGCTTTAATAATCTGACATATGAAACAGCTGACATTTGACGCGTGAAAATGGAAGAAAAACAAAAACATTTCAGTGCACCAAGAAATAGACCATTGACGAAATTAATTAATGGTTTTATGGTATGGTTGATATTTTTAAGGTTTATTGATAATTATCAGTTTATCAATAGTTTCATATGCATTTGTTAGAAATGAGTTACATGATATCTCGGGTGCAGCAATTTTCACTAAATCATCCACTCTTTTTACACTTTTGCTTGGCATATCTACCTTTAACCTACAAAATAACACTTTATTTATATTTGAATCTGCTGATTTTCCTGCTGTGGGGTCTAGTGTATAAGCTGGTCCTATTAATTTTCCCCCTCAACATTTTTTTTGAACACACTTACACTCTATCTACTACCCTTCTGGACGTCTCCATAAAAAAAACACACAAAATGAAAAATTTTTCTATTATAGTTCTTATGAAAGAAATCTATTACCCTTTTAATGGGGGGTAAATTCTAATTTAAAATAAGGGGTCCTTTTAATTTTCCTCCTGAACATTTTTTTGAACACACCAACACTATATCTGCCACCCTTTGGGGATCCCCATAAAAAAAACACAAAAAAATAGAAACAAAAATATCTATTATAGTTCATATGAAAAAAGTTGTGACCCTTAGAAGGGTTAAATGTATGATCTAGTTCTATTAATTAAACTTTATTTGCCACACTTCTGGGGGTCTTCTTACAAAACCACCAGGGGTTTATTCTTATACAAGGGAAAATTCTTAAAAATTACACAGTAAAACTTTTTTGTATCAAAACGAATGTTATATAAATATTTAATTATGTATTCAACGTGTTATTATTTGTCTCAATCGGGTAAGAAATGGAAACACTACAACACATTTTTGGAGCAAAAACAGTATATTTTAGCGAAAATATTTTATGTCATAAATTTTTTATTAAATTTCATTTAATTTTACCCATTTTTATGGGAAAGTTAATGGTTTTAATTTTACCTCATAGTATATAAAATTTAAGAACGCTTTTTGTCCTTAACCTAACCAGTTATCAACATTTATTTTAAATTGCAAATACTGAAAAGCTTTTTTTAACTGAAATGAAATAAGGCTTTTTTTCCCGCCAAAAGAAACGATTTCTCCATTTGTACATTTTCATCACTACCTTGTTTTGGCATTCAGTTGTTTTTCAGTGAGTTCTAATGTGAAAAGATAAAACTAATTTTAAAAAAATAGAAACGAAAGGACGAGAAAATTTATTTCTACTTGACTATGATGAAAGTGAAATTGCGGGAGCTAAATTGCCTTCGAACGCATAGGTTTTGAGTGTACTATTTTACAATCTATTATGGAATATTTTACAAAGAATTATGGATCTGTTCGGAAATGCATCACGATTTGCAGTATGCGGCAGAACTGGCATTTTTCAAGCATCCTAAATACAGCATGAATTTCTTTCATGCGAATGATGATTGAGGCCGCGTTCATAGTAAACGCTTTTAGCTTAGCCGAGAGGTTTAGCTGAAAAACGCTTTGTGTATAATCATACGGAAAAAGCTCAAAGTGTTCATAGTGCCAGCATAGAGCTAGAATAAAGCTTCTTTTCAAATGCTTTTCAGCGCTTATATCTCCATCTCGCTTGCTCACACAGCAAAATAATTTTGTTTTTATGTTATGTTGTAGAGCATTTTTAAAATGCTATTCGGCGCTTTATTCTTGTTTGATCACATAGTTTAAATTTTTTTGTTTAGTTTTATTATTTATTGCGTCGTACTGCATTTTTAAATGGATTTCGGCACTTGTTTATCTATTTTGCCTCTTCACAATATTTTCGTTGATTTTGTTTTATTTGTTGGATATTTTTTGTGCTGAAGTTTTAACCGTTGTTGCGTTGTTGTTTCGTTTTGTGGTGCTTTTCAGTTTTATGCACTTGTGTTTTCTATCTCGTGTGTTAACATTGTTTTCGTTGTTCTTGCATACTTTTTGGGTACCTTTTGTGCTGAACTTTCCGCCGTTGTTATGCTTTGCGTTCTCAAGTTCCTTTGAGCTTTTGTTTGTTATTGGTGATCTTTCTTTGGTGATCATCGCGAATCTACATACTAATTAAACAAAAATCTTTCATTTACTTTGCAAAACGCAATTGATGGCATTATTTTCTAAAGAAACAAATGAAAACAAAGCATCTCAGCCACAAGCATAGAGCGCACACTATGAACACCAATAAGCTCAATAAGCTACTTTGTGCAGCGTTGAATAAGCGTTCACTATGATCAAAAAAAGCTCGACAAAGCAGTTTTATGCTTCAGCTACAGCCAAAGCGTCCGCTATGAACGCGGCCTGACGCTTGATAGAAAAATGGCATTTTGAAATGTTTGACGTTTGCAGTGCTGAAAAATTGGCCTTTTTCGAATATTCTGCTTGTGCTGAGAGCAGAGTTCGCATTCTGATGGATTTCCCGAACAAATCCTAAATCTGCGATCAAGTGCACATCTTGTTGTTAAAAAAGTTGTGGTTAAACGGGATAAAGCACGAATTCCAACTTGAAATGCCGATAAATGTTTTTCAAAAGTAGAGGTTTTATACAATTTGCATAGTTTTATCGAAACAACATCTTAACTATATTCCTAATAACTTCTTTTATATTAATTTTTACAGTAAATGACTTTAACATAATGTGTATAAAAAAAAATAGAATGTGTAATATGTATCTTTATAGGTTTTAAATTTTTTTTCTTCATATCTCTATTCACGCGCCTAATTCTATATGAAGATAAACTCTAAAGTTTTACCTCATAAAAGTTTTTAATCAGATTTCAACGGTGCGTGCTAGCATAAAACTATAAATGGTCAGTATGCTTATACTCATATCAATTTTTTATAATCTCATAAAAATTCTTAAATGTAACAATAAGAAACTAAAAATAGCGGTTATAAATGCATTATCAGTATAAGTTACAGCTGCCTCAAATATTTATGCCCATAGTAAAAATATTTTCCGTTTAAAAAAAATTAAGCCAGGGAAATTCATAAACATTTCAGATTTTCAATTTTCAACTCAAATTTGTGTGCTTGCTTATCTTATTTTGGTCGTAACAACAGTTTAACTGTGATTAAGTTAAAGTGCCAAAAAATTAAAGATCATACTCTTCTCTATAATGAAGTCTTACCACATCATTCAGCATCACGAAACAAGCTTGAAAAACAATACAGAAAATATAAAAAAACAATAGGAGAATAAGCCATTTCAGACATTAAAAGTACTTTGACCAAGCTTTCAGTGATCATTTGTTTGAACAAGAATTGAACCTACTAGTTTTATGTCAACTCCCGAACGGCTCATGTTCTCAAGTAGCTTTACATAGCATTTTCTACTCTCTGAGGCTTGTTATTGTCTGCAAAGAAATGGCGGCCTAATTTAAATATAAATTTAACTAAGAAAACAGTCTGTCTGAGCTGAGGATTGAACTAGAATAACTGCGGTTCAATAGCATATGAGCACTCTGCCCCTTAGGCAATGATCACTACTTGTGAAATATTTATTTTTAAAAATTGGACCATAATTGTTATATTGTAAGATAAGACATTTTCATCTACACTAGGTGTCATAAATCTACGCTCCCATTGAACAAAAACTTTTCTTTAGCTACAAACTTTCAAAAGACCTAATATTTGTTTCAATTTATTTCGATTATTTGTTGTGCACATCACTAATGATGCTGTGCACATATTTTTTTCGAATTCGTGCAAAGAGCGTTGGAAATAACGGCACTGATGACGCGACAGTTTTGCAATGCAGGCTTCAAAAGTGTACGTTCATTCCTTTAAATCTGTTGTTTTGTGCTAGTTCTGTGCAAAGTGACCCCCATTTCATCCACTTAAGTAATACATATTTATATACGGTTTTTTGTGTTTTTTTTTTCAAAAGTTTTATACAATGAATGAGAAGAGAAAAGAAATAAAGGTTGATGAAAGAAAAACCATTTTAAAACTTTGAAAAGATTGTCAAAATTATCGGCAAATAGGAAAAACTATTGGAAGAAAATGGACATCAGTGCGAACAGTAATTCATAACTTTGACTAACTTAACGTAAAATCAAAGGTAACCACTTCAATTCAAATATTTTTCGGAATGATTCGGCACCAAACACGAAAATATTAAATTCAAAGTGGAAACACATGTATTCAGTTTTATGTTGTTTCCACTTTAAACTAAAGTTTTATACACATTAAAATGATAAGTATTCGACTTTAACTTAACGTAGATTCAGATTTAATTCAAAGAGGAAGCATATTCAATTGGAATACTAACGTATTTATTTTAGATGCGTTATAACTTTGAAGTAAGGTATTTTCTACTTTAATTGCACGTCCTCGCATAAATGAATCAAAGTGATTTCCACTTTAAATTAAATACTTAACATTTTTGATATTGAATGGTTACAGGGTCCGTGAAACAAAATCAAATAAATAAAACAAAATAAGGTTTTATAGAAATGTTATTTTATTAAAATATTAGAATAAATGTGGTAAATTTTTTAAAAAAATTATATGATAATTTAATATACAGTTTGACCTCGGTTTCTGCAACTAATAAAAACCAAGGCAGTTGCAAGAACCGAGGTTGTTGCATTGACCGAGTCACACATAAACACTGCTTTAAGAATTTATATACAAACAATTAGGGGTGGGTAACTCAGTGCTGTGCTATGGCACTGTGCTGACTCTCTGTAGTGTGCCATGTGTGCTAGCACACTACGTTGACTCACATAGTGGCACAATAGTACGCACAGAGCAGAGCTTTGACGAACTTTTGCGCGTAAAGGTACTTCTGTGTGCTGTGTTAGGATGAATAGCAGAGTGTTGTGCTAAGCTTCTTCACTGACACTCATTGGTTATCACTACTGTGCACTGCATAAACTTACATTTTGTAAGTTTTTGCTTCGTAAAGTTGTTTGTGGTTTTACTTTGGTTTACTTGCAATAATTGACAGTATGCAATTTGTAAGTATTGTAAACAAATCAATAGAAAAGGGTGTTAGCACTCTATTTGTTATCAACACTTATACAAGTGCTTTGTTCGGTTGTGGCACAATTGTGCTAGCACAGTGTGCTGACACACAAGGGTGCACATGTGCTGGTGAGTCAACACGCACAAAATTGTGCTATTACCCACCTCTACAAACAATATCTAGTTTATATTGTCCTAAAGATAATTTTGTGCATAATTAATATATTTTTTTAAATAAAACAACTTTAGTGTTATCAATTTACTTCGAAAATATTAATTTTTCAATAAAATTTAATTCATTTTCTTAATAATAATATAAAACACAAAACATTACATACAAACATATGTAATTTAATTAAACAAAAAACAAATAAATAAGACATACACATTCTTTTGTACAAAATATGATTAATGGGTCATTTTTTCTAATTTTAAATGAAGTCAGAATTTTTAGACTGTTTTTTGGTACTAGAAATATGTTTCTGTAAGCAAAACTTCTTTTAAGCCGATTTTGTTTTCTTCAGCCCATTGAATACATAAATGTTTAATGAATTAATGGCATCCTTGGACTTTATTTTATGCAAATCCTAGATAATGCTAGTGATTTCAATTTCCTCTTCGCTTTCAACATCTTCATCTTCAGCTGCATAATTTGAGTTATTTTCTCCAAATATCCAAGCATTAATTTCTTGATTTCTAATGTCGGGGGTAATATAATGAAGATAATCAGACACTGAAGTAATTATTGCTTGTTCACTGAGAATTTCAGCTCTAATTATACTTAAAGGCAACATTTTTTCATCAGTCCACGGATTTTGAGGACTCATCAATACGTTCCAGCATTTTTATATGACATTAGCCGGCAATTTATCCCAAACATTAGCTAAAAGGCAAACTGCATTCCTTAATTTAAATGTTTTGATTTTTTGCTCAATATCTGAGCCTTCACTGCTGATTATATACGCCAAGAGACTTCTTTTGTAAATTAATTTCGTTATGTTAATAACGTTTTGGTCTTTTGGCTGAAGAATGGCTGTGCAGTTTGCCGGAAAACACATGATGGTGATCATACCATCCTCACTTGTCAATTCACCATCTTTGGGATGACAGGATGCATTATCCAGCAGTAAAAGAGCTTTTTTTGGAAGATCTTTGGAAGATAGAAATGATCTTACCTAAAAAAGATTATGTACTTTAAAATCCGTGCTTAATTGTAGTTTAAATTGTGTTATACATACCTCTGGAACAAACGAAACCATTCTTCAAATAATGATAAAGTCATCCATGCATTTTTGTTGGCTTTATAATCAACAGGGTTGCTTTGGAAACCTTTGAATGCCCTTTCCCATAACAAATGGTTTAACTTTATGAATACCGGATGCGTTTGTGCATGCGAGAAACGTGAGTCGCTCCTTGCTGACTTTTCGACCTGGAGCAGCCGTCTCTTTAAAGCTTACAAGCGTTTTATTCGGCATGACTTTGAAAAATAAACCAGACTCATCCGCATTGTAGATTTGATCAGGCGTTAATCCTAGTTCTTCAACTTTTTCTTGCAATTTTTCTATAAATGGATCCATAAGAATTACTTTTTTTCGAAAGTTTCTCGCTACAAATCTTTAACATCCGAGTGCCATGACGCTTTTTAAACTTAGCGAACTAGCCTTTGCTAGCATTAAAACCTCCAGGTTCATCCTCATTTTTGTTATGCAATTCACGAGCTTTTGCTTCTAAAATTTCAATAGAAATGGACAAGTGCTTTTCTCTTTGTTTAGTAAACCACTGGTATAGAGCTTTTTCCATTTTGGGATATTCAGAAACTCTCATAATTATTCTACGCTTACCCGGTCCTGATTCGGCATTTGCCACAAATTTTCTCAATGCATTTTTATTTTTTTTATTCGGCTAATTGTAGACTTATGGATATTGTATTCCCTGCAAATCACTGATGTAGGCGCATTTTTGTCTAGTATTTTGAGAATTTAACTTTTTTCTTTAATTGTAAGCCTAACTCTTTTATTAATCACTGTCATCTTTATGTTTCAAAAGAAGAACTCTTCGCAAAGAAAATCACTTCTAGACTAAATACAATTTAGAAATGCACGTGCAAACAACATACATATACACACACATAGTATGTATTTGTATATTCTGAGAAAAAACGGTAAAAACTAGTTAAAAAAAAAAACAAACAACCTGACTGCAAAATTTAAAAGTTGTGTTTACTGAGTCACAAATTTTTGCCAAGGTGCATACACTGAGTCTATATTGTAAATATTTTAGTTGTTGCAATAATCGAGGAGTTGCGCTCATCGAGGGTGGCAGTAACCGAGGTCATACTGTATTACATTTATATTAGAGAATTATGATTTTAAAAATGTAGTTATAAAAATTGAATTCTCACATAAGTTTTACCATTATTCATTTGGTAAAAGGCTATCCAACTCAAAATCTTTAAGCAGACTAGCGAAGTTCTCATCGTCTTCTTCCAAATTTGTAACTTCGTCCACACTGTTGACAAGTATTGTGTCCAAGTTAAGAACTTGGCCAAATTCATTAATATATGGAATTTTTTCCATTTTTATTAATCTTCACTTATTTGAAATTAATTTTACTATTTGCACGCAGAAACTTGAGTGACATTCGACAATTTTGTTGAGTAAATTGAAATTATTACAATCAAGTCAAACAGCGTGCATAAATTAATTGTTGCTCTTAGCAAGACAGAGCGAAAACATAACTGTTTGCTTAACTGTTATTAAAACGATTGCAACAAAATTATGCTGAACACATACACACAAAAACATCCATCCAACTTCAAACTGAAGTGTCTTCCACCTTAAAATGTATATTTCTACTTCGTTTTCAATACTGACAACTTTAATATAAGCCATGTTATTTTTCAACTTTATTTAGAAGTGGATGCACTTTAAAGAATATAATAACTATAGTGGATCACCATTATTTTGAAGTTTTCCCACTTCTTATTGGAGATCAAATGTTTTCATATTTGATTTAGAAGATTTCAATGTGAATTTAAAGATGATTTCTTAAAAATGGAGCAACGTAAAATTAGTAGGATATTATTTAATTTTACGTTGCGATTTTTCCCTGAGTGTAGGGAGTCTTGAAGTGTATTGTCTCTTGTTAAGAAAAATCCAAAAACAACAGCGCTCCAAATAACGGCTGATGTCAACCAAAAGTTTAAAAAAAATTTGTGAATCCACAGCCAGAAGAATTTTAAGAAAAGTCGGCTACCACGGTCATGTCGCCCGAAAGAAACCTTTCATCTCCTTGGTAAACCGAAAAAACGTATTGATTTTGCCAATAAATATGTTAATATGCCGCCTAACTTTTGGAAAAAAGTAATTTTTTCAGACGAAAGCAAATTTTGTGTATTTGAAATAAAAGGAAGACAAATTGTATGGAGTAAGAAAAATACCGCTCTTAATAAAGAAAATTTGCTGCCAACAATCAAGCATGGTGGAGAAGGAGTCATAATATGGGGTTGTATGGCAGCTGGAGGAATATAAGAGGAATATAAAACAGAGTGCTGAAAAGTTGGGGGACCCAAAGCACACTGCAGAAGTCGTTAAGATTTGGATCCTGTACAATGTCTTAAAAATGCTGCATACTCGACAGATATAAGCCCAATAGAGCACCTATGGGCATTAATAGAGAGAAAAATCCGTCAGCGAACCATAACTAGTAAGAGAATGCTAAAGGACGTGCTGAAAGAGGAGTGGGAGAATATATCCTCTGCAGAGACCACACGCCTAGTTAATTCCATGCAAAATAGGCTCAGAGAGGTTTTCAAACGTCGAGGCTATCCAGCCGGATACTAACTTTGTGCTTCATTTTTTTACTATAACTAGGCTTGCCATATTGTCGGCCTTTGTAGTCTAGTGGAGAGTGCGCTAGACTCTCAACCCAAAGGTCCCTGGTTCGAATCCGGGCTCGGGCATGGTTCTTTTCACTTTCTTTGTTCTTTCTTTGTCCTACATTTAAGAATTATGGAAAACTAAAAATCCACAACTAAATTGTGGAAAATGTGAAGGGAATGGAACAACTAAGGGCTTGAAATGCTTGCCGAGGTTAAGGCATAACACTAGCCTCGTTAAAAAGCAATTCAAATTGTCTTTCGCGGTTGTTTCCCCTAATCAATAATTCACACATAGTTCCAATCAATTCCTCTAAATAATCTATCCCTTTCCTTTCAGGTCAAAGACCAAACCTTGTTTGTATAAGGCGCATGCCTTGGTTCTTTGATCTTTTAATTAAAAAAAAAAAAAAAATATGTCCGGATTTAGCCCGGATTGTCCAGAATTCAGTCTTCAACTGATCGTTGGCAGAAACACATTCGCCTACTCTCTAATCATGTACGCATGCGCGGCGTGTAACACTCAATTTGACACACTTAATCTAATCACATGTGGTTATTGTTTTAAAAAACTTCATAAAAAGTGCATCAATCTTGATGAAAACTATTTAAATCTAATAAACAATAATGACAATATATTTTTTAGATGCGATCATTGTGCAAATAAGTCATTTTCTGACATTCTTATTAAAATTGAAAATGCACTAAAATCTGTCCAAGAAGTTAAAAACTTGTTTGAATCTGTGGTAAATGTTAATCTCGTGCCCACAGAGAGTAATAAGAAAGGGTCGAAAGCAAAAGCTGATACTCAAATTCTCACGCGACCTAAAGCTAAATATGCAGAGGTTGCTCGTTTGCCAAATGTTTTGCATCATAGTGATTCTCTTAGTTCCCCCGCTCAATTTGATAAAACAAATAAAAGTGATCGTAATATACCGAAAAACAATCGCGCTCCCAAAGCATCTCAGAATGTTTTGTCTTGCTCAAGCAGTAAATCTGCATTTTTTGATTATACTGAGAATCTCTCTTCTGACACCGTTGCTGTAATTACTGGTGCTGGTGCTGTTAACGCTAATGTTGGTAATGCTATTCCTGTTGTTGTTGCCGACTCTCTGATTGGTAATGCTGGGTGTGCTCTTAAAAATGCAAATGCTGCCGCTGACCAACTCAAAGACGCAATTATTATTCCGCTTTTTAAAACAGGTTGCAGAAGAGATACTAATAATTACAGACCTATTTGTTTGTTATCTTCAATTTCAAAAATTTTTGAAAAAGCCCTTAAGGCGAGGATTTTAGCTTTTCTGAACAGACAACATTTTTTTAGTTCTTGTCAGTACGGATTTAGAACTTGTCTCTCAACTGAAGACGCACTACTTGATTTCTGTACATCGATTTACAAAGGTCTTGATGATAAGAAAAATTGTGCTGGCCTCTTTGTTGATATAACAAAGGCTTTTGACATGGTTGATCACAATATTCTTCTGAAAACACTGCATAATGCTGGCTTTCGTGGCTTTATTTACAATTGGCTTATGTCCTTTTTGAATTGCAGAAAGCAGAGAGTAAAAATTTGTAGCGAACTAAGTGACTCTAAATGTATAAATATAGGAGTTCCCCAAGGCTCTGTACTTGGTCCGGTTCTATTTCTAGTTTATTTTTTGCTGGTAAAGTTACTGCTTTTGCCGATGATCTAGCCATTGGGTATGCATCAGTACCCCCTTAACTTAATTGTAGATATAAATCATGACGTTTATTTACTGAGAGTTTGGTTTCCAAAACATAAGTTACTTGTTAGCAAGAAGACTAAACTAATGTATTTTAGCTTATGTAATATAGTATCGCCGGAAATTGATATAATTTTTCATGGTTATGATTGTTATCGATTTAGATTAACATCGGATACGAGTCATGCCATAGGTTCAACCTATAACAGTAAAATTCCTTGCAGTAATAATTGCTTTGTTGTCGAAAGAGTTCCTTGCTATAAATATTTAGGAGTAATGGTTGATGAACATCTTACCTGGACCGCACACATTTCATTGTTGAAGAAATATCTTTTTTCTTCATTACGATGCTTTTATAAACTAAGACATTTTTGTTTTGAAAGTACATTAATTAAAATATATTACGGGATTTTTCATTCTAGATTACAATATGGTGTGAGTTGCTGGGGAGGTGCTTACCTGAATAATATACGTCCCCTGTTAATATTACAAAAGTCTGCCGTTAGAATAATCTGTAAAGTAAATCGCTTGACTGCATCTATTAGTCTATTTAGGCGTCTAAAGATCTTACCATTAAGACATCTTTATTATTTTAACCCTTTGAGGACCATAAGCCTTTGGGGAATTTTCTTTTAGAATCTTGGCATTAACAACGCTAATTGAGATCCAACTAAGGCAAAAATAAAAAAAAAAATAGAAAAGTATTTTCCGTTATGTAGTTTTTTAATGGGACATATATGTCCCTATGGTCTTTAAGGGAGTCAAAAATCTTGTTTTTATGTTACATTGGTTTTAGTGTTTTTTTCAAAGATATTTACATTTTTCTTGTAAAATTGTACTCTTAATAACTAATTATGTCTGATTATGGTAGTCTGTAAAACAATTACGATTATTTGTGCAACACAGATGCACCTTACATGCATTACAATAGTTGTTGGTGCGATTTTCAACCTTTTGTTTAGAGCAATGGACACATCTCTTTCTTATGTCGCCTTTGAGCATGGAGTGCAATATATCCAACCTCTTGTCAGCAGCTTGTATCAGTATCAGTTTACCTCTTGTCAGTTTTAGATTTCTGAAATATTCGATTTCCTCTCGTTCGCATAGAATAGTCACCGATCAAGTTTTTTGCAACCAATCATCTGTAGTCAAGAGAGTTCAGCTGCGATCCTTCCACAAGATTTTTTGCTTTACATTCGGTATAAATTACAAAGGCATTGTTCACGCTTATATCAAACATATCAAAAACAACCGAAGATAGTATTTAATTTTAGATTTACGGTCTAGTTCATAGAAAGACTTGCGTTGATCCATTAAATCTACCCCTCCCATATTTTTATTGTAGTGTGTAATGGCTTTTGGGCATGTTACGCTTATTTTCTCAGCACTACCGGCGGTGCGACGTTTTACAATATCCGTCTCCGAA